>CM060424.1:131159290-131759290 GCA_030545235.1 Helianthus tuberosus | reverse complement strand
GACTGAAGCCGATGCCCTCAATTTATAGGGCTGCATTTTGACTACGTCGCGCCCCGCGATGTAGGCTGGGTAGGCCCTAGCCTGGCCCAGTCATCGATCTAGACTTGACACACGTCTGACACGTGGCAGCACCGGGCTGCGCCTCATGTCCCTTTGCTCGCGGCCCACGACTGTGTTGCCTTGGGGCTTTGCGCCCCGCGAGCGGCACTATTTTCTTGTTTTTACTTTATTTTTAATTATATAGAGTATTTCGGGCTCGGTTTTCGCATACGGGGTATGTTTTAAGACATATAGGGATATTTTAAATATATTAGGGGTGCCGGAAAATTATTTAGGAGGGTTGTTATGTCCTCCCCACCTTGTTTTAGAACTCGTCCTCGAGGTCTACTGGAATAAGTGTGGATATTTTCTTTGCATTTCTGATTCAAGCTCCCATGTATATTCTGGTCCTCTCTTGGAGTCCTATTTTACTTTGACTAGAACTAGTCTCTTGTGTTTGAGATTCTTGACTTTCCTGTCTTCGATCTGTAGAGGTCTTTCTACAAATTTTAACTGTTCATTTACCTCTATATCCTTAAGAGGCACTATCAGTGATTCATCGGCTAAGCATTTCTTGAGATTGCATACATGAAATACATCATGTATTCCTACCATTTCCTCTGGCAGTTGTAGCTGATAGGCTACAGGTCCTATTTTTCTAATAATCTCAATAGGTCCAACATACCTGGGGCTTAGCTTTCCCCTTTTGATGAATCTTACTACTCCTTTCCAAGGAGAGACTTTTAATAACACTTTGTCACCTACCTGAAATTCCAGTGGCTTTCGTCTATTATCAGCGTAGCTCTTTTGTCGATCACGTGCTGCTTTCAGTCGTTCCTTGACTTGAATGATTTTGTCCGTTGTTTCTTGCACTATCTCAGGTCCGGATAGTTGCTTTTCTCCAATTTCTGCCCAACAGACTGGAGTTTGGCACTTTCATCCATAAAGTGCTTCGAATGGTGCATCATTGATACTTGTATGATAGCTGTTATTGTAAGAAAATTCTATTAATGGTAAGTGATCGTCCCAATTACCTCCGAAATCGATTACACAAGCTCTAAGCATATCTTCCATCGTCGGAATTATCCATTCGCTTTGCCCGTCCGTTTGAGGATGATAAGCTGTGCTTAGATTGAGCTTGGTTCCCATGGCTTTTTGGAAACTTGTCAAAAAATGAGAGGTAAAACGACTATCTCTATCAGAAACAATTGATAAAGGAATTCCATGTAATGAAACTACTTCATTTACATATAATTTAGCTAACTGTTCCATACTGAAAGTTTCCTTCATTGGTAAGAAATGAGCTGACTTAGTTAGCCTGTCTACAATCACCCAGATTGTATCATTACATTTCCTTGTTTTGGGTAATTTGGTAACAAAATCCATTGTTATCAATTCCCATTTCCAGACTGGCATTTCTAATTGCTGCAACAAGCCTGAGGGTTTCTGGTGTTCAGCTTTAACTTGTGAACAGGTTAAACACTTAGAAACATAAGCTGCTATATCTTTCTTCATTTCTATCCACCAAAAATTATTTCTTAAATCCTGGTACATCTTATCACTTCCAGGATGCATCGTATATTTAGATTTATGGGCTTATTCTAATATACGGTGGCGTAGGTTTCCTAATTTGGGTATCCACATTCTTTTCTTATGGAATCTCCAAATTCCATCTGTTCCTTGTTCTAATTCCTTAATCATTCCTTTCAATTTCTCAGTATCATCCTTGATTACTGATTCTTGTGCTTTCCTAATCTGTTCATTTAAATCTACTTGTAGATTTAATTTAAGAGAACGTACTCTTTTTGACTTTTCATGATACTTTCGACTTAAAGCATTAGCAACTATATTTTCTTTTACTGCATGATACTTGATATTACAATCATAATTGCTAAGAATCTCCATCCAGCGTTTTTGCCTCATATTTAACTCCTTTTGCCCGAAAACATACCTTAAACTTTTATGATCTGTGAAAATGGTAAAATGACTACCATAAAGGTAATGTCTCCAAAACTTAAGGGCAAAAATTATAGCTCCTAATTCTAAATCATGGGTTGAATAATTCTCTTCATGATTCTTAAGTTGTCTAGATGCGTAAGCTATAACCTTTTGGCGTTGCATTAACACACATCCATAACCTAACTTAGAAGCGTCACAATAGACTACGAAGTCTTCAGTTCCTTCTAGTAACGCTAGTATGGGTGCGTTGGTTAATCTTTGCTTAAGAATTCTAAAGGCTTCTTCTTGTTTTGGTCCCCATTTAAACTTAATGGATTTACAGGTTAGCTTAGTTAAGGGAATGGCTATTCTAGAAAAATCTCGAATAAATCTTCTATAATAACCGGCCAATCCTAAGAAACTTCTAACCTCAGTTGGTGACTCAGGGGTTTTCCATTTGTAATCGCCTCGATCTTGGTGGGATCCACATGAATTCCTTCATGATCGACTAAATGCCCAAGAAGCTGTACCTGTTCTAACCAAAATTCACACTTTGAAAACTTAGCATAAAGCTTTTCTTTTCTTAATAGACTTAGAAGTGCATGCAGATGTCTTGCATGTCCCTCCTTACTCTTAGAGTAAATGAGAATATCATCTATAAAAACAATTATGAATTTATCCAAATATGGCTTACATATTCGGTTCATCATGACCATAAATGCAGCTGGGGCATTGGTTAAACCAAATGGCATGACAGTAAATTCATAATGGCCATACCATGTTCTAAATGCGGTTTTAGGAATGTCCTCTTCCTGTACCTTTAATTGATGATATCCCGACCGTAAATCGATCTTTGAGAAAAATCGAGCTCCTTGCAATTGATCAAATAAATCATCGATTCTAGGTAATGGGTACCGATTTTTAATCGTGACTTTATTCAATTTGCGGTAGTTAATGCACATACGCATCGATCCGTCTTTCTTTTTAACGAATAAAATTGGCTCTCCCCATGGCGATGAACTTGGTTGTATGAATCCTTTCTCCAACAACTCATCTAATTGCTTCTTCAGTTCCTGCATTTCTGCGGGTGCCAATCGGTAAGGTGCTTTGGCAATTGGTGTTGTTCCTGGTAGCAGGTGGATTCTGAATTCGACTTTTCTGTCTGGAGGTAGTCCTGGTAGTTCTTCTGGAAACACATCTGGAAACTGAGATACTACAGGGATACCTTTTAGTTCTTTTCCTTTAGTGTTAGTGATTATGGAAATCAAATACACTAATGATGTCACACCCCGACCGCGTATAACAACGAACCGCGGCGGAAACGTCGGGGAGTGTTGTAACAGAATTAATTGTTTCATAACCATGGCATACAAAGTTGTATTTTATTTATCAACACAAGAGTTTCATTGTCTTAAACAGAAGTCAAAGAGTTCAAAACATAATTAAACTAAGTCTATCTTCATTTTATATCTCTAAGGCACAGGTCCGCCCTAGTATCACGATCATCATCCTACGCAAAAGCTCCTGAAAACACATGTGAAAATAGGTACGTCAGCATAAAAATGCCTGTGAGATACATAGGTTTGTGAAAAATAAGATTCATGACTTAAGTTTAAGAAAATGTTTAGTCATGAACCTTGTAATTTGATTTGTTTTGTAAATCGCTTGAAAAACAATAAGTTCAGATGATATGTATAAGTAAAATAATAATGTATGGTTAAATGAATAACCATGTAAAATGAGTTGTATAAAATAAACTGTATTGTAAACCAAAGTCTTGTAAAAACATGTTACTTGTGTAAAATGTATAAGTCCAAAATGAATTATTTAAATAACGCTATGATATGTAATGTAATACAAACACTTATATATAGGAAGTACCAGCGGTGTATCCACCATGCTTGTATCATATTACTCACATCTCGTTACTTAAGTCACTTAAACCAACCAACAATGTATAATGTCTATGTTTAAACCAATAGTCAAAAGTCCTTGTATAAGTTATGTCAAATGTTTATAAGTCCAAAAGTAGTCAAGTAAGGTGTATCAAATGTTATGTATTGTAAGTAAAGTCTTGTCACATAAACCAAATGTAGAAATGTACAAAACCAAGTATTTTGAATATATCAAAATGTTATGTTTTGCAAAGTAATGCATGTTACATTGATACAAACATTTATGTGGTAAGTTAACGCATACATTCAAGCCTTGAGACAGTCGGATAACCCTTTTAGTCAAGGTTATCAAAAGAAATGTTTTCGGATTCAGTCATTCCTTACATCCAAACAAACCTGGGATGTCAGGAATGGGATTTGTCAAGTCCTATGGTACCAGTACTTACTACCGAGCGGCGTAGCTAATGTTAATGAACGTATAATAGTCTCGTTTGTGCAAACCAAATGTCATAGCAAAAGTGAACATGTCATATGAAAACAATGTACTAAGTATGCTAAGTTAACATACAAAGCAGAAAAGTCATGTAAATCAATGTGCTAGCATGCTATTAGTCAACATACATAGCAGAAATGTAATGTAAAACAATGTACTAAGTATGCACACAATGGACATACATAGCATGAAATGTAATGAAATCATGTACTATAATGTACTAATGAACATAACAAGCATACGATATGAAAGCATTGAAAGCATGAAAGTAACAAGTAGGCACATGTGTTCCACCCCAAAATGTTTGGAAAACAGTAAAAGAGGGGTTTATGTACTCACTTGAGATTGCTCAGAAGTCCTAAGATAACCACCAAGCAATGCTAGAGATCACGGAATCAAACGGCACCTAATATAGGTAACTACGTTAATAAACCGGACCTAAATCGGAGGATTTGGTAGCATGAGGGTTCGTAAACCAAACGAGTATGGAGACTCGTGTAATATGGTTTAACAAAGCCTACATACTAAATGAAACCTAACATAAGTGCTTACGACCCATTACGACCCGTTTAGGTAGCTTATGCTACTTTAACGCGTCGTTCGCGTGAAACGCGTTCGGATCGCCTAACTAGTCCTATGATAAGTAAAATATGCCTTAACATGTCTAATATTGTTGTCAAATCAGTTTAGATACCAAAAGTTATGTTACATATGCTTAAAATGAATTTTGACGTAAAAAGGGCATTTTGGTAATTTACCTAAGGCATATAAACTACCTATCATACAACTACTAAAACGAAGCGACCATAAGGTATAACCTCGGAAGGTTATTCCCTATATACTATGGTCACCTAATGTATTTGGTCGGATCCTAATGATCGACCAAATGGGTCGAGTTCGAAAGCATAAGCGACTGATCAAGTCGCTTACCCTTACGGCCCTAGACAACGTGGTAATCAGTAGGCATAGTCCCAAGGGACTATAACCATCGTGATTACAATCACGTTGCGAAGTTCAAACGAACTTCGCATTGACCATAAACTGGTCAATGCAGAAAGTCAAACAAAGTTTGACTTTCGGACTCGAAAAGCAATAAAAGAACGAAGGAACACTTACAAAGGGTCCCCGAATGCTTTGATTTCTCAAGTATTCTCAGGTAGGAAGTGAAAATCACAACCACTTAGAGAACTCTCAAGAAGATCAAGTGGGTTTTGAAGTTGGGGGAAGTGGGTATTTATAGATTTCGGTCCACCGTTAGGATCATTTCTTGGAGAAGAGGGCATGATCACATCCCTACACTTGTTGGAAGGTTGTGGTTACTGAATTTGGCCACCATAAGAGTTTAACATGTGGCACTTGACCTTTGGAGGGCTTAGGGGCTGCTTAACTTATGTTTAAAATGGCTTTTGCTGATCAGAAGGGGCCTAGCGTGACGCTAGGGGGGCTAGGTGTCACGCTAGGGGTCCCCTGATCAGCAAACACTTTCAAGTGTTCCCCTTTCAGTCCCCGTTGCGTATTAAGGCCATTTCCGACATGTTTAAGGCTAGTTAAATTATTTTCAAGGCTCCACAAGGATGCCTAAACATTGTAGACATGAAACATGCTAAAAAATATGCCGGATGTCACTTCGTTTGGTCGTACGAACGCGATGTTCGCTTAATTACGACGGTATGCGCATAAGCGCGAGAAATGATCTAAATTGCGTGACGAATGGATTTTTCTCAAGCCAAACACTAAAATAAAATATTTTAGTGTTTACATAAATTTTTGGATGTCCGGAGGTATTCAGAACGTAAGTTATGCGCGAAAATGCAAACTTGTGCACTTTTTGACGTTTTTAGTCCCTGAATGTCCCAAAAGTTTATTTTAGCACACCGAACACCTCAAAGCCTATTTCTAAGCTATGTAGTGGATATTTATGGTATTTTTAACTTATGGTCATGTTCCGTAATGTTCGTTACAGTTCAAATCAGCATACTTTCGCAGTTTTTCAAGTTTAGTCCCTGTAAGCGAATTAACTTGTTTTTGCCATACCAAAGCCTTCAAAACTTATTTCTAAGTTATGTAAGGATTATTTAAGGTATGCTAAGTATATCTTGATGTTCTGGAGTATTTGTCGCATTAAATTGATTACGTTTACGCATCAGTTTGCGTATAACTCTCTAGAAAGCGATGTAGAGTTTGAAATTAAGCAAAAGTCAAAACATGAAAAATGTAAAACACAACTAAACAAACATTGGGATCAAATAACATTGTTTTATTGATAATTGTACTGTTCATAATGATTACAAGCACAGATGTTACAGTCTCCCCTACTTGTGGAAATTTCGTCCCGAAATTTATTTAGAGGAAACTCGTGGGAAAAGATGCGGATATTTCGCCTTCATTTGATCTTCGCGTTCCCAAGTAAACTCGGGTCCACGTTTAGCTTCCCAGAGAACTTTGACCAAAGGAATGCGCTTGCGTTTAAGCCACTTGACTTCACGTTCCATGATTTCCACAGGTTTCTCAACAAATTTCAGTGTTTTGTCAACACGAATTTCGTCAAGCGGTATGTGAAGGTTCTCATCAGCTAAACACCTCTTGAGATTGGACACGTGAAAAGTTGGATGAACATTTCCAAGTTCAGGAGGTAACTCAAGTCTGTAGGCTACCTTTCCGATTCTTTCGACGATCTTGAATGGTCCAACGTATCTAGGTGCAAGTTTTCCTTTCTTTCCAAATCTGATCACACCTTTCCAAGGTGAGACCTTAAGTAATACTCGATCACTGACTTGAAATTCCAAGGGCTTGCGTTTTGGGTCCGCGTAACTCTTTTGACGGCTTCTAGCTGTCTGAAGGTTATCACGAACTTTCTTTATCTTGTCAGTTGTCTCTAAAATGAGAGCAGGTCCAGTAAGTTGAGCCTCGCCAATCTCATTCCAGCAGACTGGTGAACGACATTTTCGACCATAGAGAGCCTCGAAAGGAGCCATTTTGATGCTGGTGTGATAACTGTTGTTGTAGGAGAATTCAATTAACGGAAGATGTGAATCCCAACTACCACCAAAGTCGATCACACAAGCTCTAAGCATATCCTCCAGAGTCTGGATTGTTCTTTCAGATTGACCATCCGTTTGCGGATGATAAGCTGTGCTCAGATTAAGTTGGGTCCCCATAGCAGATTGCATGGTTCTCCAAAAATGAGAAGTGAAACGAGCATCTCTGTCAAAAATGATGTTCAAAGGAACACCATGTCGAGCTACAATTTCATCCACATAGATTTTAGCAAGTCTGTCAGCAGGAAAATCCTCACGGATTGGCAAGAAATGCGCTGACTTAGTAAGACGATCAACAACTACCCAGATGGCATCATGACCTTTCTTTGTGCGCGGAAGTTTGGTAACAAGATCCATAGTAATGTTTTCCCATTTCCAAACTGGTATCTCTGGTTGCACCAATAAAGCAGAAGGACGCTGATGTTCAGCCTTAACCTTAAGACAAGTAAGGCATTTTGATACGTATAAGGCAATGTCTTTCTTCATACCAGGCCACCAATACTGAATACGAAGATCCTTATACATCTTATCTGAGCCTGGATGAACAGAATAACGAGACTTATGGGCTTCATCCATAAGCAAGGTACGAAGATCATCCTGGCTTGGGACCCACAAACGGTCCATGAAGTAATACGATCCATTGTCCTTCAGTTCCAGAGCAGGTGTTATGTGATAAGGAAATTCCTTATCCATCAAACCTTGTGAAACACAAGTTTGTTGAGCCTGAGAAATGCGTGCTTGGATATCGGATCGATCTTGAATAACAGATTGAACCCGAACACAATGAAGCTTAGTACGTTCCTTACGACTCAATGCATCGGCTACGACATTCACCTTACCAGGATGGTAGCGAATTTCGCAGTCATAGTCGTTTAGAAGCTCAACCCAACGTCGTTGCCTCATGTTGAGTTCTTTCTGGTTGAAGATATGCTGAAGACTTTTGTGGTCTGTAAATACCACACATTTTGTACCGTACAAATAGTGTCTCCATATTTTAAGAGCGAAAACAACTGCACCCAACTCAAGATCATGAGTGGTGTAGTTCTTCTCATGTATCTTCAACTGCCTTGATGCATATGCTATGACTTTGTTCCTTTGCATCAGAACACAACCAAGTCCCAATTTAGATGCATCACAATAAACGACGAAATCATCATTGCCCTCAGGCAAAGTCAGAACAGGCGCGTCGCAAAGCTTCTGCTTCAAGTTTTGAAAAGCTTCCTCTTGTTTTAATCCCCAATCAAAGGGTTTGTTCTTCTGAGTTAGAGCAGTTAGAGGAACTGCAATCTTCGAGAAGTTTTTTATGAAGCGGCGATAATAACCCGCTAGACCAAGAAAAGAACGAACCTCAGTAGGAGTAGTAGGCGTATCCCAATCCTTGATCGCACTGATCTTGGAGGGATCTAAATGGATACCTTTTTCGTTGATAATATGTCCTAAGAATTGAACTTCTTTAAGCCAAAATTCACACTTGGAGAATTTGGCGAAAAGTTGCTCTTTCTTTAGGAGTTCCAGAGTAAGACGAAGATGTTGCTCGCGTCTTAGAGTAAATCAAGATGTCGTCAATAAAAACAATGACGAAAAGATCCAAATAAGGCTTGCAGACCCTATTCATTAAGTCCATGAAAACAGCAGGAGCATTAGTCAAACCGAATGGCATGACTGTGAATTCATAATGCCCATAACGAGTACGGAACGCTGTCTTGGGAATATCTTCTTCATGCACCCGAAGTTGATGATATCCAGAACGTAGATCAATCTTCGAAAAATAAGAAGCACCTTGTAACTGATCAAAGAGATCGTCTATGCGCGGTAGGGGATATCGATTCTTGATAGTGAGCTTGTTAAGCTCACGATAATCGATACACATCCTAAAAGATCCATCCTTCTTCTTGACAAAAAGAACAGGAGCACCCCAGGGTGAAAAGCTAGGACGTATAAAACCTTTGTCAGAGAGCTCCTGAAGCTGCTTAGACAACTCTTGCATCTCAGACGGTGCAAGACGATATGGAGCTCTGGCAATGGGATTTGCACCAGGTACGAGATCAATGCGAAACTCGACTTGGCGTGCTGGAGGTAGACCAGGTAACTCTTCAGGGAATACTTTAGAATAATCCCGAATGACAGGAATATCTGAAATAGACTTACCCTTACCTTTATCTGCTGTGACATGTGCCAAGAAGGCCACATAATTCTTCCGTAGATACTTTCGAGCTTTAAAACAAGACATCAGTTTGAGACCACTAGTAGGTTTCTCACCTTTCACTTGTAGGATCTCGCCTGTCGAAAGCGGCACACGAACAACCTTCTCAAAACAAACTATCTCTGCGCGATGCTTGGATAACCAATCCATACCCACTATAACGTCGAAGCTTCCAAGTTGCATTGGCGTGAGGTCAATAGGAAAAAGATGGTCGTTAAGGTTTAACTGGCAGTTGCGAAGAACAGAATCAAGAATAATGGGTTCACCACTAGCAACCTCTACTGTCAAAGGTTTACCTAGGTTTGTTCTAGACACGCGAAGCATTGGCTCAAAAGACAATGACACAAAACTCTTATCGGCACCCGAATAAAAAAGAACAGATGCAGGCTGATTATTAATAAAGAACGTACCGTTCACCACATTATCGTCCGCCTGCGCCTCTTGTGCATTCATGTTAAAAGCTCGCCCTCGAGCCTGAGCCTGATTCTGATTCTGGTTTGCTAGCCTTGGGCACCGGTTCCTGTAGTGGGTCAGATCCCCACAATTGTAGCACGAACCAGGAGGGAAATGAGGTCGTGCAGCTTGACCTTGTTGCTGAGCAAGAGGCTGAGCAACTTGTTGGGCTTGGTTCTGAACTGCCTGGTTCTGATTAGCAGGAATGCGGCAAGTAGCGGCAAGATGACCAATTCTTCCACAGTTGGTGCACTGACGACACTGGAGGTGTGGTTGATGATGGCCGTTACATCTATTACACAAAGGTGCATTGCCAAGATAAGGCTTCTTGGCTAGTGGCTGCGTAGGCTGATTTGGTGCAGCTTGGGCCTGTGTAGTAACGGCATAGTTTTGGGAAGCCTTCCGCTTCCTAGAACCTCCAGAATTCTTTCCCTTCTTGTTTTGACCTTTCTTGCTATCCTCTTTGTCAGTCGACTGTTTCTTGCCCTTGTCACCCTTCCTATGTAACTTATTCTTCCGAATCTGCGACTCAGTCAATGTCGCTGATAACTCGATTGCCTGACGGAGTGTGGTAGGGTTACTACCAGTAATGATGTCTTGTACCGAGTCAGGTAGGCCATCGATGTACCTTTCAATGGCCTTGTCGAGTGGGGTAACCATTGTTGGGCAAAGCAGACTCAACTCCTCAAATCTATCAGTATATGCCCTGTGCTCGCCACTGTCTTGTTTCAAGTCATCAAACTCTTTTTCCAACGCTCGCTGTTCATGACGAGGACATAACTCCCTCATCATAAGGGCCCTAAGTTCAGCCCAAGTTTGTGCTAGAGCAACTTCTGCACCACGGTCTCTCATAACCCCGTTCCACCATGTGAGAGCCCTCTTCTGAAACACACTCAAAGAAAACTCAACCTTGCGATTGTCAGGACACTGCACGTGGCGGAAAGTATTCTCAATGCTCTCGAACCATTGAAGAAGCCCAGTCGCTCCCTCAGAACCACTAAACTTGAGTGGTTTAGCCGAGTTAAAGTCCTTGAATTTGCATGGAGCATGATTGTTGTTGTTGGCTTGGTTCATTTGAGCAATGAAAACTGGGAATTGAGCAGCCATCTACTGCGCAATGATTTCTGCCAGTTCGGCAGTCGCTATCTGATGCTCGCGTCGAGGAGGCATTCTAAAAAGAGGACACATGAAAGGAAACGAGTGAGATGATTGGATGAAGAGAATGAGATGAAACAAAATTAACAAAAGAAAAGATGGTGGTCATTTGTCCGCATTACCAAGCAAACAAACGACACACAGTGACTAATCAAAGTAAATGGATCAAAAATAATGTATCGCGAAGACATGCTCGCCTATAAGTGAACACTCATCCCAAGAATTCCCAGGTAAGCACAACTGGTCTCGCGTCTGATGAGATGTATACGAAGTGCTTGCCTAGACAGAAAACCCAGAATACAGGCATTCACTCTTCCAATTTGCACGTGCTCCCATTATTTAAAACCCAAAACCTTGACGAGATTTTGAAAATTTGAAGGCACAAGGCCAAAAACCAAACTGGAAGGGTTCAAAACCATATAACAGAGGGTTCAAAACCTTACAATAGAGGGTTCAAAACCATATAACAGAGGGTTCAAAACCTTACAATAGAGGGTTCAAAACCATATAACAGAGGGTTCAAAACCTTACAATAGAGGGTTCAAAACCTTGTAATAAATCATTCAAAAACAGAAGATTGTTTTTCAAAAATCGTTTCGGAAAAATTTGGTTTTTGTTTTGACAATCACCTAAGGATAGGTGATGTGCATGTTTTAAGATCTAAACACAAGATAACTTGTGTTAGGGTCCTAGAAAGGTTATAGTCTAGGTCAAAGAATTACTAATAACCTAATTCCCTATAACCATTGGCTCTGACACCAACTCTTCTGTCACACCCCGACCGCGTATAACAACGAACCGCGGCGGAAACGTCGGGGAGTGTTGTAACAGAATTAATTGTTTCATAAAGTTGTATTTTATTTATCAACACAAGAGTTTCATTGTCTTAAACAGAAGTCAAAGAGTTCAAAACATAATTAAACTAAGTCTATCTTCATTTTATATCTCTAAGGCACAGGTCCGCCCTAGTATCACGATCATCATCCTACGCAAAAGCTCCTGAAAACACATGTGAAAATAGGTACGTCAGCATAAAATGCCTGTGAGATACATAGGTTTGTGAAAAATAAGATTCATGACTTAAGTTTAAGAAAATGTTTAGTCATGAACCTTGTAATTTGATTTGTTTTGTAAATCGCTTGAAAAACAATAAGTTCAGATGATATGTATAAGTAAAAGAATAATGTATGGTTAAATGAATAACCATGTAAAATGAGTTGTATAAAATAAACTGTATTGTAAACCAAAGTCTTGTAAAAACATGTTACTTGTGTAAAATGTATAAGTCCAAAATGAATGATTTAAATAACGCTATGATATGTAATGTAATACAAACACTTATGTATAGGAAGTACCAGCGGCGTATCCACCATGCTTGTATCATATTACTCACATCTCGTTACTTAAGTCACTTAAACCAACCAACAATGTATAATGTCTATGTTTAAACCAATAGTCAAAAGTCCTTGTATAAGTCATGTCAAATGTTTATAAGTCCAAAAGTAGTCAAGTAATGTGTATCAAATGTTATGTATTGTAAGTAAAGTCTTGTCACATAAACCAAATGTAGAAATGTACAAAACCAAGTATTTTGAATATATCAAAATGTTATGTTTTGCAAAGTAATGCATGTTACATTGATACAAACATTTATGTGGTAAGTTAACGCATACATTCAAGCCTTGAGACAGTCGGATAACCCTTTTAGTCAAGGTTATCAAAAGAAATGTTTTCGGATTCAGTCATTCCTTACATCCAAACAAACCCGGGATGTCAGGAATGGGATTTGTCAAGTCCTATGGTACCAGTACTTACTACCGAGCGGCGTAGCTAATGTTAATGAACGTATAATAGTCTCGTTTGTGCAAACCAAATGTCATAGCAAAAGTGAACATGTCATATGAAAACAATGTACTAAGTATGCTAAGTTAACATACAAAGCAGAAAAGTCATGTAAATCAATGTGCTAGCATGCTATTAGTCAACATACATAGCAGAAATGTAATGTAAAACAATGTACTAAGTATGCACACAATGGACATACATAGCATGAAATGTAATGAAATCATGTACTATAATGTACTAATGAACATAACAAGCATACGATATGAAAGCATTGAAAGCATGAAAGTAACAAGTAGGCACATGTGTTCCACCCCAAAATGTTTGGAAAACAGTAAAAGAGGGGTTTATGTACTCACTTGAGATTGCTCAGAAGTCCTAAGATAACCACCAAACAATGCTAGAGATCACGGAATCAAACGGCACCTAATATAGGTAACTACGTTAATAAACCGGACCTAAATCGGAGGATTTGGTAGCATGAGGGTTCGTAAACCAAACGAGTATGGAGACTCGTGTAATATGGTTTAACAAAGCCTACATACTAAATGAAACCTAACATAAGTGCTTACGACCCATTACGACCCGTTTAGGTAGCTTATGCTACTTTAACGCGTCGTTCGCGTGAAACGCGTTCGGATCGCCTAACTAGTCCTATGATAAGTAAAATATGCCTTAACATGTCTAATATTGTTGTCAAATCAGTTTAGATACCAAAAGTTATGTTACATATGCTTAAAATGAATTTTGACGTAAAAAGGGCATTTTGGTAATTTACCTAAGGCATATAAACTACCTATCATACAACTACTAAAACGAAGCGACCATAAGGTATAACCTCGGAAGGTTATTCCCTATATACTATGGTCACCTAATGTATTTGGTCGGATCCTAATGATCGACCAAATGGGTCGAGTTCGAAAGCATAAGCGACTGATCAAGTCGCTTACCCTTACGACCCTAGACAACGTGGTAATCAGTAGGCATAGTCCCAAGGGACTATAACCATCGTGATTACAATCACGTTGCGAAGTTCAAACGAACTTCGCATTGACCATAAACTGGTCAATGCAGAAAGTCAAACAAAGTTTGACTTTCGGACTCGAAAAGCAATAAAAGAACGAAGGAACACTTACAAAGGGTCCCCGAATGCTTTGATTTCTCAAGTATTCTCAGGTAGGAAGTGAATATCACAACCACTTAGAGAACTCTCAAGAAGATCAAGAGGGCATGATCACATCCCTACACTTGTTGGAAGGTTGTGGTTACTGAATTTGGCCACCATAAGAGTTTAACATGTGGCACTTAACCTTTGGAGGGCTTAGGGGCTGCTTAACTTATGTTTAAAATGGATTTTTCTGATCAGAAGGGGCCTAGCGTGACGCTAGGGGGGCTAGGTGTCACGCTAGGGGTCCCCTGATCAGCAAACACTTTCAAGTGTTCCCCTTTCAGTCCCCGTTGCGTATTAAGGCCATTTCTGACATGTTTAAGGCTCGTTAAATCATTTTCAAGGCTTCAAAAGGATGCCTAAACATTGTGGACTTGAAACATTCTAAAAAATATGCCGGATGTCAGTTCGTTTGGTCGTACGAACGCGATGTTCGCTTAATTACGACGGTATGCGCATAAGCGCGAGAAATGATCTAAATTGCGTGACGAATGGATTTTTCTCAAGCCAAACACTAAAATAAAATATTTTAGTGTTTACATAAATTTTTGGATGTCCGGAGGTATTCAGAACGTAAGTTATGCGCGAAAATGCAAACTTGTGCACTTTTTGACGCTTTTAGTCCCTGAATGTCCCAAAAGTTTATTTTAGCACACCGAACACCTCAAAGCCTATTTCTAAGCTATGTAGAGGATATTTATGGTATGTTTAAATTATGGTCATGTTCCGGAATGTTCGTTACAGTTCAAATCAGCATACTTTCGCAGTTTGTCAAGTTTAGTCCCTGTAAGCGAATTAACTTGTTTTTGCCATACCAAAGCCTTCAAAACTTATTTCTAAGTTATGTAAGGGTTATTTAAGGTATGTTAAGTATATGTTGATGTTTCGGAGTATTTGTAGCATTAAACTGATTACGTTTACGCATCAGTTTGCGTATAACTCTCCAGAAAGCGATGTAGAGTTTGAAATTAAGCAAAAGTCAAAACATGAAAAATGTAAAACACAACTAAACAAACATTGGGATCAAATAACATTGTTTTATTGATAATTGTACTGTTCATAATGATTACAAGCACAAATGTTACAAATGATCCTTTTCTTATATAACTTGCTGTTTTCATCACAGAGATGAATTTTGTTGCTCTAGAGAGCTTATCTCCTTTAATTGTGATCTATTCACCCTTTGGTGAATTTACTTGGATTGACTTCTGATCACATAGAATACTGGCTTTATTGGCTATTAACCAATCCATTCCTAATACAACATCAAATCCTTCCAGATTCATTGGATAAAGGTTTGCAATAAACTTTTGATTTAAAAATTCTATTCTTGCTCCCTGCAAGATTTCAGAAATCTTAATGGTTTCTCCATTTGCTGTCTCTACTATACATTCTTGTGGGAGTTTAGTTAATGGTTGATTGAGAAGTTTGCAAAATGAAGTATTAATAAAACTTTGGTTCGCACCAGAGTCAAATAATACTTTAGCAAAAACATCATTAACTAAAAACGTACCGGCTATCACATCCGGAATCATCTTGGCTTCTTCTACAGTCAGAACAAATGCTCTAGCATTTTTAGCAGTCTTGTTGTTTGCGGCTGGAGCTAGCTTCGGACAGTTCAGCTTGATGTGACCTTTTTCTCCACAGTTGAAGCACATTCCATTATTAGCTTTCTTCCTGCAATCTTCTTCCTTATGTCCTAGTATCTTGCAGAAATTGCAGTAAGTGGGGCATTTTCCTAAATGCTTCTTCTTGCAGGCCTTGCAGTAGGGTGCAGAGGTAGAACCTACATTTTTCCCACGGTTGGAATTTCCATAACGAAATTCTTGGGTAAGCCTGTGAGCTAAGTTTCTCCTCTGGTCCTCTTCTCGTGTACGTACTAATTCATCAGTCAAGGTGTTTGCTAGTTCTACAGCTTCTTCTATAGTTTGAGGTCTAGCCGCCTTGACTACATGCCTAATCTCAGTGATTAATCCCCAGATGTAACGGGAGATTAATACTGGTTCATGTGATGCAAGGGTCGGCACTGTTCTAGCATATTCAAAGAATAATGTAGTGTAACCCTTACTATCCACTCCAGTCATTCTAAGGTTTAGGAATTTATTTGCTATTTGTTCCTTTTCATTGGGAGGGCAGAATTTCCTTTCTACCATGTTCTTAAATTCCTCCCATTCCATATTGTAAATTATGTCACTTCCCCTAGACTGGAGGATAGTGTTCCACCATTCTAAGGCTGAGTTCTTAAATAGATTGGAAGCAAACATTATCTTATCCTCTTCCGTGCATTTGCTTATTGTCACGACCCCCGGCTCGGTTTTACCCATTCCAGGAGCCGCGGGACAGAAACCCCGTGGTATTTATTTAATTTGGCAGCGGAATTAATAACATGATCGTTAAAACTTGAAAATGCCCGATTATCTTATTTCATAATTTTCGGGATAACCCCGTAATTTACAATAAAGGCGATTTCACTGGGAAATCCCCTATTTTACAAAAACATGTTTATTCATTTTATGGAGCCACATCCTCAAGCTTGTAGTGCTACACGACACTTTTTCCTGGATCACAACAGATCACCTGAAACATGTTTTAAAAAGGTTTTATCAGCGGGGAAATACTGGCGAGTCACTCAAGTTGCACAAAACGACACATTGTTATAATATACAGTATTAAGGGTGATTACATTGTTTATATCAACCAATTACCCCAAATCGGTATTTGTCACTCGACTGTATCTGTGACTATGGTCAGATCACCCATTGGCTAACTCGTTGTCCAATGGTGACGGGAAACAAGTAATGTATACAAAACCCCACATACAGGCAGTAATTGAAGATTACAAAGACTTAATCCCTGTAATTATAACCTTGAAAACATTTAGGGTTTTGTAAAGCAGTTTGATAAAAAGAGAATGACTCACATTGCAGATTTATACGGGCAGAGTTTAGCCAACTGATAAGCCTGTTAACCTAATTCAAATAACAATGCACACGAAAACTAGGTTAGTAACTTAATTCAACATTTACGATAACTCACGAGATTAAAACCCTCACGACGAATGACAAAGTGCAATACTTAAACATTCATCGAATTTACGACGAATGATAAAGTATAGCCCAATTACGGGCAGCACTTAAACATCCATCGGATAGTTTTCATCGATCGGCCATTAAATCGTAGCAGTGATCGAGTTATTACCCTGTTATCGCGGTAGAATTTCATGCTGTGTGTGTGTTTTGTAGTAAACAGATGATAACTCAACGTACGAAATGAGTTTTTACGTCGAACCAACGCCAAATTTCAAGTGCCAATGCCCTGCTATTTATACTAAAAAACCGCCTCCCTCGTGTGGCGCGAGGGCCGGTCGCGTGGCGCGAGAGGTCACTTTTAGCATAGGGTAGCCACGTCTGTTACTAGCTTAGCTGAGTTGACAGTTCGACGAAATTCAATTTAGACAACAATCTGTGATGATAATCGTCAATGGGGAATACCTCCTGAGTTTTAGGGTCCCTGATCCTGATTCCGATTGTTCTGAAAATTTTAGGGGTTATGTAGGATTACTTGGGGGTCTCAATTAGGGTTTCCTATTGGGTAATATAAAATAAGAAATAGGACTTTTGGTGAGAGTTGTTACATCCTCCCCACCTTAATTAAAATCTCGTCCTCGAGATTTACTGGAATAAGTGAGGATATTTCCACTTCATTTTTTATTCTAGATCCCAAGTGTATTCAGGTTCTCTCTTTGAATCCCACTTGACTTTGACCAGCACTAGTCGTTTGTGCTTGAGAAACTTGACCTTTCTGTCTTCTATCTGCAATGGCTTCTCAACAAATTTTAACTTTTCATTTACCTCTACATCTTGAAGAGGTACTACCAGGGATTCGTCAGATAGACATTTCTTGAGGTTGGATACATGAAAGACGTCATGTACCCCAGCTAGTTCTTCTGGTAGTTGTAAGCGTTAGGCAACTAGTCCTATTCGCTGGATTATTGGGAATGGTCCTACGTACCTTGGACTTAGCTTTCCCTTCTTTCCGAACCGAATTACTCCTTACCAAGGAGAAACTTTCAAAAGTACCTTATCTCCGACTTGAAATTCCAGTGGCTTGCGTCGATTGTTTGCATAACTCTTCTGGCGATCTCGAGCCGTCTTTAGTCTTTCCTTGATTTGAGTGATCTTGTCGGTAGTTTCTTGTACAATTTCGGGTCCTGATAATTGACTTTCTCCTATTTCTGCCCAGCAGACTAGAGTTCTGCATTTTCGTCCATACAGTTCTTCGAATGGGGCAGCTTCAATGCTTGCATGATAACTATTGTTATAGGAGAATTCAATTAAAGGTAGGTGGTCATCCCAGTTTCCACCAAAATCTATTACACATGCCCTGAGCATATCTTCCAGGGTTTGAATTGTCCTTTCTCTTTGTCCGTCTGTTTTAGGATGATACGCAGTGCTTAAGTTAAGTTTAGTCCCCATGGCTTCTTGGAAACTTGTCCAGAAATGTGAAGTGAAACGACTATCTCTATCTGATACAATGGAGAGTGGAACTCCATGTAAGGATACTACTTCGTCTACGTACAACTTTGCTAACCTTTCCATGCTAAAGGTTTCTTTTATGGGTAGAAAATGAGCTGATTTGGTTAATCGATCCATAATTACCCAAATAGCATCATTACCTTTTCTGGTTTTGGGCAACTTAGTAACAAAATCCATTGTTATGAGCTCCCACTTCCATACAGGCATTTCTAATTGTTGAAGTAAGCATGAGGGTTTCTGGTGTTCTGCCTTAACTTGTGAACAAGTAAGACACTTAGAAACATATCTAGCTATATCCTTTTTCATTCCTATCCACCAGAAATTATTCCTTAAATCTTGGTACATCTTATTATTTCCCGAGTGCATGGTATACCTAGATTTATGGGCTTCTTCTAAAATCTTATTTCTTAATTCTCCCTGCTTAGGTACCCAAATCCTTCTTTTGTGGAATCTCCAAATTCCATCAACTCCTTGCTCTAATTCCTTTATTCTTCCTTTCATTCCTTCAGCATCATCCTTGATTGCTGTTTCCTGAACATTCTTTAATTGTTCCATTAAGTCTAATTGTAAACTTAATCTAAGAGCACGAACTCGTCGTTGTTTTTCATGATACTTACGACTTAAGGCATCTGCAACTATGTTTGCCTTTCCTTCATGATATTGAATATCACAGTCGTAGTCACTTAGAATTTCCATCCATCTTCTTTGCCTCATGTTCAATTATTTCTGCCCAAATATGTATTTTAAACTCTTATGGTCTGTATAGACAGTAAACTTACTTCCATACAGATCGTGTCTCCAAATTTTAGGGGCAAAAATTATCGACCCTAATTCTAAGTCATGCGTCGTATAGTTTTCCTCGTGCTTTTTCAATTGCCTTGAGGCATACGCAATTACCTTCTTGCGTTGCATTAACACACATCCTAATCCTAGCTTAGAAGCATCACAGTATACTTCAAAATCTTCTGTTCCTTCTGGTAAGGCAAGGATTGGGGTATTGGTTAATCTTTGTTTCAAAATCCTAAAAGCCTCTTCTTGCTTAGGTCCCCATTCAGACTTAACTATTTTACAGGTTAGCTTAGTTAATGGCACAACTATCTTGGAAAAATCCTTAATGAATCGTCTATAATATCCAGCTAACCCTAGAAAACTTCTAACTTCCGTAGCTGATTGCGGGACCTTCCAATTGGTGATTGCTTCTATTTTAGCAGGATCTATGTGAATACCTTCGTGATTCACCACGTCTCCTAAAAATTGCACCTCTTGTAGCCAAAATTCAGACTTCGAGAATTTGGCATAAAGCTTTTCTTTTCTTAATAAAGTTAAGAGTGCATGCAGGTGCTCACAATGCTCGTCCTGACTTTTGGAATAAATAAGTATATCGTCGATGAAGACAATTACAAATTTATCCAAGTATGGTTTACAGACCCTATTCATCATGTCCATAAATGCTGCAGGAGCATTTGTTAGTCCAAATGGCATGACTGTAAACTCGTAATGACCATACCTAGTTCTGGAAGCAGTTTTAGGTTTGTCTTCTTCTTGCACCTTCAACTGATGATATCCGGAGCGTAAATCTATCTTAGAAAAATATCTAGCTCCTTGGAGTTGATCAAAGAGATCATCATTCTACGTAATGGGTATCGATTCTTAATTGTAACCTTATTCAGTTCCCTATAATCGATACACATTCGCATCGAACCATCTTTCTTCTTTACGAACAACACTGGTGCTCCCCAAGGGGATGAACTAGGTTGTATGAATCCTTTACTGAGCAATTGATCTAACTGCTTTTTCAATTCTAACATTTCGGTGGGTGCTAATCAATAGGGTGCCTTTGCTACGGGTGTAGTTCCAGGAATCAAATGAATTCTAAATTCTACCTCCCTATCCGGTGGTAATCTTGGTAGTTCTTCTGGTAATACATCCGGGTATTCTGAGACTACAGGAATTTCCTTAAGTTCCTTACCCTTAGTGCTAATGATTACCGAAATCATATACACTATTCCTTGCTTTCGTTCATAACTAGCAACTTTCATTATTGAAATGAACTTCATGGGTTTTCACGGCTTATCTCCTGTAACCATGATTACTTCTCCGGTGGGTGCACAAATTTCTATGGAGTTCTTATCACAAAGGATTCGAGCATGGTTGGCTACTAACCAATCCATTCCTAATACAACATCGAATCCAGCTAAATTCATTGGTAATAGGTTTGCAGAAAATTTATGACCTGAAAGTTCTATAGTTTCTTTTTGCAAACCCGTATCTATGTTAACAGAGTTCCCGTCTGCCGTTTCTACTGTGAAAACTTGCCTAAGTTTCGTTAATGGTAACTTAAGAGCTTGGCAGAATAAAGTAAACTTTGGTTTGCACCAGAGTCAAATAACACTTTTGCATAAACGTTGTGAACTAGGAACGTACCAGCTATTACGTCAGGAATCAATTCAGCTTCCTGCGTAGTCAATTGGAAGGCTCTTACGTTTTTCTTGGTAGTTCCTTCTGCAGGTTTAGCCTTGTTATCCGCTGGTTTAACCAACTTAGGGCATTCTGGTTTGAAATGCCTAGCTTCTCCACATTTATAGCAGACCCTTGTTTTCTTTCTGCAATCTTCTTCACGATGTCCTAAAGCTTTGCAGAAGTTGCAGGGTTCATTACATTTTCCAAAATGTTTCTTTTTGCAGTTTCTGCAGAACGGCGGAGTGGAAGATTGCCCAGTTCCTCTTTTCTTGAAATTGCTATTATTACCCACACGAAATCCTTGGGTAATTTTCTGAGCCAATTCCTTCTTCCTATTTTCTTCTCGCGTACGCACCAGTCCATCTGTCAAAGTATTGGCTAATTCCACCGCATCATCGATCGTGCGGGGTCTCGCAGCTTTGACAATATCACGGATCTCGCTAATTAAACCCTAGACGTAGCGAGAAATAAGTACCGGCTCTGGCGAAGCCAAAGTAGGCACAATTCGAGCATATTCGAAAAATTTCGAAGTATACCCTCGGCAATCAACATTCACCATTCGGTGGCTCGGGAATTTGTTTGCCATCTGTTCTTTTTCATATTCTGGGCAGAATTTTCTTTCCACCAGACACTTAAACTCCTCGCAACTCATGGCATAGGCCAGGTCACTTCCCTTGGCTTGTAATACCGTATTCCACCATTCTAATGCTTCTTCCTTAAAAAGATGTGACGCATACATGACCTTGTCTTCTTCGGCACATTTACTTATTTTAATTACTGCTTCCGTTTTCTCTAACCAACGCAGTGCAGCAGTCGCCCCCTCGTTGCCTACAAATTCAGCTGGTTTACAGGCAAGGAATTCCTTGTAAGTGCAACCAGGCGTTGCAGCTTTCATTCTTTTAAGAAATGGGGCTTGTATCACATCATCGTTGTTATTATTGTTGCCGCCTCCATTTACACTATTACTAAAGTTGTCATCACGAGTACGTTTGCTGGGAATAGGTGGTGGAGGTTCAACTGGATTTCGGGCAGCAGCAAGAATTGCTGGAATAGCATTGGCTATTCCTTGAGCAACGATATTCTCGATATCTTGCCTATTGAGGAAGTGATCCTCATTGTTTTGCTCAGATTGGTTAATATCATTAACCGGTTCATTAACAGCATGTTCCATCTGAATATTTATCAATTATTAATTATCACAGGCTAATATTTAATACATCCATTCAAGTATCATTGTACAAACAGAAAAATGGCAAACATTGCGACTTATATATATATATATATATATATATATATACATGTCTATTACAAATTACAACTGAAATTCAAAATATACTAGGGATTATGCATTCATAATTTCCTTTAGTTTATCTAGGAATATTATGTTCAACATGCTTTTATATAAGGTTTATTATATCTTCTCTTACTAGGTTGTTTATCTAATGGGCAAAGTTCCTTTAAAGTTTCTGGCTTATAGATGATATGGGTGCTAGTACTGGGTCAGAGTGTTGGCAGTTTAACTTAATTAAAAGTTAACATTTACTACTGTAGTGGCTAACATATAGAGATTTGCCCATTGTTCATCTAATTCATTTTCTCATGGTGGTTTATTGCCTATTTCCTGAGTTTCCTTATTAACCATCACTCCTTTTGGTTGTGACTTCTTTATTTTCTCTTGACTTTTTCTAATAATCTAACTTCTTTTCTTAGTGGTAAGTGGTTTCTCAAACTGTGCCTTATGAACAAATATTCCTTCCTCAGTATCTGCTGAGTATCTTGAGGGGTTTGATCGAAATGAGGTTCCCTTATCTTTTGGTGAACTATCTAATTGACGATAGATGTCCGAAATTCTTTACTTACCCATACTGTAAACTAACAAATAGTCAAATAACACAAAAACACATAAGCATAGGATGGCAATCAGAAAAATTAAGTATTTCTAAATACTTAATTGGCTTAAATCAGTGGCTCTGATACCACCTTTTTCTGTCACGACCCCCGGCCCGGTTTGACCCGTTCCAGGAGCCGTGGGACAGAAACCCCGTGGTATTTATTTAATTTGGCAGTGGAATTATTAACAAGATCATTAAAAGTTGAAAATGCCCGATTATCTTATTTCATAATTTTTCAGGATAACCCCGTAATTTACAATAAAGGCGATTTCACTGGGAAATCCCCTATTTTACAAAAACATGTTTATTCATTTTATTGAGCCACACCCTCAAGCTTGTAGTGCTACACGACACTTTTTCCTGGATCACAGCAGATCACCTGAAACATGTTTTAAAAAGGTTTTATCAGCGGGGAAATATTGGCGAGTCACTCAAGTTGCATAAAACGACACATTGTTATAATATACAATATTAAGGGTGATTACATTGTTTATATCAACCAATTACTCCAAATCTGTATTTGTCACTCGACTGTATCTGTGACTATGGTCAGATCACCCATTGGCTAACTCGTTATCCAATGGTGACGGGAAACAAGTAATGTATACAAAACCCCACATACCGGCAGTAATTGAAGATTACAAAGACTTAATCCCTGTAATTATAACCTTGAAAACATTTAGGGTTTTGTAAAGCAGTTTGATAAAAAGAGAATGACTCACATTGCAGATTTATACGAGCAGAGTTTAGCCTACTGATAAGCCTGTTAACCTAATTCAAATAACAATGCACACGAAAACTAGGTTAGTAACTTAATTCAACATTTACGATAACTCACGAGATTAAAACCCTCACGACGAATGACAAAGTGCAATACTTAAACATTCATCGAATTTACGACGAATGACAAAGTATAGCCCAATTACGGGCAGCACTTAAACATCTATCGGATAGTTTTCATCGATCGGACATTAAATCGTAGCAGTGATTGAGTTATTACCCTGTTATCGCGGCAGAATTTCGTGCTGTGTGTGTGTTTTGTAGTAAACAGATGATAACTCAACGTACGAAATGAGTTTTTACGTCGAACCAACGCCAAATTTCAAGTGCCAATGCCCTGCTATTTATACTGAAAAACCGCCTCCCTCGCGTGGCGCGAGAGGTCACTTTTAGCATAGGGTAGCCACGTCTGTTACTAGCTTAGCTGAGTTGACGGTTCGACAAAATTCAATTTAGACAACAATTTGTGATGATAATCATCAATGGGGAATACCCCCCCTGAGTTTTAGGGACCCTGATCCTGATTCCGATTGTTCTGAAAATTTTAGGGGTTATGCAGGATTACTTGGGGGTCTCAATTAGGGTTTCCTATTGGGTAATATAAAATAAGAAATAAGACTTTTGGTGTGAGTTGTTACACTTATTTTTAAGACCGCCTCAGTTTTTTCTATCCAGTGTAGAGCTGCAATGGCCCCTTCATTGCCCGAGAATTCCATTGGTTTACAAGACCAGAATTCTTTATAAGAACAACCATAAGACATGGTTCTTCTTCTTTTAGAAATGGGCACTTGAAGTATGGGTCCATTGTTCACGCTGTTTTCTGGTTCAGTGGGTCGTTTACTATCACGGTTACTGTAGGATCGTTTTCTGACCCGAACGAGTCGTTCAGAAGAGTTTTTGCTCAATACGAGAGGCGAAAACAAACGTATCAAGTTAATTCAGCTAGATATTCACTTTAAACTGTCTTTTGAATTATTTGACAAAGATTTACAGCGAGTAGACACTTCGGCAGCAGTTCGGTACTGAAACCAGAAAGATTACAAATGACAAGGCATCAAAGGTATTTATAGGAGAGCTAATTTCGCACGGACCTGCACAAGCGAAATTAGTTTCAAATGAAATCTAATTCCGTGTGAAATTACCATCTAATTTCATACGAAATTAACTATGTGTAATTTCGTGCCAAATACCCATAAACACACTTATCTCGTTTTGCGTGCCCTGAACTATCTAATACAATACAAGACTCGATACAAGACGAAGTCGACAGACGGATGCACCAACAGACTCCCCCTCGGATGTTGACGAAGTCTTCGGTGTCGAGTCTTCAATCTTCAGTCTTTATCAGTCTTCTCGAACTTTTCCAAAGTATCTAAAAATGTAAAGTATCCTTAATCTTCTCTTTTCTCTTCATTTCCAGGATCTCGACCTGGCTATATCTCACTATCATCCCAAAATCTGTAGCTGGCTTTTACACTCTCTTGATCAGATCTCTTTAATCTTTTTCTCAGAATCGTAATCCTGGCTCTTATCCTGTTTCAGCATCAGCGTCTTCAGACACCCCCTTTCGATAAGCTGGGATCGCAGTCTGGAATTCTTGTTCTGGGATCGAGACCTAGCTCACATTCTCCTCAGGATCAATATCCTGGCTAACCTGCACAACATCTCTACCCAAAAATAAATTTCACAAATTTACAAATTTGACAAATTTATATACCACTTGCAGGTATTAAATAATCAATAAATGATTTTACAATGTTAATCTCAGATGATCCACTTGAAGAAATACCATTTTTCTTTTCAAACAATTTTTCATCTCAAACAAACTTTCCTAAACCATTTGTTCATCATGTTTAGCACTCGGAATTTTGAAAATCAGCTCTCCAACATCAGTTGTCGAAAATCTTTTTGGATTTTTCAAAATTTATGCTAAAACACACTGAAAATCTTTTTGAATTTTGTTTTTAACGAAAAACAGTAAAGAAATGTTTACAAACAATATATTTTTTTTGTGAGTTTGTGTAAGAGGATCATATCAGTTTATGAGACAAATCACCAACACCGTTAAGCTATAAACATTTTAAGTTCTAAACGATTCACTTAGATTGTCAGTATACTGATCCACTTAAATTTTCACACAAAGTTCAACTGATTCGAGATACGAGATTAATGTTTTAGAGACTTAAACTTATACGCGTGTCCCACCTCAGAATATACTCCCGTATCCAGATCCCAATATTCAGTCTTACAGGTGATTATACCTAGATGATATCTGTAAGGGGTTAAATGCGAGGGCCGTGAGAGCTCAGGCTATTGCTTCCGCAAAATCAGAGAGATGACGGCTTCGACTTTCGGTGTGTTCCCTTTAGAGAATATTTTCTTCAACAGCACATGATTAGCATTTTGCAATGTTTCATCATTTTTTATGCTGAGGGCGGAGCTATATTTCAAGCAAGCGAAAAGTATTATACGGGGACTAGGCCATTGCTTCCGCAAAAGCAGAAGACATCTACTGACACATCAGTAGTTGTAAGGTCAACAGAGGTTGAAACACCAGTTGTTTCAACAACTGTCTGCCAATCACAAACCACTACTCTCATCAATATCACACCACCATCATCACCTCCTGCGAAAAAGCAGAAGACATCAGATGTTATAACATCGGTTGTAATGACAACAGCAGTTGAGACACCAGTTGTTTCAACAGTTGTTAGTCAATCATCCACCACTGCTCTCATCTCTCTTACATCACAACCAAAGCTCTTCAACAGAAAAAGAAAGCCAATCACTGCCGATGAGGGCATACATGATCCTAATGCTGCACAATACCCACTGGAACTTGAAGCTATCAAAAATGAGATGAGACAATTCTATACAGAAGAGGATCCTTCAAAAAGAAGATTCTCCTCACTCATAGGCTACATGCCACCAGAGGATATGGATGATTACCTCAAAATCAAGCCAAGGCAAGCTAAACTAAGAGCTAAAGTTGAGAGTGAACGTGAACGTCTAAGCGAAGAAGGCATTGCTAAAAGACTGGATTTCTTCCTCAAAAAGGTAAAGCAGATGGAAGAGTTCGCACAAGAACTAAACAAAGAAAAGGCTGAACAACGCAAAAGGTTAAGAAAACAATATCTAGCCTACATCATGAAAGAAAAATTCTATCCTGCTGAAGAAAAACAGTTTGAAGAATGGCCAATAGTCGCTCTAAAGCATGAGGCAGAAAGGATTGAGAAAATCAAGAATGATCCTACTAAGAAGAAAAATGCTCCAAACTGGAACAAATTCAAAAAGCCCATTGCTGACCTCACTGCTGAGTACAAAAGAAAGAAAAAGGAGCTGGTGGATGCAAAAATGGATACTGCTGAAGCCATATCAAAATGGTCAAAACAGCAGACTGATGAAGCCTATGAAAGGCTGAAGAAAAGGAAGAAAACTGTTTCAGGCACTTCAAAGAAGCATGAACAAATGATGAAGCTTGAACAGAAGATAGGAAACCTCAAAACACTGTTCCGGTCTACTTTTGTGACAAACCAAGAGGAAGAAGAACAGCTGACCAGTGAAGAGGTAAAAGAAAAAGAAGTTGAGCACTTCACAGAATCCATCATGAAAATGGGTCTAAAAGAAGAAAGCTCAGAAAAACTTCAAGACCTTTTTAAAAGGATATTAACCAAACCTGCATCACCAAACACTTCAACAGACATGACAGACATTGAAAGGCAGGAGCTGATTGAAAGAGAATCTGCAGAAGATATAGCTGCAGCAAATGATGTCATTGAAATGGCCTTCAAAAGAATGTCTAAAAGTCTGCAAGTTTTCACAAGGACAACATCTTCCATCTCATCACTGAATAAATCTCTCCCAAGAAACCCATTGGGTTTAAAAGTACTAAAGTGGATGTCTGACCAAAAGACCCACGTATTGACTCTTGTCAGATCCAATGGCGAAGTGAAGTATATATCAAGGAAAGAAGCACTAGGCCTTAGTGTTGAAGATTTGCAGGATCTCCTTGAACTTACACTGTGCAGGGATGAAGATGATACAAGTTCCAGAGACTTTGAAGCAGATTTTAAAAGAAAAGCTAAGGAACTTTTGATGAGGAATAAAGATCCAGAATAATGAATGGTTTTGGCATTATCTGTTCCAGGGGGAGATTGTTGGGATTGAACCCTACCAGAGGAACAGATAATGTAAAGCCAAAACCAGGTCACAACAGTGGATTCACAATAAGCAGTAGTTTACATTAAGCTTTCCCCTTGACAGTGGTTATCTAACAGCTGATGAACCCTAAGTACTGCTCAAAAGAACAACTGATGAACCAAACGCTGATGAAATCCTAAAGACTGCTGAAGACAATCACTGAGCTCTATCTACTGTTGTCTCTTAAGTACTGCTGAAGACCCAAGCACTGCTCACTCAAAGACTGATCACCTTTGAAGAAAGCACTGATGTGGTTGTTGAGCATCAGTGCTTAGGCTACAACAGTGGAACGTGAACAGTGTTAGAATAGTTTTGTATTTTAGTCAGTTGTTAGACATCAGTAGTTTGTATAGAACAGTGTTTACAGGTTGTTAGGTTGTTAGATGTCACTTTCATGGTGACGTCAGCTGAGACACATCAGTGGTTTGGTTTGCCTATAAATATAACAGTACTCTGTACTGTTATATTTGATTCGTCTTGAGTAAGCTCGTCTTCTCAATTCAATCCTTTCATCTTGTGCAACCAGCCTTGAGGTATCTGGCTGAGGGGGAGTTTAGTTTGTAAGCCTGCATTGTAATCTTTTGCTTTGATTGTAATCTTTTGACTCTATGAAAAGCAAATGTTATCAAACTATATTCTCCTTCTGATTGTGTTTACAAAGTTTGTTTTCATTTCCGCTGCACTTCACATGTTTTCATATTCATTGATTATCCAAATTTCACAAACAAGCACAATCATGAGAGCCTCCGATCCTAACACATATCATCAGTGAGACCGTTTATCACATTTGACTTTCCAATTCTTTAGCATGCTATGATAGTCCACTGATGTACTATCATTTCCTCTTTTTCAAAACAAAACTCATTTTTGATTTTATCATGTTTTTGCCTTTTTCAAATTTTTAAATGTTTTTGGATTTTCTGAAAATTTCTTACTCCCCCTAAAATTCAAAAACATTAAAAGAAACTTTGAAAACAAACTGTACAAATAACGTGACAACTGTTGTGAATTGCTTCAATTCGCCATCCACTTGGCATAAACAATCAGAACTCCCCCTGACAACAAACTATTTTCCCATTATGATTTCAAAACACTTAAGTTTGTTTTAATCAAATGGTTTTTCCGGAAAATAAATTTTGTTGATTTCATAAAACCTCTTGTAGGTTAGGGGTTTCATCACACTGTTCTTTCATTTTCAACCTTTTGAAAAATATAGCAATTTTAAATTCAATCAACAAATACCACTTGTAGGAAATCAAGTACAACTTAATGTCCCTGATTTACCACTTGTAAGTCGAAATATCACAAACGTGAATTTCTCAAGAAAGATGCCGATTCCTGCTCCACGACTACCAACTTAGGAGCTCCGGCAAGTCCTGGTTTTTAATCATAATAGGTTCCATCCCAGTCACAAACCTAGGATGACCCATCTTTACCTGGTTTCTTTGTTTTCTTCTCATAAAATTCCTTTACCCCTTTGACCTTTCCATCAACCATTTTTCCAAAAATATTTTGAACTGTGGGGTTAAAAGCTTTTTCAATATCAAATTCTTTCTTTTCAGAGAAAAATAGATTTGAAATCTCAATTTTATCAACTTTTTGTTTAAAATTCTCAGCCCTCAATGGTGGAAAATTGACATCATCCATTGGCGGTACCGACGTTTCCAATTTTAACTCAACACGTGGCTCCTCTGACTTTGTGGAATCAGATTCATCGCCTGAAAATAGCTCCTCTGATTTTGACGAATCAGAATCATTGCTAGAACTATCATCAGATTTCTTAACAACCCACTTTTGGTTGTCAAGCTTCACTCTTTTTTTGTAAAAACTTTTTGAACATTCACCAACCTCAAACTTTGAATTTTTGAAAACTTTAAATTGTTTGGTTGATGGTTCATTCTCAACCATCTTTTCTTTCAGTTTTTCAGAGACTTCCTGTTTTGTTTGGATTGCCTTTGGATAATTCCTGACAATATGACCAACTGCTTTGCATTGAAAACAAGTTCTTGTCTCTCTTTTCTGTTGAGCAATATTTTTCTCCATTTCCTCTTGCTTCTTCGCAAGGAATTCTTTGTTTGTCTGCTTTCTGAACAATTGTTCTTTTTCTTCTTCTTCAGATGATGTTCCTGAAACAAAAATAGTTTTTGGTTTATAAGTTTTCTCATTTTTATGATTTTTTGCTGGAATAAATCCAAGACCTTTTATTTTGAAATTACCATTATGGTTTGGTTTCTTTTGAAAACCAGAACCAAAATTGTAACCTTTTTTCTTGTTTAACCTTTGTTGATCTCTTGAGGTGTACCTCTTAGGTTTTTTAGAAAAATTTACATTTTTTATTTCAGAAATATTAATTTCTGTTAGTTTGAAAACTTTTTTTATCATTTCAGATTTAACACCTCTTATTGGAAATTTTTTATCAGAATATAATTTGTCAGAATCATTCAACGTATATACTACTTTGAATGTTTCGTCATTCAAATTAGATTTTGATAGCAGAAATTCTTTATTATAAACCCGTTTCTCCTTTTTGACTGTTGGATTTGACTTGTCAGACTTTGAATCTGAGTTTGACTCCGACTTTGATTCCTCAGTTTCATCGTTATCCAACACCTGATCGACCACTTTCTTTATTAATTCGGACTCATGATCAGTGTCAGACGATGTAAAAGTGACATCGATGTTGTCTGGCAATTTTTCTGAAGACTCAGACTCCCACTGTAAATTGGTTGCCTTTTTTACTCTTTCTGAATTTGGATTTCGTGGAGAATATCCATTTTCAAGCGGGGGTGGACACTTGTTGTAACTGGCACTATGTTTCTTACCAGAATCTTTCATTTCAGTATCCTTCTTCTTTTCAGAGCTCTTATCTTCAGATACATCTTCTTTATCAAATGCCTTCATGCCTTCAACGGTTGGATAAATCCTGTCAATAACATAAGAAGTACATGAGTAACTTTTTAACAACCTGTTTACTCTCTCTGTTTCAATCCTCTGTGTTTCCAATTTCTGTTCCAACACAGCACACTTTTCAATATAATTGTTGACAACTTTCTGCTTTGTCATGAAAGCTCCTTGAAGTGTTTTCATGGCTGTTGCTTGTTCACTGCTTGACTGATTGTACTGATTCATTGCTTTGTTTAGAACATCATATGATTCTTTCAATCTGTTCATGTTATGAATCAAAGTACTGTTTTGCTTCTTCACTGCTTCACAATTTTCACATTTCACAGGGATCTTTTGTGCATCAACTTCTGTATCAACTTTAAAAACTGGAATGTCTTTTATTTTCTTCCTTATCACAGGAACTTCTTCATCATCACTGCTGACATGTTTTTTAACTTTCTTCTTTTTCTTTTTAGCTTTTTCATCATCACTGTCACTCTCCTCTAGCATTCTCAAGTGCTCTTCCATTCTTCTTGCATAATAATCATCATCATTATCACTGTCTTCAGCAACTCGAGCAATAAAAGCTTTGTGATTTGAAGTTTTATTAGGATCATGATCATCCCAACTGAAATTTGCCCAGCTAAACCCTTCTGGTAATTTTTCATCATCTTGGTTTATCAGACATGCTTTACTATTAGCTGAAACATATTTGTCCCAACTGAATCCTTTTGATGATTTTTTATCTTCTTGATTCACCATACAGGCTCTCTTTGATGATTCTTCAATCTCCTTCCTGGCATGAGCAGTTTGTGGTTGTTCTTGATGTGGTTGTTGAGCAACTTGATGATAAATTGCTTTCCGATAATAATCATTTTTGTTGAACGGATTTTGAGCTCCACTAGCTTCACGATTTGTGCACTCCCTCTTGAAGTGTCCTTTTTCCCTGCAACGAAAACAAGTGACTTTAGATTTATCAAAACTTAAAGTAAAAACATTAGCATCACGGAAATCATCTCTTCCCGTAATTTGTTTAAACTTTTCGGCTCTCCTCAACACACTCGCCAAACACCACTTTATGTCCATTAATTTCATCTCTTCAGCATCGATTTGATCGTAATACTCTTTTGTCAACATTGGATTCTCGATCCGACCTGCTACTAAACTCTCACATGACTCTAACACGGTCACCAACAAAGACATGTGACTTTTTGCAACCTCCTCAGTGTAATTTTGACCATTTTCAAAATCTAATACCATGTTGCACTGTAATTTCTTTCCATTCTTTGTTGTTGAAAAGTTTGGATCATATGATGGATATGAAGAAAATTCAGTTTTGCTGTTTGATCCTTTAGATGACCCTCCTGATGAACTTTTAGCATTGAATACAGTTTCAACCTTTGGTGACATGTTGTTCTTGTCACTGATACCTCCTTTGTAATAAAGACTGATATCTTGTTCACCATCAAAATCCTTCATTCTCGAGATCTTCCTTTGTTCCATCTCCTGAGCTTCAAGTTTCTCAATGAACTTGCTCAGTGTTAGATTGCTAAAATCTTTCTTATTTCTCAACATCATCAGATATGTGCCCCAAGTTTCATGTGGCAATGCATTAGCCAACTTCTCAATTAATTCTTCATTGTCCTTTGTGATGCTCACCCTCTTCATGTTAACTAATAAATTGCAATATCTTTCAATGATCTGCTTAGTACTTTCAGTTCTCAAACCACGAAATCGATCAAATTCTTTCTTTAAAAGTGATTTTTTGTTCTTGATCATTTCTTTACTTCCAACAAACTTTGATTTTAAAGCTTTCTAGATTGAATAAGCAGTTCCATTATGTTGCAATAAAACCAAGATATCTTCCTTAACAGCTTGATGCAATAAACTCGTCATCATCTTTTCATCTTTGTATTTCTTTTTCTCTTCTGCACTTAGATCTTTAATTGCAATAATCTCCTCATCATCAGTCATTGGTCTAACATATTTCGTTTCCACACATTCCCAAGCATCCAAGTAATTTTCTTGTACCCAATTCTCAAATCGTTCTTCCCATCCTTTATACTCCTCGATGTTCATGAGCTTTGACGGATTTTGCATAGTGCCCGTTTCATTTTCTAACATTGTGTATTGTGCAATACTGATTGGAGTAGCAAAGGCGTTGTAAAATTCTTCTTCCATGTTTCGGTTTCAAAATTTTCACAAATCAGACACTTTCAAACGAAATATCCTTTGGTGCGAAATTACCCTGTTCGAACGAAATAACCAATCCTGTGCGAAATCACTGATTTCGTGCGAAATAACACCCTTTCAAACGAAATAGGTGATTTCGTGTGGACCTCTCAAACGAAATTACAATTTGGTGCGAAATAAGGCTTATTTCGTGCGAAATATTGCTGATGTCATCATCTCGAGCTGTTTTTACTAAAATTGATCAAGTTTTTGTCCGATTTTAAGTCTGAAACTTTCAAGGGTTAGTTAAAACACGATTTCGCGTATAATGTGTGAAACTCAAGACATTTTGACCGTGAAATCAAGTTTAATTTTGAAAAGAAGGTGTAGAAATCATAATTTTGCAGCTGAATTGGTATGAACTCTTCCTCCTGAGCTCTGATACCACTTATAGGATCGTTTTCTAACCCGAACGAGTCGTTCAGAAGAGTTTTTGCTCAATATGAGAGGCGGAAACAAACGTATCAAGTTAATTCAGCTAGATATTCACTTTAAACTGTCTTTTGATTGAGTTGACAAAGATTTACAGCGAGTAGACACTTCGGCAACAGTTCGGTACTGAAACCAGAAAGATTACAAATGACAAGGCATCAAAGATATTTATAGGAGAGCTAATTTCGCACGGACCTGCACAAGCGAAATTACTTTCAAACGAAATCTAATTCCGTGCGAAATTACCATCTAATTTCGTACGAAATTACCTATGTGTAATTTCGTGCGAAATACCCATAAACACACTTATCTCGTTTTGCGTGCCCTGAACTATCTAATACAATACAAGACTCGATACAACACGAAGTCGATAGACGGATGCACCAATAGTTACTTTTATTATCAACTTCCCTAATTGTTTGAATAATATATGGCATCGCGTCTATTATTCCTTGTGCCACTATGTGTTGGATAACACTGTTATCCACTTGGTTTCCATTGTTATTGTTGTTCTGATTATCGTTATTCTGGTTTTCCGGGTTATTATTCGGGTTTTCTTGATTCACTTCTTCGTCCATCTGAATTTTAAACATTTGTCACGTATTAATATCACAAGATAATATTTAGTATAAACAATCACATAACACGCATGTTGATCAAAATCGTCGAACATTGCGACTTACTCTTTCTTATATATTATGCATCTAATACAAACTAGAACTGGAATATAAAATTACAATACTATTAGGCATCAGTAGATATTGTCTTGTTTTTTTTTTCAAACATACACACATACTATATATATATATATATATTATTTTATTATTATTATTTTATTACTACTATCACCATCATTGATATGGGTTCATCCAGAACTCCATATTACGCTCGTCGTACTTCCAGACGAGTCGTTCTCCGATCTGCCTCATCCTCTCACTACCTTCTAAAATCTCCTCACCAAAGGTTCGGAGTTCTTGCACATTTTCTTCACTCATTGGGGGTGCAGGGGCTGGTACTGGGTTTGGGAATTGGGGCATGGGTTCTTGGTAAGGATAAGGATTCTCTAGAATTTCCTTAATGTATGGGTCATTATCGTAGTAGGGATCTAGAGGGTCCAAATCTGGGTAGGCTGCTAGGTTCGGCATAGGTGTGTCTTCTGGTATTGGGTAACGTTGCTGGTAATCCCTATTGTCGTCTAGCCATGGATCGTAGTCTGGGTCTAAGGGATTGGGTGCTGGTAATCTAGGTATCACAGCTAGGTTGAATTCAGGAATTGGGATTTGATTTTCTGGGTTATTCTCGATTTCCATTGGTTGTGCGGGAAATAGTGGTAAGGGCTGGGGTGCTATGAGTTGCTCAAGGTTAGGGTCGGCAGCTGTGGTTGCTAAGATATGGAAATTTGCTAAACTCCTATTGAGCATATCCTGAGTGTGAGCATCTGTTTCTCTCTTAATGGCTGCTAAAGCTCACTGGTGTTGCAACTTTTTCATTCTTTTCCTACATTCATGCGCTCCTCTACTGAACCATCCTCTCTTTTTAGAAGGGAATAGCTCTTCAGACTGAGCCTTAAACACGAATATCCCATCTTCATTGTCAGCTGAATACCCTGATAGGGCAAGCTGTGAAGAGGTGCCTTCGCTTCTAGGTGAGCTGGACAACTGACGGTAGGTGTCGGAAGGTCCTTGGTCGCTCATACTGTAAACTAACAAATAGTCAAATAACATACAACAATAACATACAGATATGCACGTATTTCCGTAATTTATTTCCTAACATTTTTGAATAATATCTTAGGGTCAGCAGAACACTTCTGTGGCTGAATCAGTGGCTTAGCTCTGATACCACCTTCTGTCACAACCCTCGTCCCCTAACTCCCCGGGAACGGGCGGCCGCAGCCAGTTTTGGTGGTATCAGTGTTTATGATTTTGGCAGCGGAACTTTTATTAGGATCGTAGTAAGGAAATATTTTATCAGAGTAAAATATCACGCTTTTATAATATTAAACATATGGGAAAATCCCAAGTTTCAAGTACACACATTTTCATAGGGATAAACCCTATTTTATTTAAATAAAACATCTCTTTATTTTAGGTAACTTTATAGCCACTTTTCCAAGCCTTCAGTGCTGTCCAGCTGGCTTCTAGTTGGCTTTCACATTTTGTTACCTGAAACGCGTTTAAAAACATTTTGTCAGTGGGAAATACTGGTGAGTGAATCCCAGTTTAATCAAATTAAGTAAAACCATTGTACAGTATTGAGGGCGGTCGCGCAATTACATTTGTTTCCATCTACTTTAATTACCACCCACGGTACTGTCAACCCGACTTGTGGTCATGTTACTACTCACAATGTAGTAACAAATTTTGTATACAAAACCCCAACATACCGACGATAATTGTAGAATACAAATACTCAATCACTGTTTAATATATCATTAATTAAGTGAGGTTTTGTAAAAACAATTTGCAAAAAGGAGATTACTCACATTGCTGTCTTAGGGTTTTCCTTAAGGATTTCCTGGAGATTATCTATTAATTACACAAATGCACACGCGTTAGTATAATAACCCAATATTTACATTAGTAATACCCTCCCCGAGACGGCATTCCAACGACTACGTCGGGCAGAACCACGACAGCCGTTACGGAACCCTGGATCAAACGGGCAGCGTATCTAATACGTAACCGGGGTTATGATACTTACAACGAGGCAGAACTTCGTTATTTAGGGGGTATTATGCCCGAAAATCACTTTGACTATATAGAAATTCGAGAGAGAGAGAAAGAGATTTGGTGCGAGTTGGGACTGAAGCCGATGCCCTCAATTTATAGGGCTGCATTTTGACTTCGTCGCGCCCCGCGAAGATGGTAGCCAAGGGATACGCGGCCCGGGGTATATATTAAACGGTGTACTTTATTGAGCTGTATTATATATGCTGTACTTTATTGAGGCGTATTCCCGAATATCGCATGTGGAGAAAGGGCATATTTATAAACGGTGTACTGGCCCTAGCCTGGCCCAGTCATCGATCTAGCCTCGACACACGTCTGACACGTGGCAGCACCGGGCTGCGCCTCATGTCCCTTTGCTCGCGGCCCGCGACTGGGTTGCCTAGGGGCTTCGCGCCCCGCGAGCGACACTATTTTCTTTTTTTACTTTATTTTTAATTATATAGGGTATTTCTGGCTCGGTTTTCGCATACGGGGTATGTTTTAAGACATATAGGGATATTTTAAATATATCAGGGGTGCCGGAAAATTATTTAGGAGGACACAGAACACACACTGATCTTCCAGAATCAGCTATATTGAAAGATAGTAATTTGGACAATCATTCAACACTTAAAATCGTCAGAATATGAAGAACAATTACATTCGTACAATTGCATTCGTACGAACAATTGCACTCAAGAATTCATTCTGATTATCAAGAAGTCGGATTCGCTTAAATTCAACTCCAATAAATCGAATACGAATTTATAATTTTAAATTCGATTCGATTCTCGAATTCAAATTATACCTATTTATTTATTACATTTATATCTAATACACATATATAACTTTAATTTAGGCTATAGTATAACTTTATTCTAAATTTTAAAATAGATCATTTCCAAGTCTAAATAGCCCATAACTTAAACATATCTTCAATATACCAATACTAGCCTAACTTATCTGCATCAGTCACCACTGTAACTTAACCTACTGAGACAACAATGCCACCATCACCCATTGCCCATAGCGTCACTGCCTAGCCACCACTTCCCATTCCCGATCATCGCACCAGTCACCGTTCTGCATCCCCCATCAGCGCACCAGCCACCATCCCTTATCCTCATCGCCGTACCAGCCATCGTCACGCATTGTCACACCCGTTTTGAACTTTTTAATGTGATATTGTAATTTGTGGCTTCTTTAAAATCTATATTTGGTGTTAAAGTTATGGTTTTGATGGTTTTTATATATTTTAAATGAATTTGAATCAAAACAAGTTTATCGAATTTATCCGAATTCGATTCAAAATTTTTATTGAATTTGAATTGAAATTGGAGTTTTTATTCGAATACAAATTAGTTAGTTTTTAATCGAATTCAAATTCAAACAAAAATAAAAAAAAATATTCAAAAAATTCAATTCAGTAATTTAAAAATTAGTTATTCGATTCAATTAACACCCCTAATGATGAGCACCCATTTCTCCCTAATATTGAAGCGCAAAGTGGTGGACTTGGGTTCTAATCCTAATTGTTGAGGTTTTCTGTATTTTTTTAATTCAATTTAAGCTGTTGTCCGCTAAACGTTAGTGTTAATCTATAGTTTCTTAACTTATTATTTCTTTCACAAACATATTTTTATCTGTGTCTCAATATATTTTTTCTTAATACCTCGTTATAAGTAGTAATATAAATAATCAAAACACAAACATTCATATAATTAAACCAGGAATGATTAATTTCATATTGTATATATTAAACAAAAGAGGATTAATATTTTGAAAAAAAAATATTTTTACATGTTTATATATAAAGAAATATTTTATATGTTTAAATATTAAAAACTATTCTTTGATAACGGCCAAATTTCATCACCATCTAGATTAATTTCATATCGTACGGCTTCCATTAATCACTCTTCTTGTGGCCAACAATGGCTGAACAACTCACCAATCTCATCATCTTCTTCTCCACCATTGTTGCATCCCTCTCATACTCATACTTCATCACTTCAAACCTTCAAACACCTACACACAAACTCATCTCCCTCATCCCCATCTTCTACCTCTTCACCACCCTCCCCCTCCTCCTCTCTTCCACTTTCGCAACCGCGGTCGCCGCCTTCTTCTTCACCTGGCTTGCCAACTTCAAGCTCCTCCTCTTCGCTTTCGACCGCGGCCCGCTTTATAAACAAAAATCCCTAATCCAATTCATCACCATTGCCTCTCTTCCTGCCAGATTCAAATCTAATCATTTGTTGCATTCCAATAAGAAATCGCCAAGTGTACTGATCGAATTGGTGGTGTTCCCGTTACTAATCAGTTTAGTTTATAAACAGAAAAACTATTTGAATACACATGTTGTGTTGGTCATATATTGTTTGCTAGTTTTTCTACTTGTGGATCTTTTGGTCTATGTTTCAAACGCCGTTGTTTGGACGGTTGTTGGAGTCGAGCTCGAGCCGCCATCGGACGAGCCGTATCTATCGACGTCGTTGCAAGATTTTTGGGGGCGGAGATGGAACCTAATGGTGACAAATATCTTGCGACACACGGTACACAAACCCGTGAAATTAGCATGAAAGAGGTGTGGCGTGATCTGCGGGATGCTGGCACACCCGTCCCCTGGGTGAAAGTGGTTTGGTTCAGCCAAAATATTCCGCGTCACGCTTTTATTTTATGGCTTGCCATCAAACACAAATTGAAAACTCATGACATCCTTGAATCGTGGCTTGGGGTGGATAGCTTGAAATGTGTTTTCTGTAAATCTGAGCCTGACAACCATGATCATTTGTTCTTTAATTGCTGGTACCCAAAAGAAGTTTGGAATTCTATGGCTGCCTACACCAAGTGGGGTGCCTTGTCGGGTAGTTGGGACCAAATAATTGCTCAAGCCTGTAACACCCCCCATACGGGTGCCATTTGGAGTGTCGTTAATAGACTTGTCCTTGGGGCCTGTGTTTATTTTATATGGCAAGAGCGTAATCTCCGGTCTCACGAATCTAAGGAGAGATCTCCCGGTGAAATTGTTAAAATTATTAAAAATGTTGTAAGGTTGAGACTCATGGGGCTGTCCATGGTCCAATCTGCTGCTACGGTCTCTGTTGCCCGTGTGTTTGATATGGGTGATGTCCAATGGAGAGCCAGGAGTTCGATTAAAAATCCTTCCCATCATGATTAAGCCTTGCATTGCTGTGCTGCTTCCTGTTATTTTGTTTGTTGCCTTTGGAGAGTCTGGTAAAGAGATTGAGTTCTGTGGCTTAGAGAAAGTTAACACACACATAATGAAAAACCTCCCTAACTCCACTACTCACTGGTTTAATTTAATCCATGATTGGGGCTGGGTTTGGTTTTGGTTTTATGCTCTGTTGTTGCTCATTCTTTGCAGGTGCAATTACATGCAGCAGTTTGGGTGGGATATGGGTTGGGGCTGCAATCGCTTTTGTTGGTGTGAGCCTGTTGGCTGGTTTCATGGGTGGGTGGGAAGGGTCTGCTTTTCAGACGGCTGTTCTAAACTTGGGTGGGACACTCGGGTTGGGGCTGGAGACATAAGGGGGCGAAGGGTAGTTACCAATATTAGTTGTTCTGGGCGTATGTTGGTGGTTTGTTTCCCTCTCCTTATTCCTTGGTCTTCAGGATCTTTTTCTTGTTTTTGTTTCTTTTTCCACCCGATTATCATTTGCTGGAGACATCAGGGGTCATAGGTTTTCTTTTGGTGCTGGGAATGCACATTCAACTGGGAGATATAAGGAAGGTATGGGTTAGGGGGTTGTCGTTTCGGTGTACCCCAAACTTGTTCCGTTCCCCTAATCCAGATCACTGTAGGACTAGATTTTGGCCATCTAACTTTGTTTCCTGGTTGATTTGGTATGCTGGGAACTTTACTCGGCTGGGTTGGGTTTTGACAGGTTGGATGTTTGCTCCGGAAATTAAGTTGTTGACTAATATGGGTCGCTTTTATTTGATGTGCTTGGGTCTTGGTTCAAGCGTTTGTTGCTGGAAAATAATTACCAAGAGCTGGATACATCAATCATGGAGTAAAGATCACTTAATTAAAGTTCTGATTGGTTGTGGAGTTTCGTTTGGCAGTCTTATGTGCAATCATCGACTGCTCTTATCTTTCTGGATGCTTCGAAAGGACCAGCTTTGTGATGGGGTGGGAGTTGTTCATTCCTTTTTTGGCACTGCTTCCCTGCTAATCGTGAAGGTCTTCCATAACCCTCCTCTATTGTTGTTCCAAGCCCACATATATAATCTCGGGTGGCTGTTGATTGTTGCTGCCGTGTACAAGACCCGGGCCTGGCCTACAATTCTGGCTCTGGTGGATAGGATCCATCGTATAGCGAAAAGTGTTAAGTCCAATTATTGTATAAGGAGTAAAGTTACTAGAAGGCCAAGTCCTCATACGTGGTATGTGCACTATGTCTGTCATACTGGGCAGCGTTTTTTGGGTTGGGGATTCTGGAGGCCCAAACATTATGTGGGTAATTATGATGTTAGTGAGTCTACGCCGGCCTTATTATTTGGCCCGTCGTGTAGCTCTTTTTGGCATGAGAGTTATGTTTGTATAAATTCGGTTAGATCTAGGTTTTTGTACATTCCTAGAGTCGGATACATAGTTTCCTATTTTTGGTCTCCTAAAGCTTGTTTTGGGAGACAGCTCGAGGGTATGCCCCTTTGGATGATGTAGGTCTCTTGGTTGTTTTTATATTCATTTGCCGGGCAAATGCCCTTTACCCAAAAAAAACCCGTGAAATTATTGTTATCCGGAAAGGATTGGGGTTGGGTTCCCGCGGTTTTGGTGACTTTCGGGGTCTCGGGTTTGATGCACGAAGTGTTGTTTTATTACGTGACGCGTGTGGGTCCCACATGGGAAATGACTTCGTTTTTTGTTCTACACGGGGTCTGTGTCGTCGTTGAAGTGTTGGTGAAGAGGGTATTGGCGGAGCGATTAGAGGTTTCAGTGGTTGTGTCACGGTTGTTGACGGTAGGGTTTGTGGTCGTGACGAGCTTTTGGTTGTTTTTTCCGCCATTGATTGATAGTGGCGCTGATGTGAAAGTGCTAGAGGAATCTAAAATGTTGGTTGATTATGTGAACACTATGATTAAGTTGTAAAGGAGGCGAATATGTTATAAATTTATTGGGGTATTTACCAAATTAGCCAAGAATAAACTTTGACCACCAAATTAGCCATTTGATGCCTCCTTGGAGCAGGGCATCACGGATTCAAATGTGCGGGATGCCTCTTTCAAGACCCCTCATGCATCTTTAAATATGGAAGTGACGCGTGTCTCAATGATTAGGTAGACTCCTCCAATGCCCCTCAACAGACTCATCCAATGCCTCAGCAGACTCTTCCAATGCCCCTCAACAGACTCTTCCAATGCCTCAGGCATGAGTTAAAATTTTATGTGAGACCTACCACCCACTTCATCTTCACCACCGCCACCACCACCACCACCACCGCCGCCGCCGCCACCACCGCCGCCGCCGCCACCACCACCACCATAAAATATACTACTAATCTTTGAATTCGAAAATAATAGTATTAATAAAAACTGAAGTTATAGGGACCACGTTCTTGCATAGACCGAATGCAGCATATAATGCAACTTTATTCAGATTCGTACATAATGAAGATTATTCACCATAAAATTGACTTCGCAAAGAATTTAAGAACAGTGTTTTAGAGCAAGGATATGAAGTTATTGATGTGTTGGAGCTCATGAAGGATCTTGAAGATGAAGTGGCGGTTGCGGTGGCGGTGGGAGTAGTGGTGGCGGTGGTGGTGAAGATGAAGTGGGTGGTAGGTCCCACATAAAATTTTAACTCATACATGAGGCATTGGAAGAGTCTGCTGAAGGGCATTGGATGAGTCTGCTGAGGCATTGGAGGAGTCTGCTGAGGGGCATTGGAGGAGTCTACCTAATCGTTGAGACACGTGTCACTTCCATATTTAAAGAGGCATGAGGGGTCTTGAAAGAGGCATCCCGCACATTTGAATCCGTGATGCCCTGCTCCAAGGAGACATCAAATGGCTAATTTGGTGGTCAAAGTTTACTCTTAGCTAATTTGGTAAACACCCCTATAAATTTTATCATTGTCAAATGTCCTCGTCACTGGCCCTACGCGTGACTTTGTGCATGGTAGGGTGGTTACATGAACAGTTTGAGAGTTTGACACGTTTGTGCCTCTTTCCAAGTTTAAATAATGTATTAGTTTATTTTCCTTTACAATATTATTTAACATTGTAATGTAATAGAACTAGTAGATGCCCCGCCCGCGTTGCGGGGCGATGACCGAATAATTCTCAATCAATTACTAAAGACTACTATAATTTTGCTATGAAAAAAAAAATGATGATATGACCGTAATTTTGGGCTTCTCTCTCATGACATGTATGGCTGTACAGAGGGCAAAATCGTAATTATATTTTGAACCAGAGGCGAAATCATAATTTTAAACTGAGAGCAAAATCATAATTTTTAGCTAGGGGAAAAACATATTTTCATTTTGAACGGTGGGCAGAATCGTAATTTTGAGCTGAGGGCAGAATCGTAATTTTGAGCTAGAGAGAAAAACAACATTTTATTTTTAGCTGGAGGCAAAAACGTAATTTTAAATGGAGGGTGAAACCGTAATTTTAAACTGGGAACAAAATGAAAAGTGAGTTTTTGAACCGAGGGCAAAAGCGTAATTTTAAGCTAGCGGCAAAATTATAATTTTATTTTTAGCTGGGGGCAAAATCATAATTTTAAACAAAGGACGAAAGCATAATTTTAAACTGGGAATAAAATTAAATTAAAACTGGGCCGGTCCGATAGGGAAGTGCTAGACAAATTTTAAACTGGGGCAAAAACGTAATTTTAAACAGAGGGCGAAACCGTAATTTTAAACTGTGAGCAAAAGTAAAAGTGAGGTTTTGAACCGAGGGCAAAAGAGTAATTTTGAGCTATGGGCAAGACTATAATTTTATTTTGCGCAGGGGGTAAAAACGTAAATTTAAGCAAAGGACGAAAACGTAATTTTAAACTGTAAATAAAATTAATTTAAAAATAAGTTGGTCCAATGGGGGAGTGCCAGGCAGCTGCCTGGCACTATTCCCCCACATGAACTTTGTAGTAGTAGGTAATGTAAAATACATATGTTACACAATACAATAATATGATTTTAGTTAGTAGCTGAAAATCAGAAAATCGAAGTTTAAATATGGCAAACCATAGTTTTCTTATAACAATAGTATAATAGGGGAAACAGTAGTTATATTGTTGAACATAATCTTGGGAGACTAAGGCTACTCGGTGTGGGGCTCGGCAAGGGACGTCGTGGGGCGGCGCCGGGCCTCAACACCATTTCCAGCAGGCCGTCGTCGAGAACGTCCCAGGCCAGACGTTGAGGACGCTTGCTAAATGACAAAAGGTAAGGCTTCCTCCTCTCACAGACACATACATACAACATATATATATATATGGTTGGGCTATATAGAAAACCCTAAATATTTAAGAAACCCGGGAAACTCAAAGCTCCCGACTTTTTTTTTTGAAAAAAATAACACATGTAATATACATGTTTTTAAGAGTTTTGGGCCAAAAAAATCAAAAAAGCGCCGAAGGGTTTTTTTTAAAAAAAACAAATTTCAGCAACTTTCAGCATTTTTTGTCTAACACATGTTAGTCAACGAAGTTTTTGGAACTTGTTTATTTTTTTTTTTTTAAAGTACTCGGCGCTTTTTTGTTTTTTTTTGCCCAAAACTCTTAAAAACATGTATATTACATGTGTTATTTTTTTCAAAAAAAAAAGTCGGGAGCTTTGAGTTTCCTAAAATTTTTAGGGTTTTTTGTCTAGCATTACCATATATATATATATATATATATATATATATATATATATATATATATATATATATATATATAGGGGATCGCTAAAATAAAAACCACCTCTAGTTATAAGAACCATGGGAACCACTTTTTAGTCCTTAGATCAACTAGATGGATGTATGAGATTAAAAGTAGTTAATATTAATATTAAAAGTTTTTTGTCTTATTATGTCTTTAATATTTTAATCAAAAAGGGTATTTAAGTAATTTTGTTTTTTTTGTCTTATTAGCTTTATTGTTTTTTAATACATTTTTTTCCTTATTAGATTAAATGTTTTTTTTTATATTAAACAAACATCAGTTTTTTTTTTCTAAATTCAGTTTTTTTTCTTTCTAAAATCAGTTTTTTTTAAGCTCCGTTTTTTCACGGCGTTTTACGACCCGTTTTTTACGACCCGTTTTTACGACCCGTTTTAACGACCCGTCTTACGCCCGACTTTTTCACGCGGCGTTTTTTCAACGCGCCGTTTTTACGTTAACGTTTTTTACGTTTTACGCGCCGGTTTCTTACGTTAACGTTTTTCTACGTTTTACGCGTCGGTTTTTTACGTTTTACGTTAAAATTTTTACGTTTTACGTAAAACTTTTTACGTTAAAATTTTTACATTTTACGTTTTACGTTTTTACGTAAAAAGTTTTACGTTTTACGTAAAAAGTTTTACGCTTTACGCGCCGGTTTTTTACGTTTTACGAGCCGGTTTTTTACGTTAACGTTTTTTACGTTTTTACGATTTACGCGCCGGTTTTTTACGTTAACGTTTTTTTTTACGTTTTACGTAAAACTCTTTACGTTTTACTAAAAAAAATTTACGTTTTACGTTTTACCTAAAACTTTTTACGTTTTACGTAAAACTTTTTACGTTTTACGTTTTTACGTTAAAAAAGTTTACGTTTTTACGTTTTACGTTAAACTTTTTACGTTTTACGTTAAAAAGTTTACGGTTTAACAATTTTTTTTTACAAAAACTTTTTTACGCAACACGAACGCACCCAGAAAACGCAAATTCGGTAGGTGTCTCAGATAGATTGTTATCGTCATCGACTAGGGAAAATAATATAAAAAGCCAACAACATCAAAACAAAGCGTATCTCGAAAAAAAAGGGTTTGGCTCAGATTTTCCGATAATAAAAAAGGCTGCAAAATGGGGTTGCAGGTTCAAAAAACCTACCCTCCGTTGTCTTTGCCGCGCCATCGTCATCAAAATCAACGTTTTTTTTTTTCATCATCACAGCCGATTCAAATAAAGGCACCATATTCAACCGATTTAAACATTCAAAAAGGACCAAGAACATCATTCAAACATATTCAAACCAGAAGGAACATGAACATGTTTCAAACCAGATCATTCAAACCAGAAGGAACAGGAACATGTTTCAACCAGAAGGAACAGTAGCATCATTCAAACCAAATCAAAAAAATATCAAGAACATACCAAAAATCAAAACAAACATCAAGAACACAGGCCAAAATATGAAAATCCCCAACATACCAAATCAAAACAAATATCAAGATCAAATTCCCCACACATGCTAAACCCAGAAAAATCAAGAACACATGGCGAAAAAAAATACCAGAGAAATCAACAACACAGGAGGAGACCGGGACCTCCGCCGCTCACGGCGGCGCTGCCACCGGCCCACCACCCAGCCATCGAACCGCCACCACCGCTCACGGCGGCGCTGCACCACCGTCATCGAGCACCCACCATCCCCGATTCAACAGATCTGTCGGGATGGAGTGTTGTGGCGGTTGCGGCGGCGGAGGAGCACTTGTGGTGGCGGAGACGGTGATTTCATTAATGAAGATGGAGTGTTTTGGCGATTACTGTAGAGACGGAGGGGGGGGGGGGAGGGTTTGGCTGGTGGTTGTCGCCGGAAACACCATCATCATCGGAGAACAGGGGTGTCATCGGCCAAAACCACCCATTTAACACAAGATCTTGAATGGAGATGAGAGAGGAGCGAGTAATGTGAGATGAGAGAGAGAGAATAAATTAAATGATAAATGTCAGTGACAATAAATAGAGAGAGAGAATAGATTAGACATTTAAGAGTAAATGACCAAATTACCCCTTTTCCTGATTGGTTGAGAGTGGTTCTCGCGGTTCTTACAACTGGAGGTGGTTTCTATTTTAGCGGCTCCCTATATATATATATATATATATATATATATATAGGTAAAGAGTATAGTACAAATATGGTTATCGTACATTACATACGCGAGATTTTGAGCCATACACGTGTCCTGATTTAGTTTTTCTTTAATAAGGTTAAATCAGACAATTAATTCAATCATCTGAGGGCAAATTCGTCTCTTCATTCAATCAGCGAGATGTTCGTTACACTAATATCCCGGTAATTATCATTCGAATCAGTTTCAATTTTTTCATAATTCTCAAATTGCAGTTTTCGTTCGTCTGTGTTAGGGTTTCATTCAATTGTTTTTTTTCGATGGATCCACAGAGCAGCACTGGACGAACAGAGGTTGATCTTGAAGAAACTCGACCGATCGGTGATCATGCTCAATTATCTGCATATCAGAGAGTTTCGATTGAGGATGTATTAAATCTGCCACATGCAAATCCAAATCCAATTGCAAGTACAAGTGCTGTAATCGAGTTGTTTAATGGTAATTATGTTAATTCAGATCTCTAAATTGTTCGTATACTTGTTTTTTGTTTAATCGTAGCAATGATTTTATATTGTTGTAGCTGTTTTTTGAAGTTTGAATGTTTATTATATTTTTTATATGAAAGCAAAATGCACAAATTCGCATGTTACTACTATTACAATTCGCATTTGATTTTATTTTCTTTACGCATTTTCGCATGTTATTGCATTATAAATCGCATATGTAAAACAAATTAATCAAAATTATCATTTTCGCATGTTATTGTTTATACAATTCGTAAGTGTCTTTGTTTTTATGATGAAATTATGCTGTTATTAAGATTTCGCATGTAACTAGTCCCATAATTCGCACGATTTTTGTTTTCTCATTTTGATTCATGTAGATGAAAGGGTTTACACTCTGGAGGTTCAAGCATAAGCTACACCTGTTATTGGAATGCAATTTATCTCTATTGAACAAGCATATGTGTTTTACCAATCATATGCTAAGTTAGCGGGGTTTTCTACTCGTAAAGGTGGTGAAGTACACAGTGGTGGTATAATCAAAACTAAGTATTTTGTTTGATCTAAAGAGGGACATAAGCCATTGTGTATTGATGATCGTTCGAAGTCAAAAAAGCAATTCAAAACAAGGAACAGGGGGACTATTAGAACTGGATGCAAAGCTCAACTTATGATTTGCACTGTGGATGGTAGATTATATACAGTAAAGATATTTGTTGATGGCCATAATCATAAGTTTGTATGTCAAGATGATATTCACATGTTGCCAGCTTACAGACAGTTGTCAGATGTCCAGGAGGAGTTGGTTTGGGAACTAGGCACTTTAAACCTTGGTCCCGTCAAAGCTTTCCATATAATGAGGAAACGTTATGGTGGTTTCGAGAACGTTGGTGCCACGGTTGATGATTACAAAAATTTTAGGAAGCGAATTAACAGCTATATAGGAGAATATGATGCTGACATGGTGATTAATAGGATGACTGACAAAAAACAGTATTTAGCTGATTATTCTTTTGAATATTCTGTTGATGATGACAAACGGTTAACTGGTTTGTTCTGGGCTGATGGTTTATGCAAGCTTAACTATATGGAATTTGGGGATGTGATATCGTTCGATGCAACTTTCAAGACAAACAGGTAATGTTTTTTTACTAATTTTCGCATGTTATATGTCTTCATGAGCTTTGTAATATCGCATGTGCAGACATGTTGAAGAAGTGATGTTGAGTATATCGCATGTTATACTTTTTGTTTTCGCATGTGATATCTGTCTATTTCGCATGTTTTCAATGTGTAATTCGCATGTGTTGTTCAGGTACAAGATGGTGTTTGTTCCGTTCACTGGCATTGACGACCACTGTCGAAATGTAACCCTTGGAGCTGGGTTGTTGGCATCGGAGAACATTGAATCATATAAATGGCTTCTGAATTCATTCTTAAAGTCATTTGGCCGGCAGCCAAAGGTTGTAGTGACCGATCAAGACCCTGCTATGAAACAGGCTATTGAGGAGGTTTTCCCTACCAGTAGACACAGATTGTGCATGTGGCACATAATGAAAAAAGTGGCAGATAAGGTATAGCATGATATATTGTCTTTCGTTAGCGTTATGTCTTTTATATTATAGATTTAAAAAACATTTATTGTTATAGGCTGGACATGAGTTGTGCAATAACGATGAGTTTAAAAGGAGGATGTGCGACATTGTATGGACTGATTCCATTGAGCCCGAAGAATTTGAAAGACAGTGGAAGTTGGTGATGATTGAGTTCGGTCTCACAGAAAACAAATGGATTGATGATATGTTTGTGATGAGATCCACGTGGATTTCGGCTTTTTACTGGCACGAGCCAATGTCGGGACTTATGAGAACAACTTCAAGATCTGAGAGTGAGAACCATTTTTTCTGCCAGGTGGCTAATTCACAACTCACCCTCGTAGAGTTTATGAATCATTTTGATGGTGCAATGGATATCCAAAGGTTTAATCATAGAAAGAATGATCATATTTCAAGATATACTGAGCCTGCTGATTGGAGCGAAACTTCTTTGGAAAAAGATGCTGCTAAGAGATTCACCAGGTCTATATTCTTTGACCAGCAAGTAGAGATTTATGGTACAATTTCTGAGTGTCTGCCAATGGACACCAAAATAGAGGGTCCACAGATCAAGATATTGTTGAAGGACTTTAAAGCCCATGAAAATGGTTTACGGGAGGTATTATAGCATATATATTTCAAACATGCGATTATATGATATCGTACATGCGAATTTCTTTTTTTTCAAATCATGATCTTGCAATATCCGATTTTGATTTTCTCATGCGATTTTAAAAGTTATCCCTTTACATGTTTTTAAGACATGCGAATTTGTTATGTTACACATGCGATTTTAAACGTTATTCATTTACATGTTTTTTAAGACATACGAAATTGACATGTTACACATGCGATTTTAATTTTGAATATATATTTTTTTGTTGGTTTTTCCTAGGTGTGGTTCAAGAACCTTGAAAATGATGTAACTGCACAATGTAGCTGTTTGTGTTTTGAGCAGTATGGGCTGCTTTGCAAACACATCTATTTCCTTTTCAAGATGTTTGGTGTTAAAGAAATACCAAACAAATATGTTACGAAGAGATGGACGAAGGATGTGGTGCCGAATGAGTTAAATGTGAAGTACAATCTAAATGTGGGTGGCAAGGATGTGCAACACAAGGCTAAATGGATTGCTCGTGAAATCATCCACACAGGGGAGTATTTGGTTAGCAATTTGATTTCCGACCTTGATCAACTTGTTTTAGTGAGGGATCAAATGATGCAGCTAAAGAGAGAGTTGATCAGAGTCGTATAACCAAGCAACTTGATCCAAAATTTAACCGATTTTCAAAGTTGATTGGTTATCTGTAACACCTCGAAAATTCACGTCCTATAATGTGTTGACACGTGTCATAAGCTTTGAACGTGTGAAAGAATACTCTAGAGGGACTAAAGTTGACAAACAAGAAAAGTATGTGAATATAAGGGTTCAAAATGTCAACAATGGATAAATATACTTTACAATAACCCTACATGATGTTTATACCCTTAAACGAATGAATCATGGATCATACGAAGCTAATTGTGAAAGAAAGTGAGAGATTACAAACTACAGGGGCTAAATGTGTCAACATGTTTAAAGTATACCTATGAGTGACCTTTTAGTGAACCCGAAGATTTGTAATGATTAATTATGCTCACAAGAATAAGTGATAAAAATTTCATAAGGTTTCGTTATAGTATGAGAAAGTTATGGCAATATTCGTATACGAGGGGTTAAAAGCGTCAACGTTGAAATTTAAGACTTTTCGGTGATCGTATTAATAACCGGGGACTTAACAAAGTTGGTTTATGACTTGGGGTCCTTAAAAGTCAAGTTTGGGGGTTACAAGTGCAAGAAACCATGTTAAAAATCAAGTTTGGAAGTCCAGGGGCCAAAATTGTCAACATTTGAAAGTTATGTTGTGCTGGCTGGACCTTACGGACCGTATGGAAGGGACCCTTACGGTCCGTAAGCCATCCCCAGAAGCAGAAAACCCACAGGTGGCTGTTATGTCCATTCTAACCGACTTAAATCACTAGATTTCAATACCTTGGGCTGCTCTAGCTTGTTTTTAGGCTCTAGGAACACTTGTAATCAATCAGGGATCCCCTCTTAGGCTTGTTTGTCATGATCACAAGCAATCAAACCCACTATATAAAGCACCATTGTTTGCAACTTTTGATCATTCATTCCATACTCAACTTCTGATCATTTCTGGAGCTCAAGGCCACTCCCTAAGCATCATTAGTCGTGCATTGGACCTTGGTAAGTATCCTTAACCTTCCTTAATCGTGTTTTACTTAGTTTATAGCTTAAAAGTCAAACCGTCGTAATTGACGTTTGACTTAACGATTAATCACTAATGGTCTGATGTTTTGTCAAATTGAAAGTAGTTATAAGTTGGTAATTATGTGGGCATTAAACCCTTAAAAGGGCACCCTCTGATTCCCGTTCTAACTAGGACATTTGTCGGGTCAAAGTTGTTTATAAAAAGTCAACAGGATCTTAATTTTTGAATTAAAACATAATTAACAATGTAGAAGCTTTACAACCTGTTTTATCACTCTTATAACTTGATAATTAGTATAAGAACATGTCTAAGCATGTCCGACCCGACAATTTTCAGTTTACGACCGGTTCGGAACCGAAAGTCGCAAAACTTTGACTTTTGCATTGACTTCAGTTCTGACCCGATATAGAATGATTTAGAAATGCCTTAGAGCTTCCTTAGGACCAGGTTACATGATGGTATAACCCTCTGTGATTGGTTCGTTGATTGTCCGATTCATTTACACGTTTCCGTTAAATGCTTAATGTTAACCATAATGCCCTTTTGACCATAAAACAAGATTTTTGGAAATATGAGAGGACAATAATCTTTGTTACTGATTTATAAACATGCTCCTAAAATTTCACATCAGTTGGAGGTCTAGAATAGGAGTTATGCTTAATAGCGTAATTAGAAAGCTTTTTAATTACTAAACGGCGTAATTAGCGTAAAGCCTATCTAAACCCAATTTTTGACACCAAACCTTTTACCCACTGATATAATATAATATTTTGTGATTTTTAAAGATTTTTAATTATTTTTAAACTGACCATAACCTAAGGTTATTGCCTTGATTCGGTTAATACCGATTATACCCTTTTTGTGTATAAAATGAGTTTTACATAATATTTGGACACAAATCCAATTTCTACTGATTATATATAATAAATAAAGTATTTTGAACTTTATAACCTGATCAGAAAACTCAGATTTCCTGTATAACCCGGAAATCGCTTAAAACGGCTTTTTAAGCGTATTAAACACATAGTTTGGGTTTAAAACCATTTTGTCATATAAGACTTATCACCAACTGATGTAACCTATTAAATTAAGTTGTTTTACTGATTATTTCAGACCCGAGTCTCAGAATTACAATTAATCTCTTTTATAATCTTTAAAATGACCAAAATACCCCTACGGGGCTTAATTTGAGATTAAACTCGTTTTGGGCATAATGGAAGGTATCCTACTGATATCACAACATATTTAAGGCATATTAACTTAGGAAACCTGTATATGACTCTTATGGTTACCCGTTACGCCTCTTGCGCGTTCGGTTCGGTTTGGTTTATGTAACTAGTTTGCATAAATTAGCCGAAACGGGTCAAACCTTATCATTTTTATCTCAAAATCCAGAATGTGTTTAGTTTACCCATATTATACAAGTCTTCAAACTTGTCGGGTCTAAATCACATTCTATTCCTGTCTTCGCTTAATCATGCGTACGAATCGTATCTTCCTTTAAAACTAACCGGTCTAAGTTTAGGCTTAATTAAAGACCCGTTAGGATTCTAATAGGTTATTATAAACCTTTGTTCCAGAATAGGAGACCCGGTAAAAGCTACCCGCATTTGCTATTTGTGATTTATACCTGCAAAGGTAAATACTTTTAACTTATTTTCCCTTATACGGGCTTAGGGTACGGTATATAAAATACCGCTTGGTCAGGCATTCGAACTTAATCGTTTGGTCGTTAAGTATTATCGAGATAACCCGTTTAAAAATATTGTTTTGTTTGTTTATCGCCTTTAGGTGTTTAATGACCATGTCCCGGATATCCTTGGCATCATTTTACGAAATGGCCACGACCTAAGCACGGGGTGTAGGCGTACACCAGTCAATGCCTAAATAAATAATATGTGGTGTGTCTATTAATCTTTAACCCGGCACGACCCGGGCTACTGAACGCATAACGAACATGTAATTCTTTTACAAGTTTATATTTAAATAATTATCCCAAGTTATAAAACGTTTGTGCTACGTGCATTCAAATCAATTTTATTAAACCTTTTCAAATGAGTCAGTTAATTGTATTTACCAGTGTAAACTGGCGTATTTTCCCAAAAAGGTTAAGTGCAGGTACTACTCGAAATAGGCTGGCTTTCTCCTTAGCATCAATAAAAGTCTCGCAAGCTTGGATGCATTTCAGTCTGTTAAACTATATTTCTTTTTATCTGATCCGCCTGTGGATCTGTTTCGAATATTTTGTGATACTTAATATTACAATTTATTCGGTTAATATAAATCTATCTTTTGCTTCCGCTGTGCATTTAAATATTGTGTTGTTTGACTTTGATGATATCAACTACGTCACGATACTCCCCCACCGGGCCCACCGGTAATACGTGGAAATATCGGGGTGTGACAGGTTGGTATCAGAGCCAACACTGAGTGAATTAAACACTAGCCTTTTGTGTTTAATCTCCGTTACACAGTTGCACATTCCTAAATTTTCGAGTCTAGACAAAGAACATAGGAAAAATCCAAATTGTTTTACTTCTAACTTTGTCCTTTATATTTCTTTGTTGTATCTTTTATTTGCTTTGACAGGAAATATGCCACCTAGATTCCGAAGAGGAGGAAGAGGTAAGGGGCCAATCAACGCCCCCAACGACCACGAAGTCGGGCCTTCACACCGGCGAACCCCTTCCACTACTATGAGTGCCGACCCTCAAGGAAACTGGAGGACCTATGTGGAGTCCGCTAGACGATCTATCTCGCATAGCTCAACGCCTCCCTATCGTCACTCCTTTGGACCACAGTCCGAAAGTGAGCCCAACAACCCACAACCTTCCTTTATACCTCTCCAGAGGTCCCTTTCGCACCATTCCTTTGGCGACCCCACTCCTGTCTTTCAGGGCCGGTTTAACCCGGCAAATTACATTCAAGAACTAGTGGGTTTTAACCCATTGGGACCGGAGGATCACTTTTCCGACAATCACGCCATGGATATGGATGAGGACACCGACCCTATGGAACCACCGACTGGAACCCCCACATAGCCTATTGAGGTCTCTGATGGATCATCCTTCCACGGATCACCCTACCGTGGTCCAGACAGTTATCAAGCGAGGTTTAACCAATATGAGTGGTATTTTACTCCCCCTCATAACCCTCAGCAACAGCAGTAGGATCCCTCAGAGGATTCGCGTTTCGTGGCAGTCATACCACCGCCACCACCGCCGCCAGTTCATCAAGCACCTCCAGAACCACCAAGGCGTAGAAGAACAGGCGCACGAATGTCCGTGCAAGATAGGGGTTTTCACTTTAGCAGCCCCCACACTCAAGTGGCAGTCACTATCCGCCACTGCACGAAGACCCACAAATGGATGGGCCTTCAAACCCAGTTTCAGAGGTGAATTCTGCACCAGTTGCACCACCACCGCCACCATTGGGTTTTGGTAACCCGATTGCTACATACACGGGTCCAACTGCGTACAATCCATTTGAGCAGCCGGCTCACACTAACTACAATTATGCTGAAGCCGACCCATACCTAGTAGCGGCGAACTACAACGCCCTTCATCCAGAAGGACCATATGGAGCTCCTTGGGGAGTGGGATATCCAGCTCGTGGGTATCAAACACCTGCTCAACCTCAGTTTCAGCCACAGCCACCACGGTTTTCCCTACCGGAGCAGGAGGAAATCCTCCACAGGCTAAGCAGGGTGGAACGAGATTTTCAGGAAGAACGTAGGAACAATCGGGGATTCCTCAAAGGCCTAGCAAGCTTGTTAAAAGGAAAGAAGAAGATGGATCATTGAATCCCTATGTGTATTGTTGTATTTCCTTATTTCAATCAAGTCCCTGCGTGGACATTTATCTATGTACTTAGTCCCTGCGTGGACTTGTTTTTGTTTAGTCCCTGCGAGGACATCTATCTTAGTAATCAGTCCCTGCGAGGACTTGTATTATCAGTTTAGCTCCTGCGTGGGCAAATTATGTCTGTTAAAAGTCCCGTTTAGGGCAATGTGTACTCTTTTAAATATGTAATGGAATGTTTAATTTAAAATTTTCATTTTTGCTAATTTATGCATAAACATATTATACATGAAATAAATAAATTAAAAATCATTCCTATTTAAAATAATCTGCCTATTAAATATTAAATAAGAATCTTAAAGGTATAACCTAGCCTGCATGTTATTATAAGACTTGGCCAAGATGATAAAACCTGTTTAAAAAGATTCAAATTCTTGTTAACATCTGAAAACATGTTAACACTCCTGGCAGACGTGATTCGTTAAAATCACACACATCATTCTTATAATTGGATTACTCCAATTTTTCTTGTTAAAAACAATCATCCTTTAAGGGTGAAGTGCCCACGGGCTATAATTAACGTCCTCTGAGACTAAAGACAGTGGTAGCCTACAACTCCCTGTCAAGAAAAGGTAATGAACTATGTTCAAACCTTAATGCCTTGATTCTCTGAAATCATGGCTTATGATTTAGAATGACCCTGTGACCAGGCCTTTTGTGCCACTAATAAGACTGTTATTGTTTTATAATTAGGATACATTATAATAAGTCCTAAATAAATATGATTAACAAATTAACCCAATATGGTCTATGTTTACCATGGTTAATGAATTGCCATAAAAGACAATTCCATAATAAACTCCCAAATAAATTATTGTCAATATCTTGTGTAACAGTTCAAACTACATGGCTGACTCGGATGAGATCAACAGTCACCCAAGGGAGAATCATGATAATACCCGAGTTAACGTAGCGGGTGCAGAACTACAGGCAATGATAGACAATGCCATTACTCGAGCTTTGGATAGATAGTTCCATGAATCCAGTGGTACCCATGTACGGACCCAATCTACACCACACTCTAAACCACCCTCTAAAACTCACACTGCTCACAACAGTAATTACCACCACTCATCAAACCAAAGGAGTGTTCCATCCCAAAGGGTCATACTGAATCAAGAGCCCTGTGATAAGGGTTGCTCCTATAAGTATTTTGTTTCATGCAAACCCAGGGATTTCACTGGGCAAAAAGGAGCTGTAGACTGCATGACATGGTTGGATGAGATGGATATTGTGGTGGATATCAGTGGTTATGCTGATAAGGATGTGGTGAAATTCGTGTCTCAGTCATTCAAAGGTGAGGCATTAGCTTGGTGGAGGTCTTTGATCCAAGCTACAGGGAAAATCCCATTGTATAATATGACTTGGGAATAGTTTGTGTCATTGATCAAGGAGAACTACTGCCCTCAGCATGAGGTTGAGAAGATTGAAGCTGATTTCTTGTCACTGGTTATGAAAAACCTGGATTGTCAAGCCTACCTTACAAGTTTCAATACCCTGTCTAGGTTGGTTCCATACCTTGTAATACCGGAACCCAAGAGAATAGCTCGATTCATCGGGGGTTTAGCCCCAGAAGTTAAGGCTAGTGTGAAAGCCTCTAGACCAGCTACCTTCCGGTCTGCAGCTGATATCTCATTATCTCTTACTCTGGATGCGGTCAGGCAGAGATCGCTGAGAAACACTGATGTTGAGAAAAGGAAACGAAACGTGAGGATGATAACTCATGGCGATCGGATACGAAGCATAGGGGAAACAATGACCACAAAAAGAGTTCTGGATCTAAGAAAGATGGTCATCAGTCAGGTGATAAACCCCAATGTAATATCTGCAAGAAACAGCACTTCGGGAAGTGCAGATATGAATCGAACTCGCAGACACAGTCAAGGACTTTTGCATGTGGGATATGCAAGTCCAAGGAACACAAGACCTTGGAATGCAAAAAGTTGAAGGATGCGACCTGCTACAGCTGTAATGAAAAGGGGCATATCAAGTCCAACTGCCCAAAACTTGCGAAGAAGACTGAGGATGGGAAAAAGACCAATGCAAGGGTCTTCCGGATGGATGCAAAGGAAGCCGTCCAGGACGACAATGTGATAACAGGTACCTTCCTCATAAATGATGTCTTTGCAAGAGTACTTTTTGATTCAGGCGCTGATAAGTCATTCGTAGATAATAAGTTTTGTAAGTTGCTGAATTTACCTGTTAAAACCTGAAGTGCGAAATATGAGGTGGAATTAGCTAATGGTACCATAGAAACAACGTCAACCGTGTTAGATGGATGTGTCATATCCATTAGGAACCACTCTTTTCCATTGTCTTTGCTTCCTTTGAAATTGGCCGGTTTCGATGTAGTAATAGGCATGGATTGGTTGTCTCGCAACCAAGCCCAGATCGTTTGTGCTAAGAAGCAAGTGGTTGTCAGAACTCCTCATGGCGAGCCTTTAACAATCCAAGGAGATACTAAGTACGGAATGCCTGAGCAAGTGTCCATGCTCATGGCATCAAAGTGTTTGACAAAGGGTTGTGTTATCTACATGGCGCAAGTAACTATTGATGAACCAAAGCCTAAGATCGAAGACATACCTATTATCTCTGAATATACAGGAGTATTCCCTAAAGAACTACCTGGTTTACCCCCAGATAGGCAAGTGGAGTTCAGGATTGACATTATTCCTGGAGCAGCACCGGTTGCAAGAGCACCTTACAGATTGGCACCAACGGAGATGAAAGAGTTGAGAACTCAACTGGATGATTTGTTAAGCAAAGGATTTATTAGGCCTAGCTCATCTCCTTGGGGAGCACCAATCCTGTTTGTGAAGAAAAAGGATGGGTCGATGCGTCTGTGCATCGATTATCGAGAACTTAACAAAGTTACCGTCAAGAATCGGTATCCATTGCCCAGGATCGACGACTTGTTCGATCAGCTTCAAGGAGCAAGTTACTTTTCCAAGATTGACTTAAGGTCAGGATATCATCAACTGAAGGTCAAGGATGAAGATGTACATAAGACTGCATTTAGGACTCGTTACGGTCACTACAAGTTCTTAGTGATGCCTTTTGGACTCACTAATGCACCAGCCGCATTCATGGATCTCATGAACCGCGTCTGCAAGCCCTACATGGATAAATTTGTCATCGTCTTCATCGATGATATTCTTATTTACTCAAAGAGTCAAGCTGACCATGAGAAGCACCTCCATTGCATTCTGAAACTGCTTCATCGAGAAAAGCTCTACGCCAAATTCTCTAAATGTGAATTTTGGCTTCGTGAAGTCCAATTTCTTGGACATGTGGTTAGTGAACACGGAATCAAGGTAGATCCCGCTAAGGTTGAAGCGGTCATGAATTGGCGAGAGCCGAAGACGCCCACAGAGATTCGCAGTTTCTTGGGATTGGCAGGATATTACAGGCGTTTTATTGAAAATTTTTCAAGGATTGCTGCACCCCTAACTTCTTTGACTAGGAAGAATATTAAGTTCAACTGGGGACCGAAGCAACAAGAATCCTCTGATATCCTTAAGCAGAAGCTAAGCAATGCACCTGTGTTGACATTGCCTGATGGAATAGAAGAGTTTGTGGTATATTGTGATGCATCACACACCGGGATGGGATGTGTGCTTATGCAGAAAGGCAAAGTTATTGCCTATGCTTCACGTCAACTAAAGGTGCATGAAAAGAATTACACCACCCATGACTTGGAGCTGGGTGCTGTTGTATTTGCACTAAAACTGTGGAGGCATTATTTGTATGGTATCAAATGTGTGATCTATTCTGACCACAAGAGCCTCCAACACCTGTTTAACCAAAAGGATTTGAACATGAGGCAACGACGTTGGATGGAAACTTTGAATGATTATGACTGTGAGATAAGATACCATCCCGGCAAGGCGAATGTAGTCGCCGATGCCTTGAGTCGAAAGGAAAGAGTAAAGCCTATAAGGATCAATGCCAAGAGCATTGAGATAAGGAATAGTCTGAATGAAAGGTTGCTAGCTGCACAGAAGGAAGCTGTGTTGGAAGCTAACTATCCTAATGAAAAGCTAGGGGTAACTGAAGAACAGTTATCTTTTGGCAAGGACAGAATTCTGAGGTTGAATGGACGAATATGGGTTCCAGTTTATGGAGGACTTCGAGATGTTATCCTCCAGGAAGCCCACAGTTCTAAATATTCCGTTCATCCTAGAGCTGACAAGATGTACCAGGATCTGAAAGCAAATTTCTGGTGGATAGGCCTGAAGAAGTCTATAGTTGCCTACGTAGCTAAATGTTTGACATGTGCACAAGTCAAAGCTGAACATCAGAAGCCGTCAGGTTTGCTGCAACAGCCTGAACTTCCTACATGGAAGTGGGAAATGGTGACAATGGATTTCATCACCAAGTTGCCAAAGACAAAGAAGGGAAATGATACTATATGGGTGATAGTTGACAGATTGACTAAGTCAGCACATTTCCTACCCATTAAGGAGACCTATAGCTCCGATATGTTAGCCCAATTGTACGTAGATAAGATTGTATCTCTGCATGGCGTACCAGTGTCTATTATCTCTAACAGAGATACTAGATGCACATCACATTTTTGGAAAAGTTTCTAACAATCTTTGGGCACGCGCTTAAATTTCAGTACGGCTTACAATCCTCAGACGGATGGGCAGAGTGAGCGTACCATCCAAACTTTGGAAGACATGCTTCGTGCATGTGTAATTGACTTAGGTGGTAGTTGGGATAACCACCTGCCATTAGTCGAGTTCTGCTATAACAATAGCTATCATACCAGCATTAAGGCTGCGCCTTTCGAGGCCTTGTACGAGAGAAAGTGCAGAACGCCCGTTTGTTGGGCAGAAGTTGGAGATGTCCAACTAACAGGACCTGAAATAGTCCTGGAGACGACAGATAAGATTGTGCAAATATGCGATCGTCTCAAAGCTGCCAGGGATAGGCAGAAAAGCTACGCGGATTTAAGGCGTAAACCTCTGAAGTTCGAGGTAGGTGACAAGGAACTACTTAAGGTATCACCCTGGAAAGGGGTAATGCGTTTTGGTAAGAAAGGCAAGTTAAGCCCGAGATACATAGGACCATTCGAGATCACCGAATGTGTCGGATCAGTTGCTTATAAGTTAAACCTACCTAAAGAGCTCAGTGGTATTCATAACGTATTCCACATCTGCAATCTGAAGAAATGTCTAGCTGATGAATCACTAGTCATACCACATACAGATGTGCACATCGATGAGAGCTTGAAGTTTGTGGAAAAACCTTTGTCAATTGAGGATCGACAGGTTAAGAAGCTTTGGAGGAAGCATGTACCTATTGTAAAGGTTAAATGGGATGCCCGTAGAGGTCCCGAGTACACGTGGGAGGTAGAGTCCACAATGAAAGAAAAGTACCCTCATTTGTTTTAGTAAATCTCGAGGTTGAGATTTATTTTAAGGGGGTGAGGATGTAACACCTCGAAAATTCACGTCCTATAATGTGTTGACACGTGTCATAAGCTTTGAACGTGTGAAAGAATACTCTAGAGGGACTAAAGTTGACAAACAAGAAAAGTATGTGAATATAAGGGTTCAAAATGTCAACAATGGATAAATATACTTTACAATAACCCTACATGATGTTTATACCCTTAAACGAATGAATCATGGATCATACGAAGCTAATTGTGAAAGAAAGTGAGAGATTACAAACTACAGGGGCTAAATGTGTCAACATGTTTAAACTATACCTCTGAGTGACCTTTTAGTGAACCCGAAGATTTGTAATGATTAATTATGCTCACAAGAATAAGTGATAAAAATTTCATAAGGTTTCGTTATAGTATGAGAAAGTTATGGCAATATTCGTATACGAGGGGTTAAAAGCGTCAACGTTGAAATTTAAGACTTTTCGGTGATCGTATGAATAACCGGGGACTTAACAAAGTTGGTTTATGACTTGGGGTCCTTAAAAGTCAAGTTTGGAGGTTACAAGTGCAAGAAACCATGTTAAAAATCAAGTTTGGAAGTCCAGGGGCCAAAATTATCAACATTTGAAAGTTCTGTTGTGCTGGCTGGTCATTACGGACTGTATGGCTGGGACCCTTACGGTCCGTAAGCCATACCCAGAAGTAGAAAACCCATAGGTGGTTGTTATGTCCATTCTAACCGACTTAAATCACTAGATTTCAATACCTTGGGCTGCTCTAGCTTGTTTTTAGGCTCTAGGAACACTTGTAATCAATCAGGGATCCCCTCTTAGGCTTGTTTGTCATGATCACAAGCAATCAAACCCACTATATAAAGCACCATTGTTTGCAACTTTTGATCATTCATTCCATACTCAACTTCTGATCATTTCTGGAGCTCAAGGCCACTCCCTAAGCATCATTAGTCGTGCATTGGACCTTGGTAAGTATCCTTAACCTTCCTTAATCGTGTTTTACTTAGTTTATAGCTTAAAAGTCAAACCGTCGTAATTAACGTTTGACTTAATGATTAATCACTAATGGTCTGATGTTTAGTCAAATTGAAAGTAGTTATAAGTTGGTAATTATGTGGGCATTAAACCCTTAAAAGGGCACCCTCTGATTCCCGTTCTAACTAGGACATTTGTCGGGTCAAAGTTGTTTATAAAAAGTCAACAGGATCTTAATTTTTGAATTAAAACATAATTAACAATGTAGAAGGTTTACAACCTGTTTTATCCCTCTTATAACTTGATAATTAGTATAAGAACATGTCTAAGCATGTCCGACCCGACAATTTTCAGTTTAGGACCGGTTCGGAACCGAAAGTCGCAAAACTTTGACTTTTGCATTGACTTCAGTTCTGACCCAATATAGCATGATTTAGAAATGCCTTAGAGCTTCCTTAGGACTAGGTTACATGATGGTATAACCCTCTGTGATTGGTTCGTTGATTGTCCGATTCATTTACACGTTTCCGTTAAATGCTTAATGTTGACCATAATGCCCTTTTGACCATAAAACGAGATTTTTGGAAATATGAGAGGACAATAATCTTTATTACTGATTTATAAACATGCTCCTAAAATTTCACATCAGTTGGAGGTCTAGAATAGGAGTTATGCTTAATAGCGTAATTAGAAAGCTTTTTAATTACTAAACGGCGTAATTAGCGTAAAGCCTATCTAAACCCAATTTTTGACACCAAACCTTTTACCCACTGATATAATATAATATTTTTGGATTTTTGAAGATTTTTAATTATTTTTAAACTGACCATAACCTAAGGTTATTGCCTTGATTCGGTTAATACCGATTGTACCCTTTTTGTGTATAAAATGAGTTTTACATAATATTTTGACACAAATCCAATTGCTACTGATTCTATATAATAAATAAAGTATTTTGAACTTTATAACCTGATCAGAAAACTCAGATTTCCTGTATAACCCGGAAATCGCTTAAAACGGCTTTTTAAGCGTATTAAACACATAGTTTGGGTTTAAAACCATTTTGTCATATAAGACTTATCACCAACTGATGTAACCTATTAAATTAAGTTGTTTTACTGATTATTTCAGACCCGAGTCTCAGAATTACAATTAATCTCTTTTATAATCTTTAAAATGACCAAAATACCCCTACGGGGCTTAATTTGAGATTAAACTCGTTTTGGGCATAATGGAAGGTATCCTACTGATATCACAACATATTTAAGGCATATTAACTTAGGAAACCTGTATATGACTGTTATGGTTACCCGTTACGCCTCTTGCGCGTTCGGTTCGGTTTATGTAACTAGTTTGCATAAATTAGCCGAAACGGGTCAAACCTTATCATTTTTATCTCAAAATCCAGAATGCGTTTAGTTTACCCATATTATACAAGTCTTCAAACTTGTCGGGTCTAAATCACATTCTATTCCGGTCTTCGCTTAATCATGCGTACGAACCGTATCTTCCTTTAAAACTAACGGTCTAAGTTTAGGCTTAATTAAAGACCAGTTAGGATTCTAATAGGTTATTATAAACCTTTGTTCCAGAATAGGAGACCCGGTAAAAGCTACCCGCATTTGCTATTTGTGATTTATACTTGCAAAGGTAAATACTTTTTACTTATTTTCTCTTATACGGGCTTGGGGTACGGTATATAAAATACCGCTTGGTCAGGCATTCGACCTTAATCATTTGGTGGTTAAGTATTATCGAGATGACCCGTTTAAAAATATTGTTTTGTTTGTTTATCGCCTTTAGGGGTTTAATGACCATGTCCCGGATATCCTTGGCATCATTTTACTAAATGGCCACGACCTAAGCACGGGGTGTAGGAGTACACCAGTCAGTGCCTAAATAAATAATATGTGGTGTGTCTATTAATCTTTAACCCGGCATGACCCGGGCTACTGAATGCATAACGAACATGTAATTCTTTTACAAGTTTATATTTAAATAATTATCCCAAGTTATAAAACGTTTGTGCTACGTGCATTCAAATCAATTTTATTAAACCTTTTCAAATGAGTCAGTTAATTGTATTTACCAGTGTAAACTGACGTATTTTCCCAAAAAGGTTAAGTGCAGGTACTACTCGAAATAGGCTGGCTTTCTCCTTAGCATCAATAAAAGTCTCTCAAGCTTGGATGCATTTCAGTCTGTTGAACTATATTTCTTTTTATCTGATCCGCCTATGGATCTGTTTCGAATATTTTGTGATACTTAATATTACAATTTATTCGGTTAATATAAATCTATCTTTTGCTTCCGCTGTGCATTTAAATATTGTGTTGTTTGACTATGATGATATCAACTACGTTATGATACTCCCCCACCGGGCCCACTGGTAATACGTGGAAATATCGGGGTGTGACATTATCAACAACCAGTAACTAATGCTCCTCCTATGGTCCGTGTGCCGGCTGGTATAAGAAACAAAGGTCGCGGCTCGCATAAAAGGATTAAATCTAAGAAGGAACAAATGATCAGCCGCAAAGGGAAAAGGTCAAGGACATGTAGCGTATGCAATGTAATTGGTCATGATATTCGGACTTGCAAGATTCTGAAAGCCAAACAACAAGGTAAACAGCAAAAAAAGAAGATGAAGGGCGTCCAGATTGAAAATGTTCCCAGAGACAAAGACAATGAGGTCGAAGACGACGAAGAGGAAGATGAGTTTGAAGATTACAGTGGTAGTAGTGATGATGGATCTGAAGAAGAAGATCAGTGGGAGGAGGTTTCAGAAGATGATGAGGATGAGTAGTTTTTTTCTAAATGGGCATGCGAATTATACAAAGTACAGGCGATTTCTATTCTTCTGTTTATATCTTTTTCACATGCGATTTTTTAGTGTATAAACATGCGATTTTATACGATTCAGTTTATAATAATTCCTACATGCGATTTCACTTTTATTACATGCGATTTTTTTTAGTTATATTGTTTTTTTCTGTGACAAACAGGGCAATATCATTCATGCGATTTAATATTTTTATAAGCAAGCATAATATCTGTTCTAAATATATAATATGTGTTCTAAATACATACCCAAAATATAAAATAATTGTTATTGTCTAACATAGCCACAACCACAAAAGGATTAAAAAGATAATTTAGTTACTTGAAGAAAAGATTTTATCACGTTCAGAAGAGCTGAACTCCATCTTCTCCTTCACAGTGTTTAGAGCATCTGTCAGGAAAGAGAAGGCTAAGTCATCAGCTCGAGATTGCTCCTTTATGTGCTCCAAAGCTCTGTCCTTGAAGCTTGATGGTGGTTCTTGAAGTAGGCGTTCCCATATATCTTGTTTTTGCTTGATTTGTTCAAGAATTTTACCTTGCACATCAAGAACCAGATGAGAAGAGTTGACATCAGTGCTTAGTTCTGTCAACGTGCGAGTTGACAATAGCTCTTTGATTGCAATGTTTTTGATTTGTTCTGAATCATCAGATGCCATTTTTGTTTGTCTGTTTTGTGTGTGTTTTTTTCTTCTTCTATGTATGACTTAATATGGAAGGTAGTTATATCTAGGTTTTTTATATTAATATAGTAAATTTATTATGTAGGTAGGGTGGGAAGTTCAGTAGTATTTATTGTAAAATTGATCATTACATGTCAATTTACAGTCACATCGGTAATAAATTAAGTTTTTTTTTATATAAAATACTACTATTTTAGTTTTTAAGATTCGTAAATTTTTTTTTTTTTGCATTTTTAGGACAAAGTAATTTGAAAGTATTTGTTAGTGTTTTATTCATAATCGCATGTGTAACATAACAATTTCGCATGTCTTGAAAAACATGCGAAATCGCATGTATTAAAGCATGAATTCACACATTATACGAAATTTCAAAGATTATTAACTCTTAGTGAAATCGCATGTGTATTGATATGAATTCGCACATTATATTACACCCTAAGTGTCTTCGCATATATGTTACTTGAATTCGCATACTTTACAAAAAACAGACCCTTTCTTTTTGTCTGAATTGTCTTTTCGCATGTTTGTTATGTATTTCGCATATTCTTATTTGATTTTCACACTGCATCATCATCATCTTCAGGTCTGAATTTCCAAATTCATCAGATGTTCAATTTCGCAGCAGGATATGGTGAATAGGAATCGATCGATTTTTGAGTAATTGTTATATTTTCGATTACCGTTTTGATTAAGAATCTTACGTTTTGATTTCGAGGTTTTGTTTGCTGATTATCAGGGTTTTTTATTTCGTAATTGACGATTTTAACCTTGGCGGTTACATATATATATCTTTATTTGATTAATTTAATGGGTAAACACGGGGTGATTTGAGATGATCCGACGGCCATGGTTATAGCGTACGTAACGTAGGATTAGGCATATTGTATGATAACCGGCCTCTCTCTCTCTCTCTCTCTCTCTCTCTATATATATATATATATATATATACCCGTATACATACATAGGGGACCGCTAAAATGAGAACCACCTCCAGTTGTAAGAACCGTGAGAACTTTTTGATCCGGGGCGAGTTGGACCAATTTTTTTTTTCATAAACGTAGATGCTTGTATTATAAACACATTTGTAAAAAAAATTCAAAAAAAAATTGTCGTGTGTGTAGTTTTGAACACCACAAGTTTGTGTTTACGGGTACCGTAAATTTTAAATAAAATTTACGGGTCCCGTAAACGCAAACTTTGGGTGCTCAAAACTACACACCCGACATTTTTTTTGTATTTTTTTACAAATGTGTTTATAATACATGCATCTACGTTTATGAAAAAAAAAATTTGGTCCACCTCGCCCCGTACGGTGTAGTTCTCATGGTTCTTACAACTGGAGGTGGTTCTCATTTTAGCGGTCCCCTACATATATATAAAAGTGACCGCTAAAATGAGAACCACCTCGAGTTGTAAGAACCGTGAGAACTTTTTGATCCGGGGCGAGGTGGACCAATTTTTTTTCATAAACGTAGATGCGTGTATTATAAACACATTTGTAAAAAAAAAAATTCAAAAAAAAAATGTCGTGTGTGTAGTTTTGAGCACCACAAGTTTGTGTTTACGGGTAGCGTAAATTTTCCGGTTAAATTTACGGTACCCATAAACACAAACTTGTGGTGCTCAAAACTACACACACGACATTTTTTTTGAATTTGTTTTTTTACAAATGTGTTTATAATACACGCATCTACGTTTATGAAAAAAAATTTTGGTCCACCTCGCCCCGTACGGTGTAGTTCTCACGGTTCTTACAACTCGAGGTGGTTCTCATTTTAGCGGTCCCCTATAAATATATATATATATATATATATATATATATATATATATATATATATATATTAGGCTCATCTCCCACTTCCTTAGCTCCATCCTCTTTGCCCCATCCTCACACTCATCCTACGTGACGCTTACGTGGAGGCCCATCTTCCATCAACCATACCGAGTAGCCTAAGTTACCACTAGGATTATTTGTGAACGGTCTCTTGCAGCCATTAATTGAACCACCGAGGGTTGTTGCGGCCATTACTCAACCCACAATTAATTGATAATCAAAGTTCAAGAAGCATTTGAAAGATGTGACAAGTGACAACGAGAATCATGCCATTAGATTACAATAAGTGGCGAAACTTGAGATTTCCGACTGGGGGCGGAAGTCACCAGATCTAAAAATTTCTATTAAACCGGTGGGTCAAAAACGTAAATACCCAAAAATTTCTATACGAAAACTACATACTCTCCACTACTGAGCGAAAAGTTCGGGGATCGGCCGCCCCCTCCTGCCCTACTTAAGCTTCGCCCATGATTACAATCCATTCACATTATATTTTAGGGAAAATAGAAAAATAAGTAATTGACCAGTCTGTTTTTCAAAAATAGCCAATTGAAACGGCTCCACGAGCCGTTACATGCCACTGAAACGGCTTAACGACCCACCAATCCATGTATGCTACGTGTTCGATAACTCATGAAACGGCTCAAAGTCGTTTCATGTGCCATCATTCATATTAAAAGTTCTTAGCCAAGTCGTTTCATCCGGTACAGTGGATGGCGAGCCGGTTGAAAGTTCTCAGCCGAGTAGTTTCCACACGGCTCAAGCCGTTTTAGCATCTCAAGCCGGCTTGAAAGGTCAAGCCGGTTCCACTGAAGTTGATCCGTTTTCGTACACTTCTAAGCCTTTTCAATAAATTTCTAAGTCGTTTCCCTACACTCCTAAGCCTAAGGCGTTTCAATAAATTTCTAAGCGGTTTCCGTACACTTCTAAGCCATTTCAGAATGATTGAGTTTGTGGGGCATCTTTTAAATATTTCTTTGAATTATGTCAAAGTGCAAAGTGATCAAGTCTAAATTTAAAAGTTTCTTTGTCACAATCTGTAAAATCACATTTTGTAGTAGTTAATTTAAAATATGAGGGTTAAGTTTGTTGTATGTGGCAGGTTGTTAACGGGAACATCGGGTATGTTGCTGATGCCAGTGCAAGTAGACATGGTTTAGAAATTGAAACCAATCATTCATACATCAGCTTTTTAAGTTATGTTTTTAATATGTGTGATATTGCAGACATTTGTCCTACCGGATGTCTACGTTTACTGAGCCGATCGATATAATTAATGATCGTGATCTTACATTTTTATTTAATTTGGCGATGCAGAACCCTTTTGAATTATATAAATTATACGTTATTGAAAAGTCTAGTGTTGGTTCATCTAGTTTTGCATCTTTAAACCATTTCAAAGTCCCTGATTTAAATATTTCAGTTAATGAAACTGTTGATGTTTTAAACGAGAATGGACCAAATTTTGAAAATTTCTTTGAAAAATCAATCCCCCGTAACTTACCAAGTAAGATACAATCAGGTTCTTCATCAATTGTGTTTGAGCCAGGCCATGTATTCAATAACAAATAAGAGATGAAGCTTAAGTTGTGAAAAAATGTTTGTTAGAACATTTTAAGTTTAAAGTAGATAGATCGTCTAAAACATGATATGAAGTGTCATGTATGGGTGATGGTTGTGAGTGGCGATTTAGGGCATACAGTGTCACTGGTGGTAGTTTATTTTTTTGTTAAACATATGAACGATAAACACACATGTTCGAAGACGCTAACATACCTACATCTTCGTCAGGCAAACCCAAAGGTTTTGGTTACTATTTAAAGGAACCATTAAAAGACAGCGGTAGAATCTATCGTTGCAAAGAGATAGTCAAAGATTTTAGACAAATATTCAAGGTTGAGATAACTAACCTTCACACTTGGCGTGGAAAAAGCCATGCACTAGAACTTCTACAAGGAACAAGCCGAGATTCCTTTGCGGAACTACCAATTTAATGTTACAATTTGGAGCGTGCAAATCCGGGAACCATTACTCACATCTTGACTGATGACGATAATCGCTTTGAAATGTTTTTGTCGCGATAGGTGCTGCTGTAAGTTATACGGTTTACTTTTTTTTGTTAGACTAAATCGAGGTTGACCTTATTTTGTAATGATTCATCTTCAGATTCTTAGTTTTATGTTTAATCTAAGACCGGTGGTTATCATCGATGTCGCACACTTAAAGGGTGAATTTAAAGGAACATTGTTTTTAGAAGTTGGCATGGATGGAAATAACAAGAAATTACCAATTGCTTATGGAATAGGAAAATCAGAGGATGGTGAATCTTGGACACGGTTTTTCTCAAAGCTCAGAAAGTGTATTGGTGAAATACCAGATATGGCGATCATATCAGATAGGGAAAATTCTATACATGTAGGTGTTAGAAACGTGTTTCCACGTGTTTATCACGGGTTGTGTTGTCGTCATTTAATGATGAACTTACGTTTACCGTTGAATAAAAAAGAATACGAGACGCTATGATGGAAGACATGTAATCTTACCGGATGTCTGATTTTAATGAGTCGTTCAACGCGTTATGTCTTGCCATTCCTAGAATACGTCACACTCTAATAAGTATTGGGTGTGGTAGATGGGCAAGAGCACATTGTTCTGGCAATCAATATCATTATATTACATCTAAAAGTGTAGAGTCTATTAACTCTTTATCTAGACACCCACGTAAAATGCCGATAATGCAACTTATAGAATTCTTCTGGCAATTTGTGCAAAAATGGTTTTATGAACGCCGATTGCAGGGTATTAGCAGAAACACTTACTTACTCAGTGGGCATAGAAGAAAATTGTAAAGAAAAATGAAGGGTCTAGAACCTGGACTGTTGCTGGCATCGGGGTAAACACTTTCGATGTTGAAAACGGGACCAAGTAGGATTTAGTTGATTTTTTGAATCGGTAATGCAGCTGCCGTGTCTAGCAAGTTTCTAGTCTACCTTGTGGGCATGTGATTGTTGTTTCAATATTTTTAGGTGAAACTGATTGCAGTCATCATGCTTTCCCGTGTTATTCCAACGAAGTATACAAAAAACCTATGAAGAAGCGATTAATCCTCTTCCTCATAAGTATAGATAGGAGATACCAGAAGGCCTTATAACTGTTTAACCGCCGCATATTACAAAACGCCAAGCTGGTCGTCCTCGAGAAAACAACTGACTCTTATCTCGCGGGGAAGAACCCACTCAGGTATATTGTCCCCGGTGTAAGTCATACGACCATCGTCGGGATGTTTGTTCAAAGCCCCATGCCGTCACAAATTCATTGTCGTAAAGCATCAGGGACAAGGAAAGGGAAAGAAACCTTTGATCCTGAACAATGTACAGAGTGTTGAAGTGCGTGCGGGTGTATATATTTTTAGTTCTTTTTACTCACCAATTTCAAGTTTTAAATTTATAAAACACGATATTCTACTATCACTCTACACACGTGCTAGGACAAGTGCACCCATCGCGGACGTAGTATAGTGATGGCAAGATACCGAAGTCGTCCAAGGACACAAGAGCTTTTAAGACCGGCTTATCATTAACATCTAATCGAACCAAACTTTGATACAACGGTTTTTAAAATTATAAAAAGATAAACTAAAAAGCAAAAAGAATATATAAGGAAAAACAAATAGACAAGAAGGAATCACTTGGTTCCAACTCCTCTTTTATGTATCTTTTTGATGATTTCCACACTTTGGGCATTTTAAGAGATTATCTTAGTTATAGTGGTAGGCCCCTCTTGTGAAGGCGTCGTTACCCTTAACCTATTGGTCTGAGTCAGCAAGGATACAGTCCCGCAAGGTCCGATTATTGAAAGATAATTAAGTAAGTTATTAATGCGAAAAGTGGTGGGCCCCTTCATGGCAGCGGTCACCCTCAACCCTTTGGTCTGAGTCAGTAGGGATACAGTCCTCGCAGGGTTGGTTTAAAGTTTTAATAGTAGTTTATAAATAAGGGGTTCAAGCGGTTTGCACTTCTCCCGCGGTGGGTAGTGCACGCTAACCGTCCGTTGTGCCGTAGGTGCTCCTGCTGCCCTAGCAGGAGCTCTCTACCTACCTCCAAACTGATGACGTGGCAGAATAACTGGAGCGTCCTCCTGTGCCTCTCCCTCGTGCACAGGAGCTAACTGAATCGCCCTCAGTGCCTCAAACCTAGGAGGATCACCTATGACCATTAGCTGTGTCATATGCGCATATCGCCTAATCTAATCATCGACTCAGCAGGCTTCTCGTGCAGCTATGCTGTTAGGAAATCAACAAAAACCTCCAAACTCTCCGCGAGTACCCTAATATAAGATCCCATACAAATCCTTGAATCTATACCTCGCCCTCGTGTTCGATCGAATAACACTAGGAGAAACACCGCTAAATTTCCACCCTGGCCCTGCACCATTGTTAGGTCAATTGAGATCATTGATACTTGTTTAGATTTGTTATGGATTGTTTTTGTTATGTTTTGTAGCTTTTAATAGGTCCAGGGGTCAAATATGTAATATTTTATAAGTTGATAGACTAACCTGGCGTAATTAAGATGCCATCGTATTTATTAAATACGCTGGCTGGTCAGATCTATATATATATATATATATATATATATATATAGGGAGAAGATCATGCGAGAACCACCTCTTATTGCGAGAACCGCGAGAACCAATGTGAACACAACCAAAAATGCCTAAAAATAGCTAAAAATCACACAAAAATTTTTTTTTTTGATTTTTTTAATTTTTTAGGTTAAAATCGCTACTTTTCGACTCCAAAAAAAAAATTTTTAAATTTTTTTTTGGAGTCGAAAAGTAGCGATTTTAACCTAAAAAATATTAAAAAAATCAAAAAAAAAAATTTAGATTTTTTTTAGATTTTTTTAGGTTTTTTTTAGGTTTTTTGGGGGTTTAGTTTTTAGCATTTTAGCTTGGGGGGGGGGGGTGGGGGGGGTGGGGGGGTTTTAGGTTTTTGGGGGGTGGGGGAGGGGGGTTTAGGTTTTTTTTTTTGGGGGGGGGGGTGGGGGGTTAGGTTTTTTTAGGAGGGGGGTGGGGGGTTTAGGTTTTTTTAGCTATTTTAGGTTGTGTTCACATTGGTTCTCATGGTTCTCACAATAAATGGAGTTCTCGCATGAGCCCCTCCCTATATATATATATATATATATATATATATATATATATATATATATATATATATATATATATGCAACTTATGAAACCCTAGTCAAGCTTTTTGGCTAGTTCTTTGGTGAAACATTGTGTTGTGCTTCTTGGGATCTTGTGTTTATGCTTATCTGAATTTCCAGGTGCTTATTAGTGATTATATCAGTTTGGAATCAATACAACACTTGTGGTAAATCATCAAACCAAAAGCTTGGTCTTCATGTTTTAGGTTTTCTTAACTTTTGCAAGTTGAAACACCTAATCAGTAGGTGTTTGGATCAAAACAATCAAACCACTGTGATCCGGATTAATTTTGGGATCTACAATTTGGTATCAGAGCAATCGAAAGTATAGAGATGATGTTAGATGGATGTCGACAATACCTTGGATTTGTTAAACTATTCTTGAAAAACAGAGGACTAATGTGTGAAGAGGATTGGATTAGTGATGGTTTCGGCGAAATAGAGAGAGAATGAGTTGGGATTTTGAAAAGTTTTGAAAGATGACAGTTTTATCCCTTTTATAAACCAATGGCGGTTACCAGCGTAATTATCAATTACGCTGGCTTCTTAAATACGCCAACCTTTGGATGTGCTTGATGGATTTTCAAAACAAAATCAATTACGCTCGAAAATTTCAAACTTTTTCGAAAACGTGCCCATTTTTTCTTAAAAGTGCACAAAAACTTAGAAAGTATTTACAAAAGTTTAGAACTTTGGCAAAATGGACTCCGAAACTTATTTTTGAAGCTGGGAGGTTCCTTTTTCGCTGATTTCCTTTTTGTTTTGACGCTCGTCGACTTTCCTGCAAAAGATCACATTGTCAACACTTGTCAAATCTTTAAATTTTCTTTTCAGCTAATCGAGGCACAAGAAAAACTGCCAGTATGTTTGTCCGCTTAAATCCATGCATCCTTCTTTCAACATGCTTTCGGTGAGCTTGTTTATCATGTTTTGGTAATATTGACAAAAATTCGATGGCCCCCACACAAGCTATTAGAGATAGAAATATTATGCCCGTGAGTCCCACATCAGGACATACCCCCACGATCAAGGTATGCGCAAAGATTCTTCATAACCGGTGAGTATATTGATTTCATTCGTTTTGTTTTTCAACGATAGATAATTGGTGATCAGGTCAGTACTTCCGTACAGCAGAGAGACCAATATCTACCAAGGGCTGAGACAGATACCAGAAATGGTATGATTTGTGCATTATTGCGCATTTGAATAAGTTTCTATGCAAGCTTCTTCAATTTAGGGTTTTGGCCGTTTTTGGCTCTTTTGAAAAGATATAATAGTCGTGTCTAGGTCAGCATATATTGGATGCAGCAGAAGAGAGACTATGATATCACCGGATGATTAACCAATATAAAGACCCGAAATCTTGGACTTTGGCAATCTGTCAACACAAGATTCAAGACCATTAAGCCATATGCCGCAACGTGATACCCACAATGATGCATAATGTTGTGGAAAGCCAGAATTCTTGCGTAGACTTTATCTTTTGCCGCCTAATCATAGTTTACTCGTCGGTATTGCCGAATCTACTAACACGTCGTTGCTTGGTACCCCAATTCCTTTTGTTTTCTGTTTTTCAAGAAATGACAAAGTGTTAGCAATTTACTATCATTTCTTTTAACATGTGTCAGACACAAGCATCAAAATTTTGATTTTCTTCAATTTCTTTCTGTTTCTCAATCCTGTTGACGATGTCCATTATCTCTTGCTTTCTTTTCCATGCGCGTTCAACTGCCATTTGAAACAACATGGCTTCTTCCAGATTAACATTTCCAGCACTGACATGTATTTTGTTAGCATATAACACGTCCAAATCTGACAGTTCGAACATAAATACATCCATAGGATCAAGAATTTTGATGTCTTCATTTGAGTTTGATCTTATCACTGCTTCACCAATTTGGCTATTGTAGAACCATTTCTTGAAGTTGTTAAGAGAAATAGGAACTTCTGGTGGAAGCTTGATCCTTGTAACAACTTTCGCTAGATCGATCACCCATGTCACCTTCCCTTTTCTAGTAATTGGATCTTTTGTGGTTTTAGAAACTCTGTGACGTGGGCGTTGCGGCTTGAAAACCTCGAAGCCTCGATTGCATTCTTTGGCGATGAAACGTTCGAAATCTGCACCAATGCTGCTTCGATCCGGGTTCAACATGTCCAGCCTACCAAGCTCTCTAATATCCCATTTGGGAAGAGTCTACATGTCGAAACCATTTTTGAAATATTGAATCATCCCACCACGTCGTTTCACTATAAACATCCCTTTTAGATTGCTATACATCCAGCTTATAATTTTATCAGTTACATCTGTCTTTTCGACAGTAACCACGTGATAAAAGTCTGGTAGCTTCTCACGTTCCTTCTTGAACCATTCAGGATACTATGGTGAAAATTCCTCTCCATCTTCCAATTCATACAGAACATCCTCCTCTAAACCCCATTCAACAAACTTTGAGGGCATTTCATCCCGATCAACCTCTTCCTCATTGCTTTCATCGCCTTCAGTAACATTCACCGCTGATTCGAGACGTCTTTTCTTTATTTCTGCCTCTTCAGCTTTTCTTTTCGCTTTGTCTTCTTTAAATTTCTCGTAGTCAAATACTTCAGCAATTGAGAACATCGGCTCCATGTCTATTTTCGAACAAGCTTCCTTTAGAATTCTACACAACATCTCCATTCCATTTTGTTGAAACCTCATGAACCTCATATGTTCTGTCACATAAGCATAGCTCCTTGTTTTTCTTTCTTTGTTCCTTCAAATTTTCTCTTAGTACGTTTGTATCATTTACTTCATGCTTGAGGAGACAGATTTCTCTAGCTGGGCCTGCTCTAATATCTTTTGCCAGTTTGTCGTAAAGTTCTTGAAATGGACGCAATCTCTAAGGAGCGATAGCAGGTTGTGTGATTCTGGTAGGTTTCGCTTGCACATGTTTGGATGAGCTTCCTTCAGTTTTCTTCTTCTTTGGTGGTGGTGTTTTGTTGGGAGTTGCTTCGTTTGGATCGACTATCAGATTTTCAACAAAGTCGTCCAGTCTTTCTTCTTCTTCGGTTACCACCACGGGAATCTCAGACTCCATCATCTCACGCCTTGATCGTTTCTTTTCTCGTTTTTCTCTTTCTTCCATAGAATGAATTTCACACATGTGCTTGATGTGTACTCTCTGAGCTTGGGAATCGGCTGCTCTAAAACTTGCACCCATTAGTCTTTCGGGGTCTTGAGGAGTCTTTTTCTTCTTTGACGGCTCACCCTCCATAGGTTGTTTCCCTTTCCTTTTTCGAATTAGTTATTCCTCTTCTTTTTCTTGAACTTCTTTTTCATGTTCCTCCACTTGTACGACCCTTTGATTCTTTGCTTTAATCCCATCCCTATATTTCTTGTAAGCTGCTTTTACTAGAGGGAGTATTTCAGCCTTATACATCCAATCATGCAGCATCACCCATTCATTCGTCTTGATCTCAGTGAGCTGACTGCTAGTAGGCAATTGAAATTTATAAGGATTTCCTTCGTGTGGCAACTTAGGATGTTGGTCGTTTATGAGCATTTGGATCAAACGAGGATACATGGCCCATGTATTTCGGTTTGCATTTTCAGCCATGTACATAAAGATCAATCCTGAGAAGTTGAACTTTTGTCTTGTACACAAGTTCAACATAGCTGCTGACTATTCTAGGTTTAAACCCTCATAGCCACCTTTTCTATGCGCTATGCTCATTGCAATTACGTGCAGAATAAATCTCCAATCTCTGGTTAAGCCGTTTCTTTTGATTTCATTTTTTTACTGAAAGTTACCCACATAGCCCATGCCTCAGAAACCATCCAGAATGTCGTCTTTCCTAAGTTTCATCGGCTCACCATGATTGTCTCCAAGCTTTAAAACCCTTCGAATTTTGTCGTCTTTCGCTGTCTCCCAGAACTCCTGAATGCGGATTCGGTGTATGATAAGTTCCATTTGAACGGCATAACTGATTTTGCTTGACCTTATCCAATCAGCTACGTCTTCGAATTCACTCGGTGCTGGATCAAGCTTGATCGGCTTATTGTGCTTAAATGTTTTATCCCACTTAATTACTTTCACCATTCTGTTAAAGACATGGAAATGGGCCAAGTTAGAAACTTCGGATATGAAAAGTAAACAACAGTTAGCTAGAATATTTACAAATATATTTACGAATATATGTATATATATATATAATACTCAATATTGATTATAATAATATTTACATTTTAAGTAACATTAATTTTAGATATTAATATGTATATGAAATAGAATATTTATAATATTTATAAAGGTTTAAAAAAAATAGTTGTTTAAAAGAAAACTGGTCAATTCCGCTGATAACTTCGCTACCGAGAGCACGGGGATTTTGACTGATCACAACAAAAACGCCGGTAACGAAGAGGAGGTACACTAGACACTTAGGTCAAATACGCGGAACATAAGACGTCGGTTTGACTGGTCATAATGGGTGTAAATAGGCTGGTAAAGGTCGACGAAGTTAGGTCCGTTCTCGATACGAGCACGCAGCGTAGACGTGTATCTATGCTGACTGACCGGCGCAATAGTAAATTACGCCGGTTGCTCGAACTCTCGTTCGAGACTTATGTTCGCGAAACCTAGATCTTCATAATTCCGCTATCTTCAACTCAATTTCGCTATGCTCATCAATATCTATGCTATATTCATGTTTTTCTTCATAAACCCATTTATAAACCCTAACTTCAAAACTGATTTCAAACTTAGAACATCAAAATGGTTCTTTAAAACACAAACAATCATCGATGAACTAACATAATCAGACATTATCTTATAAACTCTAACATTCCATAATCAACAAGCGAGAACAAATGATTAGACAAGATAATGTTCTAAAAAAACTTTAAACACCTTTTACAAACATCCCCAAAACAGACTAATCCTTGATGTTTAATTGATTCAGAGCCTTAGTTCTCTTGATTGTTGTGTTTTTGTTAAGATTCTTCAAGTTTTGAAGGTTTTTCAAAAAGTTTCAAGGTTTCCAAATTTTTGGACTTAAATGGCTTGATTTGGTGTATTTAATCATTAGGTTGTTGTTAATCAATGATTTGGTAATCATTTGGGTCGTTTTGGTACAAAGAAACATGGTTTTTGGGTTGTTTTTGAGTGATTAGAGGGTTTTTGTTCGTGTTAAAACCCTGTCTGGCGTAGATAAATTTGAATCTGTTGTACATATTTTTAAATATGGCGTAATTATCTTGAAGATCACATAATTGACAATTAGAGTATTCACGAGCGTAGGTGTCTTTTTCCGGAGAAATAGTACCATAGACCCTGTTAGCGTAATTATCGAAGGCGACTTCGAGGACAGTGATAAAGAACCTCAGCGTTTTTATCACGGTGATTGGCGAAATTAGCCAAACTAACATGTGTGTAATTTGTTCCAGCAGAATTAGCTAAGTTCGCTCGTGCAGGATATTTGGACTTGTCAGCGGAGTTGTTAAGTCAGCGAAATTGTCGTCATATCAACATCGTTGTCGGCGTATTAGAGTTTGTCTTGGCGAAGATAACCTGTTTTCGGTGAAATTGTCCACAGTATCAGTGTCTGGCGTATTTACTGTCTGATTAGCTTTTTTAACCTAAAACCCAATCAAAATGTCTTTGAACCAACTGAATCCAATCGCTCAAGCTGAACTTAAGACCGGAACAGCCACTCGACCACCAAAGCTAAAAGGATCAGCTGATTTTGATACTTGGAAAAACCGCATCAAATCGTTCTTTGAATACACCGATTACAACCAATGGATATCAGTCACCGTTGGACCCCACATACCAACTGTGATTCGAGGAGATGTGATTGTTGCAAACACCGACCCCACAACTTACACCGAAGAAGACAAGGCTCTAATCCAACGAGATCGCCGTGCTCATGCTGCTTTGACCATGGCCTTGTCAACTGACGATTGCAATATGTTTGAAGAATACACCACTGCAAACAAACTGTAGCTAGCTTTGATTGACTACTACGAGGGGAACGAAGAACTGATTCAAACAAAAGAGACATGGTGCAGAAGGAATACGACATGTTTGGTGGAATTCGTGGAGAAAGTCTTTCCGATCATATCAGTCACTTTCTGAATATGATGACCAAGATGAAGAAGGCTGGAAATCCAATCACAAATCGAGCTACCATAAAGAAACTTTTGGACTCACTTCCAAAAGAATGGAGCCTGTAGTGCATGATGATAAAAAAGGGATTTCCTTAACAGCACGAACCCTGTCACTTTGTTCGATTTGATCAACACTCTGAAGTCCTTCGAAATGGACGTAACCAAATGTGAAATGAATACAACTGGTTATCCTTCCAAGTCCGCCCAGTCAACTGCAGGATTGAAGAATGTAGCTTTTCTTGTCACACCCCGAAATATCAAAGCTTGGCGTGACTGGACCGGTATCTTCATTGCACAGCGGAAGCAAATAAGCTAATACTTCTAGAAAACGAACGCCCACTAAGTACTCGAATCCACATGGTTCTCCAATTCCAACCGTGCCATAATTTGAGAAAGTAACCTAAGAAAGAAACATGCGAAAAATCAACATAAAGTTGAGCGAGTTCATAGTTTATTTGTAAAAGATTTGAAATAAATCTTTTTGAATAACTGGTTTTTGAAATATTGTAGAGAAAACGAATTTAGAAATCATTTTCTTTGGCATGTTACTTTGAATTCGTGAAACCTCGTAAGTTTAAAGCGTTATGTTTGTAAAACTATGTATTCGTAGAGTTTCGTGTCCGTAGCACTTGTGTGGCTGTCAATGTCTGTGCATGACAATGACAAACATGCCTGCATGAGTCTGTATATTGGACTCGTCAGTCCTTAAGATGAAGGCCTTAGGTGCATGCAAGTTTTTGGGTTGTTGTATGTGGGACACATAGTCTCCGTTGTTCGTGTACAGGACCACCAGTCCTCTTGTTTGTAAGTGGGACCTCCAGTCCCCTTTGTAACTAGGACCAACCCCGTCACTAGTATCTGTAGCTCATGCATGTTTTGTACTGTTCATGTTCTTGTAAAAACCGGTATGTTTTGCATACGTTTTTCGTAAACCATTTGAGTTCCTTGAAATCCATTCGTAACATGGTTTAGAAATATGAGTTTTCGTTTATCGAAAAGTTGTTTACTTTTGCAAAACTTCCATGTCTTTCCACCCCCAAAAACATTTATAAAGATGTAAAACCGTAAAAAGTGGGGGGTTATGAACTCACCTGGATTTCCTTGTGCAAAGCTAGCTAAATACGACTTCGTGATGTCGTTTCCAAGACGTGACTCGCTAGCGTGCATTCTACAATATTTGTAGGATCATTGAATCGATCTAATAAGTCGATCAGAAGAGTTCTAATCCAAACCAAAGGCGGAATTCAATGATTCGGACTTCATTACAGCTTGTTTAACACTTAGAATCACTTTAACTGTCGTTTATATTGATATGAAAGCTATTACAGATCACTCGACACTTCGGCAGCACCTCAGCTCCGGAATCATAATCGTTCCAAATGAAAGACCAAGCTCACCTATATATAGGAGTTCCAGTCCGCACAAACCACATATGACCAGTCCGTGCGAACTGGTCTGACAACCTTAACCTCCTATTTTCTTGACTACCGAGCTCTGGTTTATCCTATCAGATACAAGACTCGATACAAGACGAAGTCGACAGACATATGCACCAATAGAATCCCCCTTGGATGTTGACGAGTCTTCAGTACGAGTCTTCAGTACGTCGAGTCTTCAATCTTGATCAGTCTTCACGCTCTTTCCAAAGTATCTATCTCTGTAAGCATCCTTCAATCTCTCTCTTTCTCTTCTTGTTTATCAGCATCAACAGTTTCTATCTCGAGCTTTGTTCCAGGATCAGAAATTGGCTCTTACGTCTTCAGACTCCTCTTTGCTAACAGACTCCCCCTTAAATTATTCCGGGATCGCAATCTGACATAGCACTTTCACCGGTTTAGGAATGATTCCTGGCTCTCCGTAGCAACAGGATCAGACACGGGGATCTGTAAAAATCTCTACCCAACAATAAATTTCACAGTTGTTAAGATTTAACAGATTTAGAAACCACTGGTAAATATCATTCACCAACAACAATAGATATATCAAGTTCAAATTAATGACCTTGAATATCTAACAATTCAAATAATCTCAAACTTTAATTTCACTTTTCATTTCAAACACACTCTCCCAACCCACTATTGTTCATCATGTTTAGCACTCGGAATTTTGAAAATCAGCTTTCCAACATCAGTTGTCGAAAAAAAATGAACTAAAATCTTTTTTATTTTTCAAAATTTTATGCTAAAACACACTAAAGAAAAAACAGTAACGAAATATTTACAGACAATATTTTTGTGAGTTTGTGTAAGAGGATCATATCAGATTATGACAAATCACTAGCACCGTTGAGCTTTAAACACTTTAAGTTCTAAATGATTCACTTAGATTGTCAGTATATTGATCCACTTAAATTTTCACACAAAGTTCAATTGATTCGAGATACGGGTTAGTGTTTTAAGGACTTAAACTTATTCGCGTGTACCACCTCAGAATATACTCCCGTATCCAGACTCCTATATTCAGTCTTACAGGTGAATGTACACTAATGATATCTGTGAGGGGTAAATGCGACGCCATGAGAGCTTAGGCTATTGCTTCTGCAAAATCAGAGAGATGATGGCTCGAATTTAGGTGTGTCCCCCTTGGGGATCTTCTTTTCAACATCACATGATTAGCATTTTTCAATGTTTCATCATTTTTATGCTGAGGGTGGGCTTTAAAATTAAAGCAGTGCAGAGTATTATACGAGGACTAGGCTATTGCTCCCACAAAATCAGAAGTCCAGGTATAATACCCCAGATATCATCACGCACAAAGACCTAGTATGTCAGAAATAGAAAGCCCTTCAAACAAGATTTCAGGGGTTACCTATATATCCGAGAGATGTTCCCCACAAAATAAGTAAGTATTTGAAATTTAGGTTTATATCTCGAAAACAATCTACTAAGCGTGTAAAAACCTACTGGCATATCATCAGTGAGACCGTTTATCACATATTAACTTTCCAATTCTTTAGCATACTGTGATTATCTACTGATGTACTATCATTTCCTCTTTTTCACAACAAAACTCATTTTGATTTTTTGATGTTTTTGGATTTTAGATTTTATCATGTTTTTTGATTTTTCAAATTTTCAAATTTTCTAAAATTTTTTACTCCCCCTAAAATCAAAATTATGTTTCAAATTTTGATTTTCCGGGAAAATTTGAAAATGAACGCAATAAACTGTACAAAGTAAACTGACAAACTGATGTGAATTGCTTCAATTCGCCATCCACTTGGCATAAACAATCAGAACTCCCCCTGACAACAAACTATTTTCCCATTAAGATTTCAAAACACTTAAGTTTGTTTTAATCAAAATGATTTTTCCGGAAAATAAATTTGTTTGTCATTTCACAAACATGGGGTTTCATTCATCACATTGTTTTCCAATTACCACTTGTAAGATTTAACACTTGTAGATTTTTCACAAAAACATTTTTCAAGAATGATGCCGATTCATGCTCCACGATTACCAACTTGGGAGCTCCGGCAAGTCCGGATTTTACTTATTAAAGAATCTCACCCATGCCTGAGGAATCATGGGTGAACCATCCTCATTCGGTTTAACAATTTTTGATTCATAAAATTCTTTTACTCCTTTTACCTTCCCATCAGCCATCTTCCAAAAAATGTTTAACACTTTGCCATTAAAAGCTTTTTCAGCGTCAAATTCTTTCTCATCAGCGAAGAATTGATCTGAAATCTCACTCTTACCAACCTTTGATTTCAAGTTTCCGTTTGACAATGGTGGAAAGTTTTCATCATCCATTGTTGGAACAGAATTCTCATCTCTTTGCACAACAGATGGCTCCTCTGACTTTGACGAGTCAGATTCATCGCCAGAACTATCATCTGAATTTTTAACAACCCATTTTTGTTTGTTTAGATTTGCTCGTCTTTTGTAAAACTGTTTCGAACTTTCACCAACTTCGAAAGTCGAATTTTTTAACTCCTTAAATTTCTCTGTTGGTTGTTCCGTTTTATCAACACATTTTTCTTTCAATTTTGAGTTAGAAGCAACTCCCTGTTTTGTGTTGGTGGACTTTGGACAATTCCAGACAATATGTCCAACCTCTTGACATTTGAAACAGGTTCTTCATTCAACTCTTTGTTCAGATTCCTTCAACATATTCTTTTGTTTTTCAACGAGAAACTCCTTGTTTGACTGTCTCCAGAATGGTTTCTCCTTCTCCTCTTCAGAACTTGCTCCTGAAACAAATATAGTTTTTGGTTTATAAGTTTTCTCATTTTTATAATTTTCGGGTGGAATAAAACCTAATCCTTTCTTTTTGAAATTACTGTTATGGTTTGGTTTCTTTCGATAACCTGAACCAAAACTGTAACCTTTTTTCTTGTTCAATCTTTGTTGAACTCTTGAAGTGTATGTTTTAGGTTTTTCAGTAAGATTTACATCTTTTATTTCAAAAATATTAATTTCTGTTAATTTGAAAACCTTGTTAATCATTTCAATTTTAACACTTCTTATTGGAAATTCCTCATCAGAAAATAATTTGTCAGAATCATTCAAAGTATATGCTACTTTGAATGTTTCGTCAATCAAATTATTTTTCAACATCAGAAAATCTTTATTGTAAACTCTTTTGACCGGTGAACTCGAACTTCTGTCTGATGAATTCGACTTTTCAGATTTAGACTCTGACTTTGACTCTTCATCTTTATCCAACACCTGATCGACCATTTTCTTAATTAACCCGGACTCATGATCAGTGTCAGACGCCATGAAGGTAACATCAATATCATCTGGTAATCCATTGATAGAATCAGATTTCATATTTGGATTGAGTGCTTCAGCCACCTATTCAAAGTCTCGGGGGGTATAGCCATCCCACATTGGATTTGGTACTCTGTTATACTTCAAACCAGTTTTCTTACCAGAATTTTCTTCATCATCTACAAACTTATGAGCTGCAACGGCAGGATAGATGCGATCAATAACATACTCTGAACTTTGATAACTTCGGAGTAAATTGTTCACTCTTTCGGTTTCAATCTTCATTGCTGCCAATTCTTGTTTCAGCTCAGCATTCATCTCAATATATCCGTTGATTGCTCTTTGCTTTTGAAGAACTGTTGCTTTTAGAAGATCTTTCATCTGAATATCTTCATCACAAGCTCCTTTGTAAATATTCACTTTGCTGCTTAGGAGATCATATGACTCTTTTATACTCCTCACATTGTGCAGTAAGTTTTCTTTGAGTTTCTCCAATTCAACCAACTTCATGTCTTTCTCAGCACAACCTTTGCAAGGTACTAAACACTTTGCACAAGGTTTTTCAACCTCTACAATCTTTTCTACCTCAAAATTTTTTTCAACTTCGACAATTTTCTCAACAATTTTCTCCACCACCTCCTCAAACACAACTGGTTCTTTATCAAATTCTATTTTTACTTCATTTTCTTCAAACTCGACCTTCTGTGTCTGTTCTTCTTCTTCAGCTTTTGCCTTTTCTTCAGCAATCCTTCTTGCTTCAATTTCCTCTTCAACAATCTTTCTTGCTTCCAATTCTCTCTTCAGTCTAGCAGCCTTTTTCTCTTTCAAAATCTCGATTTTATCTACAAAAAACAAATTAAAACTATAAGAATCCAAATTTTTTCTAGCTGTATTAATATACTCTTCCTCATCATCAGTATCTTCATCACTTCCTGAAGACTTAAAGATCGGTTGTCTTCTAGGACGATTCTTAGATTTGACTGATTCTTCTCCTGAGATTGAGTCTTCAAGGATTCGAGCAACAAATGCTGTTTTTTCCCAAGTTCTGTTAGGATCTCAGTTATCCCAACTGAATCCTTCTGGAAGCCTTTCATCATCTTAGTATATCAGACCACCTTTTGGACTTCTTTCATCTTCTTGGTCTATCAGACCATAACAAGCTCTCTTATTTCCATCTTCAATTTTAATAGTATTTGAGCTTGAAGATTGTTGTTGATATGGTTGTTGAGTAACCTGATGATAAATTGCTTTTCGATGATAATCGTTGTTTCCAAACGGATCTTGTCTTCCGGTTGCTTCTCTGTTTGTACACTCTCGTTTAAAATGCCCTTTTCTCGGCAACGAAAACAAGTAACCTTTGATTTGTCAAAACCTAGCTGAGATGTAGCAGCATCACGAAGATCATCTCTTCCAGTGATTTGTTTGAATTTTTCTGCTCTTCTCAAAACACTAGCTAAACACCACTTGATGTCCATCAACTCAAGTTCCTCAGAATCAATCTGGTCATAATCCTCTTTAGTGAGCATCGGATTTCCGATTCTTCCAGCAACTAAGCTTTCGTACAACTCTAACACAGTAACAAGAGATTCCATGTGTTGCTTATCAATATCTGGAGAGAAATTTTAACCATTTTGAATATTCAATGTAACATTGCATTGCAAATTTGTTGAACTTTGTGGTTTAGAACTTGGTGTTGAGAAATTTGGGTCAAAACTTGAATAAGACGATGAATATCCACCACTCTGAGTTGTAGTGCTAACATTTGTTCCGGAAGTACCATCAGCATTGAAAGCAGTCTGAATCTTCGGACTCGGAGTAGTCTCAACTTTGCTTCCTCTATAGTATAGACTAACATCTTGTTGAGCACTCGGATTCTTCATGATAGCAGTTTTCTGAATATCCAATTCATGTTCTTCAAGCTTCTGAATGAACTTACACAAATTCATATCTTCAGATTTTCGGTTATGCTTTAGAATCAACAGATATGTTCCCCATTTATTCTGTGCTAGCGCATCAGCTAGCTTATCAACCCATTCATCATCTTCTTTCTTGATGTCCAATCTTTTCATTTCCTGGACAAGATGACAATATCTCTCAGTAGTCTTCCTAGTCGTCTCATTTTCAAAAGTTGTAAACATATCAAATGATTTCTTTAGTAATGCACGTTTATTTTTTATCATGTCAGTACTTCCCTTAAACTTTTGAATCAACGCTAACCAAATTGATTTAGCAGTTCCCTCATGTTGAAGCAAAGCTAAAATATCTTCTTTTACTGCTTGTTGGAGAAGACTAATCATCATCTTTTCACTAGTGTATCTTAATTTTTCATTCGGTGTAAATTCACTTAATGGTTTTTCATTTTCAAGATCATCTTTCGGTCTAACATATTCTTTCTCTATCGAAACCCATGCATCAAACTTATTTCCTTGCACCCAGTTTTCAAAACGATTTTGCCATCCTTTAAAATCCTCAATCTACATAAGCTTTGGAGGTTTTTGGAAAGTTCCCATTTCATTTTCGATTTCAACAGTTTCGGCAACTGTAACTGGAGTAGTTGGAGCGGTAGCAAAGGCGTTGTAAAACTCGTTTTCCATGTTTCGGTGTAGAAAGTTCACAATAGCACAATGTTCAACCGAACTGAAGTTTCAAACAAACTGGTTCAAACGAACTGGAATTCACACGACTTGGACTAATTTCGTGCGGTCTGGACTTGGTGTGAACTGACCTTGGTGCGAACTGACTCAAACCGCGCGAGCTGGAATATTATCAGTCCGTGCGAACTGAATCCAAACAATGCGAACTAGAGTCTTATGCGAACTGACGGGCCACTTCGTGCGAACAGTGATTGGACTTCGTGCGAAGTGATGTTGACTTCTTGCGAAGTGGTGTGTTTTGTGCGAACTGAGGTCACTCTGCGCGACCTGAAGGTTCACTTCGTGCGACCTGATGCTATTCCATGCGAACTGGTGTCATGTCGAACAATCGGAAGGTTTTTTTGACAAATTGATCAAGATTTAGTCGGAATTAGGGTCTAATATGTTCAAGGATTGATTAAAACAGTATTTCGCGTGTAATATCACAAAATCAATCCATTTTATCCATGAAAACTCATTTAATTTTGAAAAAAAATGTGAAGAAAGTAAGTAGAAATGAGATTTTCACATGAAAACAAGCTGAATAGGTAAGAACTCTTCCTCCTGAGCTCTGAAACCACTTGTAGGATCGTTGAATCGATCTAATGAGTAGATAAGAAGAGTTCTAATCCAAACCAAAGGCGGAATTCAATGATTCGGACTTCATTGCAGCTTGTTTAACACTTAGAATCACTTTAACTGTCGTTTATATTGATATGAAAGCTATTACAGATCACTCGACACTTCGGCAGCACCTCAGCTCCGGAATCAGAATCGTTCCAAATGAAAGACCAAGCTCACCTATATATAGGAGTTCCAGTCCGCACGAACCACATATGACCAGTCCGTGCGAAGTGGTCAGTTCGTACGAACTGGATTATCCAGTTCGTGCGAACTGGTCTGACAACCTTAACCTCCTATTTTCTTGACTACCGAGCTCTGGTTTATCCTATCAGATACAAGACTCGATACAAGACGAAGTCGACAAACATATGCACCAACAATATTCCTAACTCAGATATCTTATAAGTTTCTAAATAAATGCGGTAACCAAACTACGTGTCACCGAGCTCTACCGAATTGTTGACCGAACGATTCGAGGGTTAGTTGTTAACTTAATGGAAACGATTGAGTTATACGCGTTAAGTCTCGTTTAATGTCGTTATTAGTTACTAAGTTTTGGGAATACTTAGTTCTTGAGGGATTTTAAAATAAATAAATATTTATATAAAAACATATAAATATATTGATATAAAAACATATAAATATATTGGTATAATCGCGTTAGTCGTCCCGAGTAGTCGTACGTTGATATATAGTACGCCGTTTAGGTGTTTAAAATAAATATATAAAGTCATATTTATTTATAAAAGAATCGTCGAGCTATTGACGTTTTCAATTAAATATAAACATTATGTTTAGTTTAGAAGGCTTTCGAGTTGTTGACGTTGAAATAAATATGTATCTATATTTATTTTATAAAAGTATACGAGTCGTTTGATGTTTGAAATAAATATATAAACTATATTTATTTTATTCGTGTTGTTTGATATTTGAAATAAAATATAAACTATATTTATTTTTAGAAAAGAATCGTCGTTTGTTTGATGTTCGAAATAAATATATAAATTATATTTATTTATAACAACGAATTCGGGTTATCGACGTTTAAAACAATATAAGTAATTATATTGATTTTATAAAAGATTTATCGAATTTTCGAAGTTTAAAATAACGATATTTATTGTTGTAAATAATTCCCGAATCGTCGTTTTTGTAAGTTGTAAAGTGTTGTCGTAAGTAGTTATATATTTGTAATCATTTTATAAAAGATTATTCGAATCCGATAGCTTTGTGTTATAATAAAGCGCGTTTTGTTTTTACGGATTTTCTCAAAAAACGGGCAGAATTTCCTCTGTTTATGGACAGCCCAGACAACATAGGTTGTCGTAATAATTTTCAAAATTCAACAAACAATTCAAACAATAATCATTTCAATAATATATTTGTATGTGTAAGCGAGTTATATGATCAAGTTTAATATACGAATCCACAATAATTTATATAAATAACTATTTCGTTAACCGAGTCGATCCAAGAGCTCGTTTTCACGTGATAATAAATAAAACTATGTAAATACGTTATAAGTTGTGCCGTAAATTCTTTACCCATCTTCGCGTCGAGTCGTTGACCATTTGACTGTGTTGACCGAGACTGAGTTGACCAGTTGACCGAGTCAACTGGGTTGACACGCGTTGACTGAGTTGACCGAGTTAAATCGGTTGACCTAGTTGACCCGAACCACATCTGAAGTTGACCAATCTGACCGAATCCCGAACCCGAAATTCTGCCGCGACCCGAACCGAACAAATCTGACTCGGTGTTGACCAAATCTAACCACTGTCGAAAGAATTTGACTAGGTTTGACTGAACCCGAATGAGCCGAGACCCGAGTCGAAATGTAACCCGAAAAACCCGACACAAATCTGACCATCTAACCCGAAAACCACTGGAAAAATCCGAACCAAAACCAATTCAGAACTTGAAAGAGCCGAAGCTGAATCACCTCCAAAACCGCCGCCATCGCCGGCGTCAATTCATCGCCGGCTGTTGCTCACGGCGCTGCTGCCGCCGCACAACTCCTCCGCCATCTCTCTCTCTCATCGAGTTTCTCTCTCTCCGTCCCTTCTCTCTGTCTGGTCACTGCAGGCCGTCACTCACCACCACTCGCTGGTGGTGGTCATTCCTTTAGCCGACGAGGGGGGTGGGTGTTCGGGACAGTTGCTGAAACCCACCACCGTCGTGAGCCAGAACTGCCAGTGGTTGGTGTGTCTGCCGCAGATACTACAGAGGGAGAGAGAGGGATCGAGGGGGAAGGGGTGAGCCCTGATGGTTGTTTTGTATGTGTAATTGAGAGAAAAGAGGAGGGTGTTGTGTGTGTGTTTATAAGTTGCAGAAGGGTGTAGGCGCCAAAAACTTGATGTGGAATAAGTAGTTCAAATAATTAAACTAAAATAACCCTAAATTTAGACTCAAGTAATAAAAATCTAGACTCTCTAACTTGACTAAACTACTCACTGGCAAGTGAACCGGTCGACTCTAGCAAAGAAAAGCAAGTCCGGATGTCGAACCCACAAGGACTCTAATTAATTACGTTAACGACTTTATTTAGACTAGACACTGACACGACTTAACTATTGATGTGTTTTAGGGGGGGGGGGATTTACTAAAATCCTAAAATTGAAATTAGACTAAGACACGAACAAAAACTAAGGTTTGATTCAGATGAGATTGACGACTACCTAGGCTTGAATCCAGTTTAACTAGAAATGGATTTCTAACGGTATTATTGTTGTATGGAATCGGGATCGTAAAATACTAAACCCTAAGGTATTTCAAGCTAAGACTTCCCAACCCTTCTCAGGAAGAAACCTAGGAAACCCTACAAGGCTGTTGTGAACACCAATTGTTAGACTTCCTCTCAGTCCTCTAACGACTCTAAAAGTGCCCTAATACGACTGTCTACCTCTCAGCGCGATAATCTAAGGCAATCCTAGATTCTAACTTGGTTTATTAGACACAAATGCAACTAGGGAACTAAAACCGACTTCTCTCAAAACCTGTCTTAGCTATATATTGCACTGAGACCTAATAACTAACTCGAGCCTCTCAGCGACAAGTTAAGCAGAATACCTAGTTCTAATTGTATTTTAATTACTGTTTCTAAGGCTATCGGCCGATTTACCCAAAGATCACCCGAACCCGCAAGGATACAAATAATCAATACAAATTTATTATGTGAAAGACATTCACCAAAATCTATGTGAAATAACAAGTAATCAACAATCAAAAGTAAATACGCACACGCACCAAATCAGAAATTCTAGAACAATTTACTTTTAAAGATCAATCCATAACAACTAATAAAAACCGTTAAAAATCCAAACTTGATTAAACTATCATCTTGCCTAAGTAATAACGAAGGTTTTAGCCAAGAAACATGACGTCTAAAATAAAAAAAGCAAGTTCAAAACAATAATTCATCGGAAAAGTATTGAAACACAAAAATAAAGAAAACCGGGAGATAAGACCCGAACAATCTTCGTTCCTACGCTCCAAGCTTCAACCGAATGATTCCCGCAAGCTAAAGCACTCCGAAATACTCGAAAATTACTCTGAAATTCGCCTAGGGTTTCCTTGATTCGTAAGTTGTTGTTGATAAATGATTAACTTGTGTTTTTATATCAAACCCTAGCATCAACCAAACTAATTTCAAACTGCCACCCCGTCGCGTCGCGCGACGGGGATATTCATTGGTGGTGGCGTGACGCCACCGTGTCAAAATTCAGAATTCTCTTGTTTCATGCTGGCGCTGCACGACTATATGATCATCTACCCGTGGCGCGACGCCACGGGTGTTTTTTCACAGACTCTTGCGTGTAAAATTCAGTTCCAACTCCCAAAATCTCCAAAATAATTCTAACACTTATTCCAAATAGTTCCGGGACTTGATGTTTCAGCATTTTAGCTCGGTTCCACTCAATTTTCAGCCACTTTATGTATCAAGACCTGGAAAAGCAAAATTTGATCAATAGCACGCAATTCTAACTAAAACGAAACTATAAATAACGATAAATTATACAAACTATACACGAATAAAGGATGTATTTTGCAATACATCAAATATCCCCACACTTGCTCTTTTTTCGTCCTTGAAAAAGAATTATGCAACGGAATCAGAGACGAACAATCATTTGGGTCAAAAATTATTTATATCTTATTAAAACCAAGGCTTGCGTTAGCCGTGATTGCGAATATACTTGTCCCTTTAAACCCGAATCCAATCCTAAGCCCTTATCATGTGATTTAATATAAGTGTGGCCAGTCTACCTAGAGTCTCACACTAGAATCTACAATCTACCTACTCCCACCTCAAGCTTATAGGACTAAAGGAACGATCATTGGACCAATTCCCAACCGTCTTATATCAAAACCAAGAGAGTTTACAATCAGATTTTTTTTCTTTTTCCATTTTTTTCCGCTTTTCTCTTTTTTTTTTCTTTCATGAGTGTAGACGATGCTTTCCCCAACCAAGAGGCAATCCGGCTGTAGAGTCGCTATCCCCAACTCGGATTACTTAAGCTTCGGTGCTTTTTTTTTCTTTGCACGGTCGATTTCACACACCTAGCGGTAATCTGGCTGTAGAGTCACTATACCCAGCCCAGACTACATAGGAATGCACTACTTTCATTTAGTTTCTAGCTCACTTTTTATTCTATTTTTTTATTTTTCGCATGGTCACAAACTCTAACAGTTTTAACTTATACGGTGCCCCTTATACTATTATTGACAGCTTTAATTTCCCATATCTCCCCGGCGAAAACCCACTAGCAGACTGACAATTAAGGTATATTAGCTCAAAGGGACTTAAAACCAAACCCGGGCCTATCCTCATATCCCTAACTAGACGCAAACTCGATTTATTATAATCTCATATTATTATTATTTAACCCAAGCAAAAATTCACCTTTTCTATCATTTTCCGTTTTAAAAAATATGCAAACTTCTCATATCGAAAGACATTTTTCTGATTTTTCAATTTTTTTGAATTTTCAAAATATTTATCTTTTAATTTTTTTAATATAAGACTCGATTATTTACATGTATCCCATCCCCACACTTAGAGATTGCATTGTCCCTAATGCAAGAATGGAAATACGACTCAACTATCTAAAAACCACTACTAGACTACTAACGAGCTAACTAAATAAATAACGAACTAACGACGAAATAAATAAATAAAATACAACAACAAAAATGGAAACGACTTAGCTGATATGTGAGACTGTCAAAGTGCCAGTCATTTCCACATAAGCTCTCCATTTCGAAACGTGCTCAGCAAACAACTCTAACCTCGGACACGCGAACGAAAGCGGCTAACACAATCAACCTATCTGAATCAAACAAACTACCAAAACATATCATCATATATATATCAAAATCATCAGTAGTTCATCAGTTCCATCACATCAACCAACCCAACCTTCCCTAACCAACCTGTTTAGAGTGTATAAATATCAGTACAGACCAAAAGTATGAGGATCAAAAATAGCATAAAAGAGAAATAATCATCAAAAGATATAGTAGTCAGCTGCTACTCCTGCATCCTCATGCTATCCCCACACTACTCCTCATCACTGCTCCCCATCTGCCCAGCTGCACCACTACTCTCTCCAAATACCTGGAATGGAGGCTCCGGATCAACTCTCGCACCAGCACCAGCCGTGCCCTCCTGCTGCCTCGGCTGGAAATAATCTGGGATCCTCATACTGTGAACGGTCTTCATGTAACGGAGAGCGTCATCCTGCCTCGACTGACCCAACTGAAGTGCCTTAATCAAATGCTCCAGCCTGTCAAATCTCTGCTCCACATAGCCAGAGAGTGACTCCAAAGTAAGAGGCTAAGGTGGAGGCTGCCTCCTCGGGTACTGACGTGCTGGTAACTCGTGTCTCTGAGGTGGCCGCTGTCGATGTGTGGGCTCAATCTGAATCATGACATCCTCAGCTGGATGTCCCTGTGGCGGCTGAACCTGTGGACCCTGTCTGATCGGCTCCCAGCCGTAGGGCTCCTGCCATGACACGATGCCTACCTGCTGCAGCTCTTTCAAACCAAAAGTCGTCGTCTTGGGCCCCTCGTGTAAAAATTCGGGAAGATATTTGTCAAGCACCCCCAAATTTGTTGCAATCCTAGTAATGTAGGGGGCCATACCCAAACCAGCACGAATACCACCTCGACGACCTCTACTAAAAGAATCTGCTAAGACCGTAGCCAGATTCATCTCCCTATTCTGCACTCTACACATCAAGATAAACAGCTCTATCGAGTTTGCTTTGTTCTCCCCCGACTTCCGACCCACAAGTGTAGTAGACATGATCTTTAGCACATACCTATACACCGGATTACGAACCGACGTGATCAGGTTCGTAGTCGCAAACGGATGATCGGAAATCGTACTCCAAAATTCTTTCAACTCAGTCGCACCGACACCACAATCCCTAGGCTTAGTATAAGCACCCCTCAAGCAAGTAACAAACTCCGGCCTCTTCACCTCCTCTTCGGTAACAACCCCGAAACTATAGCAAACCGCGCCATGTTCATTTCATACACCTGCCTACCTAGACTAAACGACACCGCTGTGTCCTGCTCGAACTTTCCTTCCTTATGCGCCCAGGTGCTATGAAACTCTAAAACCAACTCCTCATACTGAGGCTCTATACACTCCAGCGCATCAATCAACCTTTGACCCAAAAGATCTCTCACCTCCTGCTTCGCGCCTATCTCACTCAACCACAACCAATCAATCACCCTATGCTGAAGCAGCTCAACGTCATTCAATTTTTCATATTTGTTCCACTCTGATGTCATCGGCTGAAATTTCAGAAACGGGTGATCAGCTCTATGCATTTTCTGATCCGAATGAAGTTCCTCAACGATTTATATACAATTTTTCTCATCTTAGGATCATCGACAGCTATTTGAATGATCGGGGTTTCTTGAGGAACCGGGTCCTCCTGAGGCGGATCCTGTTGCGGTGCCGACTGACCCGCTCCTGTCTTTCTCCCTTTACCTCGGCGAGAACTACTAGCCATGCCTGCAAAACAGATAGATTCAAGACAAAACAAGCAGACAGTCAGTCATAACAAACTATTTTTGGTATTTTTAAATTTTATGATTTTTTTTTTATTTTTTTTTATAATTTTTTTGGATTTTTATAATTTTTTTTTTGAAAAAAATAAAGAATAGCCGTATATCATTTCATTCGCGGCTAATTCTAACACAAACGGGTTACTTTCTACAATTGCTAAGTGGTAGTTAAACTCGCCCGAATGGAGATTGAGTACGGGCGAGCTTAAACCACTTGTACATGCAAGTAAACCCAAACACAACTAAATACGACTAAACTAAGCTAAAACGACACTAAGACGACGCGAAACCACTAAACTAGACTCAATGTACACTACCCCCCCATCGGCACTTTTAATTGTCCCAATTAAGAGCCAAAGTGCCGAACAATGACATTGACGTCCATTTCGCGCTTGAAAATAATTTGCTTTTTTTTAGTTGTTTTGAAAATAAATTTTAGCTTCGAAAAATTCCGCCTAGTGAAAGGAGGTTTCTTTCGAATGCAAAAATTCGATTTTAGTGCGCAAAGGTTGAGCTTCAAGTGTCAATGTTTCATACCAAACCAACCCAAAATCAAGTGCATTCGCTTTCCCAAACCGATACTACCCGAAGCCATGTATTAGATGCAAGTAAAGTCGTGTGCTTCACAAGATATTATACCATACTTGTCTAATAAATCCCAAACCAAAAACCATCCGCAACCAATGGAACAAATGCCCAAACCAAACCCATACCGCAACCATAAACCATACAAGCTAATGCATTTAATCACGGACTCGACAAACCTAACCTCACATACCTTAGCACAAGAAAGACAAAAGACTCGAGGACACAAGACTCAAAGCTGACCCGACACTCACCTGAAACGACCCAACTGACTTAACACTCGACATACGGACTCAAGTAACTAAGTTACCAAGTTGACTGAACCAACCATACACTTACTCGAGTCTAACCCTACAAAACTGACCGTGAAAACATCTCAACCAAGGCAGGCTCAACAAGATGGACTCACCTAAAACTGCTTAACCGACAACTTTAAACTCGACTCAAACAACTCACAGATTAACAGAAAGCTGACTCATAGAAAGACTCTTCAAACTGAACCGATAAACTCAGCCAAAGACTCAACCCGATTATTGACTCGACAACCAACTAACACACCAGGACAGACCTGACTCGACTTCGATGACCTAGTGAGGACTAACTCGACACACAAGACCACACAAAGATTCAATAAATCACCAACTAACTTTTAATCAACAAATAGATAAGAAACTAAGCAAGAACATACATGAATCGTCGAAACTAGCAAGAAAAATTGAAACTTTTTATGCAAGGTAAGTCCCGAATCGGACCGATACGACGGCCGGATGGTGAAAATTTGTTGGGGTTTTTGTTCGGTATTGAAAACCGAGCACAACGGTGGTCGGATGATAGAAAACGGCGGCGATTTGGTGGTTTAATGGAGGTTGGAGGGTAGTCAGCGGTGGAGAGGGAAAGGGAAGGGCTCTGGGGTGTTTGGGTATCCGGTAGGTCAAAAAGGTTTAATTCGTATTTGAATATGCTCGCGTCGCGCGATGATAAGTGTAGTGGGCTGTGGCGTAACGCCATGGCTGGGTTCAAACGAAAGGGATCAACTTGGGGGGTTCATAACTGGTTGAAAGGGTTCAAAAGGGGTTTTAGATGACCTCTATGGTAGCGCTGCGCCACCAAGTAATGTACTTGGTGGTGGCGCGACGTGAGCATCGATTTTAAACAGAAAGTTGCGTGAATTTTCAAGTTTTTGCCTTAGATAATTTTTCTAACTCTTACCAAACCTTCCCCAAACCATCCCAAATTTTTTCTAAGTATGGGACTTACCTGGAATGACTTTTTCTTCGCATTTTCAGCTCTTCAAGAGTACGTTTCCTACGAATTTTCTTAAACACACAAAACACAAACACGAAAAACTACGAGAAATATGAAAAATAAAGAAATTTACAAACGGTACATACTCTACAAACGAAGCTTTTGCAACTCACTGTTCGGTGAAGGTGGGTGGGTCCTCTAGAGGAATTTCTTCCTCTTCGGTAGTATCAATGGGACCTCCCAAGTAATGTTTCAAGCGATGACCGTTAACTTTCCATACACCTTTATCGACTTCATCATATAACTCAACGGTACCGTATGGAAACACCTCCTTTACCACACACGGTCCGCTCCATCTTGATTTCAACTTCCCCGCTATCAATTTCAATCTTGAATTGAATAAGAGCACTCTATCACCTAACTTAAACTCCTTCAATCCTCGCAATCTTCTATCATGCAACGCCTTAGTCTTTTCCTTGATACTCCAAGATCGTTCATAGGCGGCATCCCTCAAAGCTTCCAACTCATGAATTTGGAAGAACCTCCTTCTTGCGGCTTCGGTAAGGTCGAGGTTAACGGTTTTCAACGCCCACAAAGCTCTATGTTCTAACTCTACCGGGAGATGGCACGCTTTGCCATATACAATCATGAAGGGTGTCGTTCCTAACGGTGTTTTGTAGGCGGTGCGGAATGCCCACAAAGCGTCGTCGAGCTTTTCCGACCAATCCTTTCTACTTTTTCCTACCATTTTTTCTAAGATTCTCTTAACCCCTCGGTTAGCATTCTCTACTTGGCCACTAGTTTGTGGGTGATATGCGGTGGAAAGACGATGAGTGACACCGTAGCGAGCAAGTGCCTTTTCCATGGCGGAATTGCAAAAATGCGTACCACTGTCACTTATTATAGCCTTAGGAACTCCAAAACGTGTGAATAACTTTTTAAGGAATCTCACCACCACTCGGGCATCATTAGTAGGCAAAGTTTGAGCTTCCACCCACTTTGAGACATAGTCAATGGCCACGAGGATGTACCTATTCCCACTCGATGAGGGGAAAGGTCCCATGAAATCAATACCCCAAACGTCAAAGATTTCAAGAACTTGGATGGGATTTTGGGGCATTTCATCCTTGGATGAGATGTTGCCGGTGCGTTGGCAACGGTCACATGTCCTAACAAACTCTATGGCATCTTTCACTACCGTTGGCCAATAGAAGCCACTATCAAAAACCTTTTGTGCCATCACATTCGGCCCGTGATGGCCTCCCGTTAAACCCTCGTGCACATGTTTAAGGATGTCTAACCCATCTTCTTTTGAAACACACCTTCTAAGCACTCTATCTCCACCTATCCTAAATAGGTACGGGTCATCCCAAATGTACTTCCTAGCATCCCTAAGAAGCTTTTTCTTTTGTTGGTAGGACATACCCCTCACAAGATCTCTGGTCGCTAAATAATTTGCCAAGTCCGAAAACCATGGCAAACCCTCTACCTCGGCACTAACAAAGTCTATGGTTTTGTGAGGAAAAGTGTCTCCTATGGAATCCTCACGAACTTCCTCTCTCTTAGGATCCTCTAAACGTGACAAATGGTCGGCGGCCACGTTTTCCGCTCCCTTTTTATCCTTAATTTCTATATCAAACTCGAAGAGCAAAAGAATCCATCTAATGAGGCATGGCTTTGCGTCTTTCTTTTGGAATAGAAATCGCAAAGTGGCATGGTCGGTGAACACGGTGGTTTTAGAAAGCACGAGATATGAGCGAAACTTATCAAACGCAAACACTACGGCTAAGAACTCTTTTTCCGTGGTGGTATAGTTCTCTTGAGCATCATTCAAAGTTTTGCTCGCGTAGTAGATTGGATGAAAGTGTTTATCAACTCTTTGACCTAAGACCGCACCTACGACATAATCACTTGCATCGCACATGAGCTCGAAAGGCAAGCTCCAATCGGGCGAAACAAGGATAGGGGCACTAACGAGTTTCTCTTTCAAGAAATCAAATGCCTTGATGCACTCTTCGTCGAAGACGAAAGGTACATCCTTCTCCAAAAGTCGGGTCATGGGGCGAGTAATCTTGGAAAAATCCTTGATGAAACGCCTATAAAAGCCCGCATGACCTAAGAAGCTTCGAACGGACTTGACACTAGTAGGTGGAGGCAATCTACTTATAGTATCTATCTTGGCCCTGTCCACCTCTATCCCCTCTCTAGACACCTTGTGTCCTAACACTATCCCCTCTGTCACCATAAAGTGACATTTCTCCCAATTCAACATAAGATTTGTCTCTATGCACCTCTTAAGCATCCTATCAAGATTAAGAAGACATTGATCGAAAGTGGTACCATAGACCGAGAAGTCATCCATGAAAATTGTCACACCCCAACCGATGGCGGAAACATCGGGGCATGGCACTGAGCGCAACAGATTGTCCAGAAGTCTCCATAACAATTATCATTACCAATCAATTTAAAGTAACATGTCCCATACCATGTCTCAAAAGGTAAACAAATTATAACAGACAAAATCTAGGCAAATAGTTCTGTTCCAACAACTCAGATTTTTCAAATAGAGCAATTGTTTATCTGCTTCTAGAGACTCTTGATTTAATTTGTACAGACAACTATTTGTTGGCCTCTAGAGCCTTATTCTAGCCTCGATTTCCTAGCAGATGTGCATCCTAAGCACCTGTCACATACGTTAAATAAAGTCAATACATATAATGTAAAGGTGAGCATACAAGTTTGATAATAGCATATAGAGTTCGAAATTCGTTTACGCATAACCAGCACGTACACATAGTGAAATGAAGCACGTTAGTTATCGACATAGATCCATCGATACCAATGACTGCGGGTTGACTGCCTGAGGCAGTTCGCAATACATGATTACCACCGTAATCCATGCAAGTAATTGTCTTTAACAACCCCTGTGAACAGGTGCTGAGTCCAAACTATAGTACTATCGTTGCTAAGGCAGGTAGACAACATTCCATGTGTAAACATAACAAACAAGCATTCATAAGCCATGTATAACATGCATTAGCGGTTAGCGTTCAAATAGTATTGAGTAGTGTGTTTATTGTGATTTGAATATTCATAACATATGTAACACCCAAAAGTTCATAAAGCAAAAAGGGATCGAGTATACTCACAGCGATGATGGATTGAAGGGAGCGCTAGAGAGTAATGTTAGCCTGAACAGATTGATAGCATAACGATAAGTGATGGGTGAAACGATGCAAGGTGTAAGTGGCTCGGACAGCAGTTCGGTCGGGTGGTAATCCGACCGGATGGTAATCCGACCGGATGGTCCAGTCGTGTGGATGACAATTCGTTCGGATGGTCATCCGGTCGGACAGATTGTCCGGTCGGATGACTATTCGAGTGGATTATTTCTTCCTTTGAGAAGGATGTGTTTGTGTATGATGGCTTGTCCTTTGAAGTTTTCATTGTAGTATTTTGAAAACAGTGAAGTATCTCTACCTTTCAAGTCGGTCGATCGGACAGTCAGTCGTGCGGATGACAATCCGCTCGGATGATTTATCCGGTCGGACGGCGACTCGAGTGGCGTGGTTACTTAGTGAGAACAAATCCACAGCAGGTTGTCAGTCGATCGGACAGCAGTCCGGTCGGGTGGCATCCTTAGTACATTGAACATGTTGAAAAGTGTTTAGGTGTTAAACTCCAAGTATCTCATGATCCGAAGAGTAATTCGGTCGGATGGTAGTCCGATCAGATAGCAATTCGTTCAATACTCAAACTTCAGATAAAGTTGGTTAAGTGTGGGACCCAAGGTGTAAGCCGTTCGGATGACCTAGTCGCTCGGATGGCTTATCCGTTCGGACAGTAGTCCGGTCGGATAGCTGTAACACCCCGAAAAGTTGACAAACAATGAAACTGTGTAAATATAAGGGTTCAAAGTGTCAACAACGAATAAATATACTTTACAATAACCCTACATGATGTTTATAACATTAAACGAATGGATCATGGATCATACGAAGCGAATTGTGAAAGAAAGTGAGAGATTACAAACTACAGGGGTTAAATGTGTCAACATGTTAAAGATATACCTCTGAGTGACCTTATAGCAAACCCGAAGCCTTGTAACGATTAATTATGCTTACTAGAATGCACCATAAAAATTTCACCAAGTTTCGTTACCGTATGAGAAAGTTATGATAGAATTCGTGTGTGAGGGTTAGAATCGTCAACATTGAAATTTAGGGTTTTTCGGGTGATCACAAAGTTACCCGAGGACTTGACAAAGTGGGTATAAGTATTAAAGCCCCCATATGTCAAATATAAAGCCTCTTAATGCAAGAAACAACTCGAAAACGACCTTTCGGGGGACCAAGGGCCAAAATGCAATTAAAGAAAAATGGGAAACCTGAACATAAGGCTCAGGCGGCCCGCGTGAGATTTAACAAAATGTGAGGCGCCCCGCGTGAGACTGCCAGAACCAGAAAACGTTGACAGGTGCCTGTTTCAGTCCCTTAACCGACTTAGATCGACCTTTGGCAATACAATGGGCTTCCTATACTGGTATTTAGTCTATAGGGGACACATGTATTGATCCTTGATCACTTGTAGACCCATTTGGCATCAATCTAGTAAGATCAAAGTTCATATATAAGTCACAAAGTTGCAACATGCAACCACACTTCACTTCCTGATCATTTCTGGTGCATAACAGCCGATCCCAAGACCTTCCTAATCATCCTTAGACACGAGTAAGTATGCCTAACCTTCTCTAATTCATTTATACTTAGTTTATAGCCTAGAAATCAAACCGTCGTAACTACGGTTTGACTTCACGATAGATCACAATCGGTCCAGAGTATAGTCGAATCGAAAGTTGTTATAAGTTGGTATTTATATGGATAATAAACCCCTAAAAGGGCACTCACTGATTCGAATCCTAACTAGGTCGTTTATCGAGTCAAAGGTTGTCCGAAAAAGTCAACAGAATTAGTATTTTGGAATTAACGCGTAATTAGCAATATAAAAGGCGTGTAATCTGTTTTATCAGTCATATAACTTGAAAATAAGTATAAAAACTTGTCTACGCTTGTTTGATTCGACAACTTTATGTTTTGAACCGATTCGGAACCGAGAGACGCAAAAGTTTGACTTTTGCTTTGACCTCAGTTCTGACCCGATTTATATAGGTTTAGACATGCCTTAAAGTTCCATTAGGACCTAGTTGCATGTGTGTATAAGCCTCTGCGTTTATACCACTCGAATCCCTAATCGTCCGATGTTTCCGTTAAACGCCTAAATATTGACCGTAATGCCCTTATGACCATAAAACGAGATTTTTGGAAATGTGAAAGTGCCATAATCTTAGTTACTGATTTTTAGACTTATACCTAAAATTTCACATCAGTTGGAGGTCTAGATAAGGAGTTATGCTTAATGACGTAATTTGAATGCTTTTAAGTAATTAAACGGCGTCATTAGCGAAAAGCCTATCTAAACCCAATTTTGGACACCAAACCTTTTACCCACTGATGTGATATAATATTTTGGGATTTTTGAAGATTTTTAATTATTTTTAAACTGATCATAAGCTAGGTTTATCGCCTCGATTCGGTTAATACCAAAAATACCCTTTTCGGCCATAAAATGAGTTTTACAAATCCTTTTAACGCCAATCCAATTGCTATTGATTTTAAATAATAAATGGATTATTTTGAGCCTATTTATTTGATCAGAAAACTCAGAATCGTATTTTAACCCGTACATCGCTTAAAACGACTTTATACGCGTATTTAACGCATAGTTTGGGTTTAAAACTATTTTAGTATATAAGACTTATTACCAAAGGTTATAACCTGTTAAAATAAGCTATTTTACTGAACAACTCAGACCCGGATCACAGGTGTCTAATTAAACCCTTTTATAATCTTTAAAATGACCAAAATACCCCTACGGGGCTTATTAAGAGATTAAACTCGTTTTGGGCATCATGGGTGATATCCTACTGATATCACAACATATTTAAGGCATGTTAACTTAGGAAACCTGTTTAGGACTCTTATGGTTACCCGTTACGCTTCATACGCGTTCGGTTCGGTTTATGTAACTAGTTTACATAAATTAGCCGAAACGGGTCAAACCTTATCGTTATTATCTCAAAATCCAGAATGTGTATAATATACCCATATTATACAAGTCTCCGAACTTGTCGGGTCTAAAACACATTCTATTCCGGTCTTCGCTTAATCATGTGTTTGAACCGTATATTTCCTTAAGACTAACCGGTCTAAGCTTAGGCTTAATTAAAGACACGTTAGTATTCTAATTGGTTGTTTATACCATCATTCCAGACTAGAGCCTTCCGGTAAATTGTACCTACGCTTACTTAAGTGAATACGGCTGAGTTATTATAATTCTTGCTATTTAAGACAGGAGCTAGCTCAGGTAAATACTCTTAACTTATTTTCCCTATTACGGGCTTGGGATACGGTAATATAAATACCGCATGGTCAGGTATGGGATTCGAAGACCAATGAGTCGGGAAATCCAAATAACCTGTTTTTAATTCGTATTGCTTGACTGAAACATTGGGGGTTAATGCGACCGTGTCCTGGATATCCTTGACTCATTAAATTGCAATCGCCACGACTTAAGCACGGGGTGTAGGCATACACCTGACAGATGCTATATGCTAATTAATTAATTATACCCAATAAGGGATTCCCAATAGGGGAATAGTGGTGTGTCGGTTAATCTTGAACCGGCATAGAACCGGGCCCCGTATGTAGAGCAAGTTATGTAAAACTGATAACATGAGATATAGTTTGTCCCAAGTATAAAAGATTAATATTGACTTGAGCATTTTAATCAAAGTGTCAATATATTTTCGTGCCTTGTGCACCTAAACCAATTTTCTTAAACCCTTTTCAAATGAGTCAGTTGAGTGTATTTACCAGTGAAAACTGACGTATTTTCCAAAGTCTAAGTGACAGGTACAAGTACATAATAGGCTGGAAGCTGCTCAAGACTTGTTAGATGAGGAATTTGCAACTCCTCCACATAAGCCATTAGTCTGATAATTTCTTTTGTTGTTTTAAGATCCGCCTGTGGATCCTTACTTCCGTTGTAATACTTTGATGTTACACTATTTCGGATTGTAATAATTATCTTTTGCTTCCGCTGTGCATTTATATATTGTGTTGTTTGACTATGATGTTGCCAACCACGTCACGATACTCCCCTACCGGGCCCACCGGTAACACGTGGAAATTTGGGGTGTGACAATAGCACTCAGTGCTGGTCGTTCCGTTCGTCTTTCACTTGGACGTTTTGATTGTTTGTTGCTTTTATCGAGACGTTTTGACAACGTGCTAACCAACAGAACCCCATCTTGACCCAAGTGACCCGATCAAACAGGAATCACCCTAGTTCGACCAGTTGACCGGTTCAAGACGGTTGTTCTTGGTTAACCCGAAATCGGTGGTCTCGTGAGTAGATTCCAGATCTTGAGCTAGCACAACACCATGAATAAGTAGAAGTGCGTGTAGATCAAGAAAGTACAAGATTTAGGACGAGATCTTACCGGAATCGAGAGAAATCGAAGAAAAGGTGAGGAGCACGGGCTGTTCGGACAGAGAGTTTCCAAAAGTAGAAAGAATGAAAGTGACATGGGTATTTATAGAGTTCCAAAAGAGGAAAGAGCTGGCCGGTCAGATGGCATCTCGCCCGGATGACTGTCCGGTCGGATGTCATCTCGGTCGGATGGCAGCCTGGCACCACTATCAAGTGGCAGCCCGGTCGGATGGCAATCCGGCCGGATGGCACTTGGTTCGGGTGTTCGGCGTGACCATTTTTGATATTTCGATTTCGATTGCGACCGATGCGAATGCGATAGAGTTTCCTATTCAAATTACTTTTAATCCCAACTACTCATATCTTGCACTATCCCTTCTCCACTAATTATCATAGTTTGATTTCGATTGCGATTGAGTTCAATTACGATTCGAGTTCCGATTGCGTTTTCGATTGATTACCACAACATAACATAAATAAACATGCACAAGTAACACATATGGCACACACACACGTAAGACAGTAACCAAAATGCGTATTTCGAGTTGCGAGTGCAATTGCGATTCAATATCGATTAAATTGGATTGATTTGCGTTTAGTTGACTTTATCGCATTGTTACTTCCTATAATTCACAGTCGTAAGTTGATTATATAGCGATTAACACACGTCGATTGTTGTAATTATTGACACTTACTCCACATAATACAGCTAAAATAAACACATAAAAGAAATTCACTACAAGTCAAGTTGCGCGAAATCGGTCGTTGACTTTGACCTTGACTTTGACTTTGACTTTCGAAAACACGGGGTGTTATAGCCTCCCCTTGTTTAGGGAATTTCGTCCTGAAATTAGGCCGAAGCCGTAACAAATAACTGCGGATACTTCGCCTTCATGTCGCTTTCGAGTTCCCAAGTGAACTCCGTGCCTCGTTTGCCTTCCCATCAGACTTTCACAATAGGAATGCATGAGAGTCTGAGCTGCTTGGTTTGGCGATCCATGATTTCGACAGGATTCTCCATGAAGTTTAGTGTTTCGTTTACTTGCAGCTCATCGAGAGGTACAATTAAATCATGCTCAGCCAGGCACTTTCGGAGGTTTGACACATGGCAAGTCGGGTGGACGTTACTAAGTTCCTCCGGTAGTTCGAGTCTGTAGGCGACTTTTCCGATCCTTTCCAGAATCTTAAAAGGTCCAACATATCGAGGCGCTAGTTTCCCTTTCTTGCCGAATCTGACCACACCCTTCCAAGGTGATACTTTAGGAGTACGTAGTCGCCAACGTCAAATTCAAGGGGCTTGCGTCGTCTATCGGCGTAACTTTTCTGTCGACTTTGAGCTTTCAACAAGTTGTCTCGAATTTGGAGGACTTTGTCGGTCGTTTCTTGTAATAGCTCAGGACCGGTTAATTGCGAGTGACCGATCTCGTGCCACACAATAGGCGATCGACATTTTCTTCCTCATAAAGCCTCAAATGGTGCCATTTGTATGCTGGAATGATAACTGTTGTTATACGAGAATTAGACTAACGACAAGTATTTATCCCAATTACCACCGAAGTCTATGACACACGAATGGAGCATGTCTTCAAGAGTACGGATCGTTCTTTCAGTCTGACCGTCGGTTTGAGGGTGGAAAGCGGTACTTAGATTAAGCGATGTACCGAGTGCCGTTTGAAACGTTTCCCACAGTCACGAGGTAAACCGAGCATCACGATCAGAGATGATGTCGCGAGGCGTCCCATGATTACAAATGATCTCGTCGGTGTAGATTCGGGCTAATCGTTCTACCTTGTAGTCTTCTCGTATTGGCAAAAAGTGAGCTGATTTGGTCAAACGGTCAACAACAACCCAAATGTTGTCGTGACCCGATGACGTGTGCGGAAGTTTCGTTATGAAGTCCATAGCTATACTCTCCCACTTCCACATAGGGATCGGTGGTTGCTCAAGTAAGCCAGAGGGTCTTTGATGTTCAGCCTTGACTCTTGCACAAGTTAGGCACTTTCCAACGTAGAGAGCAATATCCCTTTTCATGCCCGGCCACCAGTACTTGTAGCGAAGATCCTGGTACATTTTGTCGGCACCGGGATGAATAGAATACCGGGATTTGTGGGCTTCGTCCATCAAAATCTGTCGCAAATCGGTCCGTTTGGGGATCCAAATTCGGTCCAGAAAGTGGAATATCCCATTCGACTTATTCACGAGCTGGGCTCCATCGTGGTAGATTCTTTCCTTCTTCAGAGTGCGTTCATTAAAACATGCATGCTGAGCTTCGCGGATGAGGGTTTCGAGGTTGTATTGGGCTTGAACATTGCGAGTGCTGAGCAAATAACTCCGTCTGCTGAGAGCGTCAGCAACAACATTTTCTTTGCATAGGTGATAACGAATCTCACAGTCGTAATCGTTGAGAAGTTCTACCCATCGGCGTTGACGCATATTAAGTTCCTTCTGATTAAAGATATGTTGTAGGCTCCTATGATCGGTGAAGATCGTACACTTGGTACCATACAGGTAGTGTCGCCAAATCTTTAACGCAAAAACAACTGCGCCTAGCTCGAGATCATGGGTTGTATAGTTCTTCTCGTGGATTTTGAGCTGATGAGATGCGTAAGCTATAACCTTGTCTCGCTGCATAAGGACACAACCAAGACCAAGGTTGGAAGCATCACTATAGATAATGAAATCATCGTTTCTGTCGGGCAATGTGAGAACAGGAGCATTGCAAAGCATGTGTTTGAGGGTTCAAAAGGCAGACTCTTGTTCAGTTCTCCAAACAAAAGGCTTGTCTTTATGCATGAGAGCGGTAAGCGGTACTGTGATCTTTGAGAATCCTTCGATAAATCGTCGATAATAGCCCGCTAGTCCGAGAAAAGAACGGAATTCAGACGGGTTCTTAGGTGTAATCCAACTCTTAACGGCTTCAATCTTCATAGGATCGACATGAATACCCTGACTATTGACAATGTGACACAGAAACTGAACTTCCTCCAGCCAAAATTCACACTTGGAGAACTTGGCATAGAGTTGGTTCCCCTGGAGTAGCTCGAGAACCAAACGTAGATGTTGCACGTGTTCGGCTTTCGATTTGGAATAGATCAAGACATCGTCGATGAATACGATGACGAAACGGTCGAGATATGGTTTACACACGCGATTCATCAGATCCATGAAAACCGCGGGTGCGTTGGTTAAACCAAAGGGTATAACAACGAATTCGTAGTGGCTGTATCGAGTGCGAAAAGCGGTTTTGGGTATATCATCCTCTTGAATGCGTAGTTGGTGATAGCCTGAGCGTAGATCGATCTTCGAGAAACACGTAACACCTTGTAGTTGATCAAACAAATCGTCAATGCGAGGTAGGGGATAACGGTTCTTGATAGTTAACTTATTCAATTCCCGATAGTCGATGCACATCCTGAACGACCCATCCTTCTTTTTGACGAAAAGGACTGGCGCGCCCCAAGGAGAGGTGCTCGGGCGAATGAAGCTTTTCTCAAGTAATTCCTGGAGTTGGTTTGAGAGTTCACGCATCTCGGATGGTGCGAGTCAGTAAGGAGCTTTTGCAATAGGGTTGGCTCCAGGAATGAGGTCGATACGAAAGTCGATATCATGACTTGGCGGAAGGCCGGGAAGATCCTCAGGAAAAACTTTGGGAAATTCGCATACAACAGGTACCTGGTTTACCGCCTTTTCTTTCTTTTCCTTCTCCGCTACTATAATGTTAGCCAAGAAAGCTATGTATTCCTTGCGGAGATACTTGCTAGCTTGGACACATGATATGAGCTTGAGACCTTTCGAAGCAGTTTCACCATAAACACACAATAAATCACCATTCGCAAGCGAAAATCGAATCATCTTGTCGAAGCACACAACTTCAACATGGTTTTCGCGAAGAAAGTCCATGCCTACTATGACGTCAAAACTTCTGAGTTGCATCGGAATAAGGTCGATTGGGAAAATGTGATTGTTGAGCTAAAGAGTACAATCACGAAGAACAGAATTAACGACGACAGTTCTTCCGGTAGCGACTTCAACATCAAACGTCGAGGAGAGTTGGGAGCGCTTACGACTAAGGAGCTTCACGAATTCGAACTGTCACACCCCCAAAATCCACACGCGGAGTATCACCGCATGGAGGCGTGACTGACCAGGATCAAGCCACCAATCATATTGAACATAGTATGCAAATAAAATTAAAACCCAACACAATATGATTGGTGTCCAAACAAAACGTAGTTTAAGTTGTAAGCAAAAGCATAATGTTAAAAAACCAAAGTATAAGTTCAAATATATCAAATGTTTGACATGGCATAAGACTATCCATGTCCCACAACGACCACGCCTCCTCGTGCAAGCTACATAAGTAACTAACGACCTGCAAGGCATGTAATAACGAGTCAACAACAAAGTTGAGCGAGTTCACAGTTGGTGTTCGTTGTTAAGTTGTTTCAAAAACCAGGAGTTCATTTCTACGTCGTAAGTTAACTAGTTTACCCTGTTTCCCAAACATATCCATAATCAGTGGGGGCTTCCCCATGTGAACCACTAGACCCGTTTACCATATCGACCACTGACTAAAGTAAGTTGGTGCCCTGACGTCAATGTCTATCATCATTGACTAGTGCCCAGATCCATTAGTTCACGCCCGTCCTCTGTGGCAATGTGTGAGGCTTGTCAAACCTAAATAGCTCTATCTAACTAATGACCCGCTCGCCATTGTCCCGGCGATTAAGTCAATATAAAAGGACGGACTTCATAATAGAGAGTTTTGGTCTAGTATCCGTGTTGTCACCCTTCAGTAAAAAGGGTGTGTACGTAATCTCCAAACCAGGAGATTACGCATGTTCCGATTAAATACTTATCACATGTTGTCACCTTTCAATAAAGAGGGTGTGTACGTGTCCCAAATCAGGAGATCACGCAGTTTCAGTTTCAATACTTTACCCATTCCCAACCCTTGGGAATCCCTTGCCTTGTGGAAAGTGTGAACTCACCTCGGTTTGCTCGGTATGCTAAACTATGCGCTCACAAATAATCAATCAAGGCCCAAACAGGAGAAACAATGAACCAGTTGATGTGAGAGGCTTCAAGGGTCTCGAGGTTGACGTCGCAAGGTGAGAGGTGACTAGGGTTTGCCGATTAAACTTTCACGTAAAGTGGGGAACAAAACATTAAAACAGATCGCTACTGGGCCAAAGGCCCATTTGTTGTTTTCGCCAGTCAGTAGTGGACAAAAACACTAAAGTGTTTTCGCCAAAAGGGGTGTTTTCGTGGGGTAGGGGTGTTCGCCAAGGGGGTGTTTTCGTGGGTGGGGATTTCATCAGGTAGGGTGTTTGGCAAGGGTTCCACTTTTACTAATTATACAAAACATATATTAATACAAACATGTATTAACATACACACTTATAATGCACCCCAAATATATATATATAAACAACACTTTGCAAACAAATATTAAGTCGAGTAGAGACCTTGAAAACTCGAGTTGTCACATTATCCCCAACTTGAAAGAAATTTTGTCCCGAAATTTAGCACGTGGTTACTGAGGAAGCTGGTTGTGTTGCGTTGTTTCCTGGTTTTCCTGGGGTGTCACATCATCCCCCCGTTGGTTTGGAATTTCATCCCGAAATTCTGCAGTAGCTTCAACCTCAGTAGTGGTTGCACTGTTCCCGAACAACTGGGGATACTTGAGTTTCATTTGGTCTTCTCGTTCCCAGGTGAACTCTGGGCCACGATGGGAGTTCCAACAAACTCGAACAAGAGGTATTCTAGTGTGCTTGAGGACCTTAACGTCTCGGTCTGTAATCTCTACGGGTTCCGCGACGAATCACAACTGATTGTCGATAGTGAGCTCCTTCAAGGGAAATATGTGGGTCTTATCTGACAGACACTTCTTCAGATTTGACACGTGAAATACATTGTGAACTCCGCTGAGTTCTTCAGGTATAGTCAACTTGTAAGCGACTTCGCCAATTTTCTCAATGATTTCGAACGGTCCGACATAACGCGGATTGAGTTTGCCTCGTTTGCCAAAACGAACTATACCTTTCCAAGGTGAGACTTTGAGTAGCACCTGATCCCCAACCTGGAACTCGAGTAGTTTCCTGCGTTTATCAGCGTAGCTTTTCTGACGGTCACGAGCTGCCGCCATTCATTGTCGTATCTGAGCAATCTTCTCAGTTGTGTCTACTACGAGTTCTGGACCTATGATTTGGCTGTCACCAACTTCTGCCCTGCAAAGAGGTGATCAGCATTTACGTCCGTACAATGCCTCAAACGGAGCGACCTGAATACTGGTGTGGTAACTGTTGTTATACGAAAACTCCACCAATGGGAGATGTTTTTCCCATCCGATACCAAAATCAATCACACATGCCCTAAGCATGTCTTCAAGGGTTTGGATGGTGCGCTCAGACTGCCCATCCATCTGCGGATGATAAGCGGTGCTCATGTCTAGACGTGAGCCAAAGGACTTGTGCATTGCTTGCCACAACGCAGAGGTAAAACATGCATCACGATCGGAAATAATGGAGATTGGTACTCCGTGCCTCGAAAATCCACACACCCCCAAAATCCACACGCGGAGTATCACCGCATGGAGGCGTGACTGACCAGGATCAAGCCACCAATCATATTGAACATAGTATGTAAATAAAATTAAAACCCAACACAATATAATTGGTGTCCAAACAAAACGTAGTTTAAGTTGTAAGCAGAAGCATAATGTTTAAAAACCAAAGTATAAGTTCAAATATTTCAAATGTTTGACATGGCATAAGACTATCCATGTCCCACAACGACCACGCCTCCTCGTGCAAGCTCCATAAGTACCTAACGACCTGCAAGGCATGTAACAACGAGTCAACAACAAAGTTGAGTGAGTTCACAGTTGGTGTTCATTGTCAAGTTGTTTCAAAAACCAGGAGTTCATTTGTACGTCATAAGTTAACCAGTTTACCCTGTTTCCCAAACATATCCATAATCAGTGGGGGCTTCCCCATGTGAACCACTAGACCCATTTACCATATCGACCACTGACTAAAGTAAGTTGGTGCCCTGACGTCAATGTCTATCATCATTGACTAGTGCCCAGATCCATTAGTTCATGCCCGTCCTCTGCGGCACGGTGTGAGGCTTGTCAAACCTAAATAGCGCTATCTAACTAATGACCCGCTCGCCATTGGCCCGGCGATTAAGTCAATATAAAAGGAGGGACTTCATGATAGAGAGTTTTGGTCTAGTATCCGTGTTGTCACCCTTCAGAAAAGAGGGTGTGTACGTCATCTCCAAACCTGGAGATTACGCGTGTTCCGATTAAATACTTATCACATGTTGTCACCCTTCAATAAAGAGGGTGTGTACGTGTCCCAAATCAGGAGATCACGCTGTTTCAGTTTCAATCATTTACCCATTCCCAACCCTTGGGAATCCCATGCCTTGCGGAAAGTGTGAACTCACCTCGGTTTGCTCGGTATGCTAAACTACGCGCTCACAAATAATCAGTCAAGGCCCAAACAGGAGAAACAATGAACCAGTCGATGTGAGAGGCTTCAAGGGTCTCGAGGTTGCCGTCGCAAGGTAAGAGGTGACTAGGGTTTGCCGATTAAACTTTCGCGTAAAGTGGGGAACAAAACATTAAAACAGATCGCTACTGGGTCAAAGGCCCATTTGTTGTTTTCGCCAGTCAGTAGTGGTTGAAAACACTAAAGTGTTTTTGCCAAAAGGGGTGTTTCCGTGGGGTAGGGGTGTTCGCCAAGGGGGTGTTTTCGTGGGTGGGGATTTCGTCGGGTAGGGTGTTTGGCAAGGGTTCCACTTTTACTAATTATACAAAACATATATTAATACAAACATGTATTAACATGTATTAACATACACACTTATAATGCACCCCAAATATATATATAAAAACAACACTTTGCAAACAAATATTAAGTCGAGTAGAGACCTTGAGAACTTGAGTTGTCACATTATCACCAAGTTGAAAGAAATTTCGTCCCGAAATTTAGCACGTGGTTACTGAGGAAGCTGGTTGTGTTGCGTTGTTTCCTGGGGTGTCACACGAACGACACAAAGCAATTATAGGCTCCAGTATCAAATAAACACGAAGCATAAATACCATTCACAAGGAACGTACCATTGACCATGTTGTTATCGGCTTGGGCTTGGTGCACGTTGATGTTGAAAGTTCGTGAGCGTGCTGCTTGTTGTTGTTGCTGCTGGTGTTGCTGCTGCTGCTGAGGCTGTTGCTGCTGGTGCTCTTGTTTCACAACCCTGTTTGGGCACATGTTGGCGAAATGGTTAGGATCGCCACATGCGAAGCAGGCTCTGGCGTTGACCGCGGGTGCCGGAGGAGCTTGTTGACCCTGAGGGGCGGTGAGTAGAGCTTGATGAGCAGGAGCTTGTCGAGCATGGCAGTTGGTAGTGAAATGGCCGTACATATTGCAATGAGCACAAAAATGGCAAGCGATGGTAGTCGGGTGGTGGTGGGTACAAGTAGGGCAAAGCGGGTGTGGCCCAGTGTATGCACGCTTAGCAGGCGGTGCATTTGCCACAGGCGCCGCTACTTGACGCTGTTGGGCTGGTATAGCTTGTATTGGTGCAGCAGTGATCGCACAGTTCTTGTTGCTGGAGCTGTTCTTTCTCTTGTTCCTCCTCTTGTTGCTCGATGCGGTGGTGGTTTCAGCAGTTGGTGCGGTGGTGGTAGCTTGATGCAGGTGCTTTGAAGTTTTATCCCAGACACCAGCCTTGACCCGTTTGTCGTTGATTTCAGCGGCCAGTAGGTATGTCTCTTCGATCGGTTTAGTCTTAGCCGCTTGCACGAAATCTGCAACACAGTCAGGCAGGGCTCGGATATACTTCTTGATTGCCATGTCTGGAGTCTTGACTTGGTCAGGGCAGATGATGATGTGCTGTTTGAAGCGAGTAGTGAGAGCAGCATTTTCACCTTCCTTCTGCTTTATGTGCCAGAATTCATCTTCTAACTTTTGGCGCTCATGAGGAGGGCAGAATTCTTCCAGCATGACCTCCTTGAGTTCGTCCCACGACAGACCGTAGGCTGCATCGTTCCCTCATTTGTTTCTCTCGGCCATCCACCAGTCTAGTGCACGGGACTGGAAGACGTCGGTAGCATTTAGAGTGCGGAGATCGTCTGGGAAACCGCTCTGTCGTAGAGTGACCTCAATGGAATCAAACCATTGGAACAACGCTGTAGGGCCTTCCTCGCCAGTGAATTCCTTTGGCCCATAAGACTTGAACTGCTTGAAATTAAAGGCAGCTTTGGGGGTAGTTTTAGGAATTTCGGTTCTCGACTCCTCAGATGATTTGCTGACGTTCTCGTAGACATCACTCACGGCTTTTGCTACTTGTTTGGCGATGATAGAAGCAAGACGTTTGTCTCCCTTTTCTTGATAAGAAAGTGGTGGGTGGCGGGATCCAGATGACATTGTCTGCAACAGACATCGTCACAGGACTCAACACAATGTATTCGAATCTCACCTCACACGTCTACTACTTACTAAAGCTTAGGAACACGCAATGTAACATGTATCACATAAACACATAAGCACATAATCACAGAGTCATATAAACACAGAAGCATGTAAACACGTAGGGCACAGAATCACAGAAGCACCTAGTCATGTAGTCACAAGAGGCAGTCAGAATACAGAAACCTATCATTCACAGTTCGCGTGTGTTCGAATATAGCGATCGCGTTTTAGTATATCAAGTAGCGTAGTATTAGCGTATATCATAGCATGAGATCATCCACAATTTAGCGATTTGTTGGCGTTTTTGAGATATAATTGTAGTGCGAGTCGTGCGTGTCGATCGAAGTGAAAGCAAAATCGAGTAAATCTCCAAAATTTAAACACATAACAGGTAAACACACATATAAGCACATAAAATCGACGAATCATCAGAGTCAGCAGTTGCGGGCTCAGTATCGAAACACGTAAAAATCGAGAAATAGATCGTCTGCGGCTATTAGACATTGACTAACCAAAGTGGTTCGACTATTCACAAGGACTTGTTGTGCACATTTGACCTTCAAGGCAGTGCCTTTGCCTCGATTCTTGGGCATTTGGCACGCATCCCGTTAGTCATATCATGACTTCAGGTCGTTGGAGTCCGTCGAGACTTTGGTGAGAGTTTGAAAAAAAGCGGGACAAGTCGTCAAGGTTAGGGTTTCACCCCTAGCTTAACAAATTTGTCCCTGTTTTGATAAAATAGAGGAGATTATTCATCAAAATGTGGATTTCACTCCTGATTTGGCATAATTCTCCCCGTTTGTAAATAAAATGCGGGTTGATCAAGCAAATTTTAGTCAAGAGTTTGCGGTTTTCACACCTAATCCTGACTTAATCGCTTATTCATAATTGAAAATTCGAGTGCAGTAATAGTGTAGCATAAGCGAGAATAGCGAGAAACAGTGGTAAACTTATACATAATCTCTAACGGATATGCACAAGTTGGTCTGTGGTTCCTAACTATAGACTAGGTCTCTAAGACATCGACCCGGACTAGGTCGAGTCTTGCCTAATTCCTTATAGTTATGGCTCTGATACCAATCTGTCACACCCCAACCGATGGCAGAAACAAGGGGGCATGGCACTGAGTGAAACAGATTGTCCAGAAGTCTCCATAACAATTATCATTACCAATCAATTTAAAGTAACATGTCCCATACCATGTCTCAAAAGGTAAACAAATTATTACAGACAAAATCTAGGCAAATAGTTCTGTTCCGACAACTCAGATTTTTCAAATTGAGCAATTGTTTATCTGCTTCTAGAGACTCTTGATTTAATTTGTACAGACAACTATTTGTTGGCCTCTATAGCCTTATTCTAGCCTCGATTTCCTAGCAGATGTGCATCCTAAGCACCTGTCACATACGTTAAAATAAAGTCAATACATATAATGTAAAGGTGAGCATACAAGTTTGATAATAGCATATAGAGTTCGAAATTCATTTACGCATAACCAGCACGTACACATAGTGAAATAAAGCACGTTAGTTATCGACATAGATCCATCGATACCAATGACTGCGGGTTGACTGCCTGAGGCAGTTCGCAATACATGATTACCACCGTAATCCATGCAAGTAATTGTCCTTAACAACCCCTGTGAACAGGTGCTGAGTCCAAACTATAGTACTATCGTTGTTAAGGAAGGTAGACAGCATTCCATGTGTAAACATAACAAACAAGCATTCATAAGCCACGTATAACATGCATTAGAGGTTAGCGTTCAAATAGTATTGAGTAGTGTGTTTATTGTGATTTGAATATTCATAACGTATGTAACACCCAAAAGTGCATAAAGCAAAAAGGGATCGAGTATACTCACAGCGATGATGGATTGAAGGGAGCACTAGAGAGTAATGTTAGCCTGAACAGATTGATAGCATAACGATAGGTGACGCGTAAAACGATGCAAGGTGTAAGTGGCTCGGACAGCAGTTCGGTCAGGTGGTAATCCGACCGGATGGTCCAGTCGTGTGGATGACAATCCGTTTGGATGGTCATCCGGTCGGACAGATTGTCCGGTCGGATGACTATTCGAGTGGATTGTTTCTTCCTTTGAGAAGGATGTGTTTGTGTATGATGGCTTGTCCTTTGAATTTTTCGTTGTAGTATTTTGAAAACAGTGAAGTATCTCTACCTTTCATGTCGGTCGATCGGACGGTCAGTCGTGAGGATGACAATCCGCTCGGATGATTTATCCGGTCGGACGGCGATTCGAGTGGCGTGGTTACTTAGTGAGAACAAATCCACAGCAGGTTGTCACTCGATCGGAAAGCAGTCCGGTCGGGTGGCATCCTTAGTGCATTGAACATGTTGAAAATTGTTTAAGTGTTAAAGTCCAAGTATCTCATGATCCGAAGAGTAATTCGGTCGGATGGTAGTCCGATCAGATAGCAATTCGTTCAATACTCAAACTTCATATAAAGTTGATTAAGTGTAGGACCCAAGGTGTAAGCCGTTCGGATGACCTAGTCGCTCGGATGGCTTATCCGTTCGGACAGTAGTCCGGTCGGACAGTAGTCCGGTCGGATAGCACTCAGTGCTGGTCGTTCTATTCGTCTTTCACTTGGCCGTTTTGATTGTTTGTTGCTTTTATCGAGACGTTTTGACAACGTGCTAACCAACAGAACCCCATCTTGACCCAAGTGACCCGATCAAACAAGAATCACCCTAGTTCGACCAGCTGACCGGTTCAAGACGGTTGTTCTTGGTTAACCCGAAATCGGTGGTCTCGTGAGTAGAATCCAGATCTTGAGCTAGCACAACACCATGAATAAGTAGAAGACTAGAACAAGGTCCGATTCTATCGGTTTTGAGTGCATTGAGTGTAAAAGAGTTGAAAGAAAGTTAGAAACCATCTTTCAATCCTTTTTCACCATGAATGTGTTTAGATCTATGCCAGATCTTTGTTTATTTGTGTGAAAATCGATTAGATCTAAGTTGTTCTTGGTGGATTGAGGCCATAACATGAAGTTCCTCAAGAACACATGATGACGTCATCCTAGAACACCTCAAATCTAGTGATTTCACGGTTAAAAGTTAATATTCAAAAGATAGAAAGGTGTAGGAGTGCGTGTAGATCAAGAAAGTACAAGATTTAGGACGAGATCTTACCGGAATCGAGAGAAATCGAAGAAAAGGTGAGGAGCACGGGCTGTTCGGACAGAGAGTTTCCAAAAGTAGAAAGAATGAAAGTGACATGGGTATTTATAGAGTTCCAAAAGAGGAAAGAGCTGGCCGGTCGGATGGCATCTCGCCCGGATGACTGTCCGGTCGGATGTCATCTCGGTCGGATGGCAGCCTGGCACCACTATCAAGTGGCAGCCCGGTCGGATGGCAATCCGGCCGGATGGCACTTGGTTCGGGTGTTCGGTGCGACGATTTTTGATATTTCGATTTTGATTGCGATCGATGCGAATGCGATAGAGTTTCCTATTCAAATTAATTTGTGCGCTTCATCAAGGATGACTTCTCGTAAGCCACCATAGAGCGGAACCCAAATACGCTTCTTAAAGTATAAGGCTCCCTCTTCATTAGGCACCATATATTTCAACATACCCCGGAGGTATTCAGCTTTACGGTTTTCTCCCTTAAGAGCTTCTTGTTGTGCATCACGAATACGTGTAGTGAGATTCGTTCGAATAGTCAGCTTCAATGCTCGAACCCTTAGGGTCTTAACCCTTTCTTTTCGGATTAATGCGTCTGCTACAACGTTTGCCTTTCCAGTATGGTACTTAATCTCACAGTCGTAATCATTGAGTAACTCGACCCATCGTCGCTGACGCATGTTTAATTCTTTCTGATCGAATATGTGTTGTAAGCTTTTGTGATCTGTGAAGATTGTACATCGAGTACCATATAAATAGTGTCGCCAGATCTTCAAGGCGAATACCACTGTGCCTAGCTCTAGGTCGTGAGTGGTATAGTTTCTTTCGTGTACCTTCAACTATCTTGAAGCATAAGCGATGACCTTTTGGCGCTGTATAAGCACGCAACCCAATCCTTGTCGTGAAGCGTCGCAGTATACCATGAATTCTTCAGTGCCTTCGGGTAATGATAGTATCGGTGCATCGCATAGCTTGTTTTTAAGTAGCTGGAAGGCTTCTTCCTGCTTGTTACCCCATTCGTACTTCTTGTCTTTTTGCGTAAGGGAAGTCAGCGGTTGAGCTAATTTTGAGAAATTCTCAATAAATCGTCTGTAATAGCCCGCTAAGCCCAAAAATTGACGAACTTCAGTTGGTGTTTTGGGGGCTTCCCAATTCTTTATTGCTTCAATCTTGGATGGGTCTACATGAATGCCCTTCTCGTTCACAACGTGACCCAAAAATTGTACTTCGCGAATCCAGAATTCGCATTTTGAGAACTTCTCATAAAGCTTCTCTTTCTTCAGTAGTTCCAGAATAGTTCTGAGGTGTTGCTCGTGTTCTTCTTTCGTTCGCGAGTAAATCAGGATATCATCGATAAATACAATCACGAATTTATCGAGATATGGTTTATATACGCGGTTCATCAGATCCATAAAGACCGCCGGTGCATTCGTCAGCCCAAATGGCATCACAAGAAATTCGTAGTTGCCCATAGCGTGTTCTGAATGCAGTCTTTGGTACGCTTTCCTCTTGGATTCTCAGCTGATGGTATCTAGATCGAAGGTCGATCTTGGAATAGTAGCTTGATCCTTGCAATTGATCAAATAAGTCATCAATCCTCGGTAGTGGGTACCGATTCTTGATAGTAAGCTTGTTCAGTTCCTTGTAATCGATACACATCCGCAGTGTTCCATCCTTCTTCTTTACGAACAATACTGGAGCTCCCCAGGGTGAGAAGCTTGGCCTTATGAATCCTTTATCCAACAACTCCTGGAGCTGTGTAGATAATTCTTGCATCTTGGATGGAGCAAGTCGATAGGGAGCCTTGGCTACAGGTGCGGCTCCTGGAACCAAGTCTATACGGAATTCGACTTGTCGTTGCGGAGGTAGTCCTGGCAGATCTTCGGGAAAAAACATCAGGAAATTCCTTCACCATAGGAATGTCTTCGAGTTTCGGCTCCTCGGCCTTCTTATCTACCACGTGTGCTAGGAAGGCAACACATCCTTTCCTTAAGCACTTCTGTGCCTTCATGAAACTGATGATTCGAAGAGGTGCATCTCGTTTTTCTCCATGCACGATGAGAGTTTCACCATTCGCTAAAGGGATGCGAATGATTTTCTCATGACAAATAACCTCAGCTTTGTTCTTGGACAACCAGTCCATTCCAACTACTACATCGAAGCTACCCAATTGAATAGGTAAGAGGTCGATGCCAAATCTTCGTTCACCAAGTTCTAGTGTGCAGCCTCTAACAACTTCGCCCGATTCAACAAGTTTACCGTTGGCTAATTCTATGGAATAAGGAATTTCTAATCTACTAGGTTCTATTCCAAGTATGCGTTTAAATTCCACAGACATGAAGCTATAATCGGCGCCAGTGTCGAATAATATGGATGCAAAGTGATTGTTAATGAGAAACGTACCGGTGACCACATTAGGGTCCTCGCGTGCGTCCTTTGCTCCAATCACAAATGCTCGAGCCTGAGCATTGTTCCTCTTTGAGCAGTCCTTCATGAAATGATCATTGCTTCCACATCTGAAGCATCCTTGGTTCCGCCCCTTCCCGTTACCATTCTTGTGACTAACACTATTTCCATTCCGGTTCTTTCCTTTTCCCCAACAGTCTTCTGCTTGATGACCCAACCTACCACATTTGTCGTACCTTGGAATGTGACAAGCTCCTTCACGATGATACTTACATTTTTGGCATCTAGGCATGGTGCCTTGGTATCCTTTGGTAGTGTCATGCTTCTTGCTGTTGGAACCTTTGTTGTTGCTGCGGGTTGCTTGATTCAATTTCGAATGCTTTCTCTTCTTATCACCAGACGACTCAGCATGCGTCTCGGTCTTCTCAGTTGGGTTCTGTTATAGCTTCTTCATACGAACACAATCTTCAGTAAGGCTGACAGCCAGAGTTACAGCCTCAGTGATTGTTTGTGGTTTGGCCGAAGTTACCATGCCACGAAACTCTGGGGCCAGTCCCCAAATGTAGCGTTCAACGCGCTTGAATTCGGGAGTCACCATGTAGGGAAGCACTCTAGACAGATTGTGGAACCTTCGAGTATAACCATTAATGTCAGTACCTTCCATGGTCAAGTGCCAGAACTCCGTTTCCAGCCTTTGGAGTTCTGCACGAGAGCAGTACTTCTCTCTCATTCTTTCCTTCAGTTCATCCCAAGTTAGGCCATAAGCGGCATCATCGCCCAAGGTTTGGGCTTGCAAGTTCCACGAAGTCAGAGCTTCATCGACAAACAACCCAGTAGCAAAAGTGACTTGCTGATCCGCGGTACACTTGCTCATGCGGATAGTAGCTTCAGTCTTCTCCGTCCAGCGTACAAATGCTACTGCACCTCCTGTGTCGTCGTAGTTCATCGGCTTGCAGTCGTGGAACTGCTTGAAAGTGCAGCCTGGAGCTGCATTGCCTCCAGATGAATCTCCGTTCCCATTGCGTCTAGCGTTGCTTGGTCCTCCACTGTCTTGAGTTCGGTTTGCCTCGTATTGGGCGATAGCAACGGAGATCCTTTCTTCCAGTAGAGCGTTCAGCTCTTCAGCAGTTCTTGGCAGTGGGGGAGGAGGAGGAGGTTGATCATCATTGTGAGCATTCACAGTTTTCCTGGGTGCCATGTTCTGACAGAACATAACACAACAGGGTTAAACATTTGTTTGATATCGTCATACTAGACAGTAGTAGTATATATAATCACAGGTATATACCACATAAGTAACATCAAAAAATTATTACTCTAGCAGGGTACTTAGTAGGCTTGCACTGAGGGAATCTACACGTGACAAGACTTGTTGTGGTTCCTGTGCACTGAATCCCATAATTATGTATGCATCCATAATTACGTAACTCCTTGCACGGTCCGCACAGTTCGTTTCATCCTCGTATTTCTTCCTTCAGATGGGCCATCGCTTTCAGATAAAGTCACGTATACTTGTGACATTCTACTTCTAGCATGTGTAAATATCTATTATCACACATAATTGTAAGTAATTTCTAGTCAATGACAAGTGCTACTCATGTGCACCCTAAGTCTCGTAGTGTCCTTTCTAGACTCTTGTAAATAGTTTCAGGTAGTGGATGTCGTGGGACGTTTTATGCAATGAAAACTCTTTGAAAAATGGTTTTCGTGAAAGGATCCTAGAGATTTTAGACTAGACTCGAGAAGGAATCCTGGTTCACTACAATCGCAGCTCTGATACCAATCTGTCACACCCCTTTCTGCGGCGGAAGCACGAGGTGTGATCATGAAAGGTTCTCATTGCATACGAAAGGTAAACATACTACATGCTCAAAAATAACTTCAAACATTACATTATTGAAAACATATGTCAAGTGTTTACAACATGAGATAGCATATTGTCTTAAAAGTCACAACTTTATTTAACAATAAACAAAGCGACATCCACGAGCATGAGTAAGACCACGCACACATCCATCCTAGTTACCTGAAATACATGTGAGTTTTGGAAAAACGTCAACATAATGTTGGTGTGAATTCATGCAGTTTTTGTATTTCACGTTTGTATAGTTTGTATGAAAACATAGTTTGTGTATAAATCAAGTTTTCATATATAAATCAAGTTTCATGTGTACACCACGTACTCATGTATAATTCAAGTTTTTCTTGAGTACCCCACGTACTCAAGTATAATTCTCGTTTTCTTGAGTACCCCACGTACTCAAGTATAATTCAAGTCTTCTTGAGTACCCCACGTACTCAAGTATAAATCAAATCTTCTTGAGTACCCCACGTACTCAAGTATAAATCAAGTTTTAGTATGGTATGAATCTTATGTAAATAAAGTATTCCTGTAAGTATCAGGATTGTTAATGGGTTGCAAGGCCATTAACATGTGACACGACATAGGAAGTCACCAAACCTTAGGCATTTTTCTAGTTGGCATATTCTGAGACACAAAAGCACTACTCGATACTCGCCCTCACCGAGAGTGTGGCTGCCCGGCACCCGTTAGATCTAACCTTTTGTTCTGCGGTCTAGGTATATTGTTGATTAATGGTGCTTATGTACCCTATTCGTGACACGATTTCTCGTATCATTTCTCATAGCGCATCATACTCGGTACTCGTTCTCACCAAGTGCGCTTCTTATATTCTTATATCTCATCACACTTGGTACTCGTTCTCACCAAGTGTGCTTCTTGTTATCATACCATTTGTAAACATAGTAATATTTGTACATGTATTTCACCCCCGAAGTTATAAAACTGAAAACAGTTAAAGAAAAGGGGGAGCATGAACTCACAACTTTGCGTTCCTTGCGTCGTAAACTTCACCGGATTTGCTTAATTAACGTCGTGACCTATATGTGTTTTCTTAACGTTAGTCACTAGACTTGTATCGTACAAGTACAAGTCACTGTCTTTTATGTATATGTTTTCTTGTGTTAAAAATAATTCATATTTTTAACTAAGTGTCTTACTTATATTATTTTCTCAAAAATACATATAAGTTTCTTGTATTTTGCACTTTGCACCCGAGTTATGTATCTTGTATGTTGTATGTGTATTTTTGTTACAAAAATTATGGCGAGGTTTATATTCAAAAAGCATAGTTTAGAACACACTAGCAAACATTTGTCTAGAAAATACATATAAGTGTTAGGATTTTCAGAAAATTTCGCCATAGTCTCCTTTGTAAATGGAGGTGTCCATGCTAATTAGCATATCATTTTCTTTAACATATAACACGTTAGATCGTTCTCGAATAATCAACCCGACATTCTGACATGCAAGATACTACTTTTGTCGTTTCAGTTTTAATAGATAAAACTGGACTGTTTTCGGACATTTTAATAAAATGGTTATCTTATTCCAAAAATTCCCAAATTTTTACAGAATGTCTTATCCGAATCAAAAATTATTGTGTAAAAATATCGGGGTCCAGTTCATCATCAATATTTTATAGAAAATCATTTTCCGAACTGCAATCAGATTTGTTACTTTCTGACCACAACCTACGGAATAATTTGTTTAAAATTTATCGTAAGTCCGTTTTACGAAATTCCAGTTGGGGGTCACACTGACATCAGTGATCATCTACTGTATAAATTTCAGGGGCTGGTTCTACTCAGGTTTCAAGTTATGATGAAAAATATAACACATATTTTCAGCAGAAAAATGCAGCTTGAGCCGCTGTTACGAAATGACCCTTTAAAAATAGTAAAAGACTTCGAAAAATTACGATTCCAGTGCCATTTGATCTGTTTTTCGAAAATACAAAATTTAGGCTTCAGAAATTATGTTTTTCGATTTATTATGGTCAGTTTACAGCCCTTTGAAGTTGGCTGAAAATGCAAATCAGCATGTTTCTTTATAGTTAAATCGTTACTAAATCGTATCAACCAATGTCCGAACAACGGGTTTATCAAGAAACCAACGATCAAGTATCATGTATGATTTAACCCAACCCTCATTCAACAAGATTCCATCTTCAAATAATCTTTTATGTTCATGTTTCATGTAAAGTTTCATATTCATCATCTTAGTGTTCTTGTTACTTTAGTGTTTAACATAAGCATCATACTACAAATTTTAGCCATAAAAATATGATGAACAAGGGTGTACAAGTAACTTACTACTAGCACAAGGCTAGGGTAGGATCTAATGATGAAGGTGATGAGAAGAAGATGAAGAACAAGCAAGAAACAAGGCCCTTTTTAAGCTCCACAAGCTTGCACTTCCTTAAATCACCTTAGATGCTTGAATGGAGTTTGAATAATGGAAGAAGATGGTGGTTTAGTGGAGGTGATGGTGGCGGTTGTGGGCAGCCGTGAGGGAGGGAGAGGAGAGAGTGAGGTGAACTTGTGAAATGATGGAGTAGATCATGGTGCCATACTTATAGATCTCTTCATGTATTATGGCAAGATCCTCAAGCAAAGATCTAATAATTAAATGGATGTAATCTTAGCACAAGATATGAGGTATGGGGGTGATGGTCTTTGTGACCGATTTGGTTGGGGGGGGGGGGGGGTTTGTTTGTAAATATTTTGTAACTAGATGTTAAGAACTAGTTAGATAATATAGTTAGAAACCAAGTATATAATTAGTTAGGCTAGTTACTAGACATTTTAGTGGGTGTTAAGGTAAACGGGGACCACGACTAGCCAAAAATAATAATACAATGTACTTGGCAAAAACTTAGTGTCCCGGGTAATGTCCGGTTATTCGGTTAAATACCGGTTCGTTAAATGTTAAATTGTACCGTTAAGTGTCCTTTTGTAACCCTTTTAATTCCCAACACTTAGGGAAATATTCTGGACGATAAGACATAATTTCTGCATGATATTTATATGTTTAAAAGCTGGTCATAGCTGATTTTAATAAAATTCTGCACTTAAAGTGCGTTTCGGGTGCTTTTTAGTGCGTATTTTAGCTTTCGGAGCGTCTATATGTTAACCCTTGTATGTACTCTTGGGTTTTAATGTATTCTTGACGTTGGACCTACACCTAGGCCTCAGTTCTAATGTCTGACTGCTTTCTGCAGAGTTGTTGACATATTGCGTTTTACCGGTGAGTTTACTAGTATTTTTGACGCAACGCTCTCGTTAATGCATAAAGTAATATTTTGTAGTAATAAACGTGCATGAATTCACTTGTATAGTATGTAATCAGTCAATGTTGACGTTCAAGCACATAATTGTAGTCATCAAATAGTAATTAAAGTGTACGGAAATTACCGGTTTGTGCCAGTTGTCACATTATTGGACCCCTGTGATGAAAGTGACACCAGATGTTACATCTATACCACTCGTATCCCTTGATGTCAAATTCCGAGAGATATACCTTTTAACCATTGGATTCTTAGTATAGAAAGATGTCCTTGGATTCACCTGATACAATAGGTCTTGATTCGGTATTGTGGTTAGTTACTAAGGTGTTATCCATAACTATGCATGCATGACGTAACCCTAAGGAGTTAAGGTAGTATAAATTTCGAGGACGAAATTTTCTTAACAGGGGGAGAATATGACAACTGTCAAAAATCCAGGTATCCGTATAATTAATTAATCATGATTAGTGCTTAATGACTGTGCTGAATTTGCAATTAACTGCTTTCTGATTACTGCCATATACATACATGTGCATCATACATTGTTTAATGTCATACCAATATTGCATGAAAGTTGTATTGCCTTAAATGATGCATTAAGTACAGATAGCATAGTTATATGATAACACAGGAAAATGCTGACAGAACTCAGCACATAGACAGACAGTGCATTTAGACACAGAATGAGCCAGAAACCAAGTACTACACTAGTATAGTGTGTAGGAAAGTAAGGATCACAAAACTGTCTTCCTAGTGATAGCTTAAGTGCCGGAAAGTGCCTAAAACCTACATAAACTGCAGAATTCTGCAGAAAATCAACAAATTCAGCATTTAAACACACTTACAACATGCAGAAATATGCTTAAATGGTCCTGAATACTTTCCTAAGTGTCGGGAATCGAAACTGTCACAAAAGGTAACATAAAGCACACTAAACTGCAAAGTTTAGCACTTTAACGAACCAGTATCCAACCGAATAAACGGACACTACCCGAAACATCAAATTTACACTAGAAACACTGTTTTAACATTTCCAAGCTAGTTATGGTCCCCAAACACCATAACACCTCCTAAAAATATCTAATATCTGGAACACGTAACTAATACTTGGATTTCAACTAACCATTAACCAATCTAGTTAAACCTAGTCTAAGACCCCCCCCCCCCCTAACCTAGTTCACGGCCAACATGGCCCCCACCAAATAGATTTTATTTCAATATTTAAATAGATTTGCTAACACTTTACTAAACATGTTATACAAGGGTTAAGAGCTTGAAATGGACTATAAGTATAACTAAAAGATCACCATTCATTCCACACACACTTAAACTCACACCTTCTCCTCTCTTCCTCTTCCCTTACTCTCAGCCGACCTCTCACACCCATACACCCACCATTTTCATCCAACCTACCACCATTCTAAGCATATACAAGGGAGTTAGAGATCATACAAGGAAGCTTGGTGGCCTTGAAGCTTGAAGGACCTCTCTTGTTTGCTTTTATCCACTCATTTTCTTCACTTGAATCATCCCTAGCCTTGTACTAGTGGTAAGAGTCTTGATCTATCCATTTGACTTTCATTTTTAGTGGTTAAAGAAGATCATAATCAAAAACATCAAGAACACTAAAGAACATAAGAAGTAAACATGAACATAAGCTTATTTAATGAAGTAATCTTGATGAATATTAGTTGTTATGCTTGTTGATCATTGAATGTTTTTAGGAATGATGTTGATCATCATAAGCTCTTGCTAGATCATGATTAAAAACATAATCTAACAAGATGTGAAGGTAGAAATGTTGTAGGACGATAGATCATCCACATAAAGATCATGAATTTGAAAGAATACTTTGAATTCTTGAAAAATAATAAACAAAGTAAGTTGTTAATCATGTAGATCTAGAGATTTATGAATGATCTTTCAAAGAAATCAAGTTAAAAATGTGAGTTTTATTAAATCTTGGTTCTTACATAAAAAAATCTTATTTTTAATGATTAAACAAGTATAGAAACACTTGTGTAACAAGAAGAATACATAAAGAAATATTTTTAGAAAATATGACAAGAAGTTGTAAACAACTAACTTCTTTAAAAATGAAGCTTTTAAAGAACTAATCACATTTTAAGGGGTAACAAGACTTACTAAGAACACTAGTAAGTTACTACAAATTTTTACAAATATTCAAGTTCATGAAGTAGTAGAAAATGCATGATTTTGGCAAAATTGGTAAGTAAAGGTTATTTGTTGATGATTGTGAATTGATTGTGATGATTTTTACAAAAGAAAATGATATGCTTGAATGCATGGAAACCTCCATTCTTAGGGGAAACTATGGCAAAATTTTCTAAAAATATAAACACTTAGAAAAATATTTTTAAACAAATATTTGCAAGTGTATTTTAATCATGAATTTCCTACATAAACTTTGCCATAATTTTTGTTACAAAAATATAAATATTGGAGGTTGGTTTTCATGAATAAAAGAAACTAAACATGTATATAGGAAATATATATTTAGAAGACACAATGTGTGTGATTATTTGTATACTTTGTGTATTAGTTATATTATTTTAGGACTTGAAATAATATAAATCACAAAAATACCAAGAAATTACCATCCCAAAATATTACCAAAATTCCAAGGAATAAATATGCAAGCTGATACTAAATATTGATGAAACCGAACTATGAAATATAGGACTTACAAAATATTCCAGAAAATTTATTCACAAAAAGTATTTTGGTAAATAATGTTTTGGGCACCAAAGAAGTAAAAATATGATTTTTACAATTACTACTATAATATATCATATTTTTGACAAGTATGAAACATATATTTTTCTTGAAATCTTTGGAAGATATATTATTTATAAGAAATATATATTTTCTTAAACAAACGTGAAATACAATATTTTTGGGAAAAATATACACTTTCTTAAATGAATACAAAGTATGTCATTTTTGGGAAAAATGAATTTATATATATATATATATATTCCAAGTTGGACTTGAAAATATATTATTGGAACTCACAAGAGAATACAAATATTTTTGCCAACGAAAAATTATTTGAAATATTCCTTAAAATATATATATATATTGGAAATATATATTGGATCTTTATTAAAGATAATATTCCGGAATAACTAATATGAAATTTAGTATAAAGATACTTAGCGAATACAATGAAAATACGTATTCTCGTACGTATAAACAAACACCAGAATACGACCCCAAAACATGGCAAAATATACAAGTATAAGATACCCCATCCTTGGGAAGGAAATAAAAGCATAAATACTTGGGAAGTATTAAGTTAATATATATTGTTCTAACAATTATTCCAAAATTTAATAAATATAATTTAAGTTAAAATATTAATTATTTTTACAAATAATTATATACTTGGAATAATAATGAAGACACTTTGAAACGTAACTCAAAGACACTAATCAATACTAAGACAAGGCACGACCCGCTCGTCTAATGGACCGTAGTACGTATGTAGGTAGTTGTGCGTTCTAGAGGAAGCTTTGAGTTATATCGGATGCAAGGAACGCAAAACTGTGAGTTCATGTCCCCCTTTTCTTTTAACTGTTTTCGTTCTAAAGCTTCGGGGGTGAAGTACATGTTACAAATAATTACAATTACAAATGATTTATAAATGAAATGAACTGCTAGATCATGTGTAAGGGTGGGCGTTAGCTTGAGGTCATTAATCCTTTAGAAGGACCGAGGGGCATGAGTGATAGATCTATTTGGGTGTTGCGAGCCCCACCCGTGAGTCCGCGAGTTGGCCCATGTGGTGACTATGTCGTTCCAGCCGGGGGGCCCGGTGTGAAATACGCAAAGGATTGAGACTTCCTACACCGTTGCACACATATTGATGGCCTTGCAAACCATTAATTGATCTATTCATTTTCACATGCCAACATACTCACAACTGTTTCAAAGGTTTATTCACAAACACACACATGAACTTGCTCAACTTTTGTTGATGTTTTCAAATTACATGTATTTCAGGAAATTAAAGGTGGATCTGGCGGGCGTTCGAAGGTTTTCAAGTGTTGTTAAAAATAAAAGATGTCATCCATGGTCTAGGGTTTGGTTAAGGGTGTCCTATCCTGGACCAGACACCTCTTCCAAATCTTGGTTTTATTTAGAGTCTTCTGGTGAGTCCTTGTGAACTCTTAAAACAATTCGTATGGTTTGTAAAACTTGAATTTGGAGTCTTGTTTAAACAATGATGTTTGTGATGTTTTCAAATCTATTTAATGGATGACGATCTATAGTTTTATCATATAGTTGTTGTTATGATTGAATGCAATGATATTAAGAAAGTCACACCATAATCACGCTTCCGCAATATTCAGGGTGTGACATATTTGACCCGAGTGTCTAGTGTACCTCCTCTTCGTTATCGTCGTTTTTGTTGTGATCAGTCAATATCTCCGTGCTCTCAGTAGCGAAGTTATTAGCGGAATTGACCAGTTTTCTTTTAAACAACTATTTTTTTTAAAACCTTTATACATATTATAAATATTTTATTTCATATACATATTAATATCTAAAATTAATGTTACTTAAAATGTAAATATTATTATAATCAATATTAAGTATTATATATATATATATACATATTTTCATAAATATATTTGTAAATATTCTAACTAACTGTCGTTTACTTTTCATATCCGAAGTTTCTAACTTGGCTCGTTTCCATGTCTTCAACAGAATGGTGAAAGTAACTGAGTGGGATAAAACGTTTAAGCATCATCAGCCGATCAAGCTTGATCCAGCACCGAGTGAATTCGAAGACGTAGCTGATTGGATAAGGTCAAGCAAAATCAGTCATGCCATTCAAACAAAACTTATCATACACCGAATCCACATTCAGGAGTTCTGGGAGACAGCGAAAGTAGAAACTGTAGACAAGATCAAAAGAATAACGGCAACAGTTCGAAACAAGCAAATTATCGTAACAGAAAACATAATTCGAAGGGTTTTAAAGCTTGGAGACAATCACGATGAGCCGGTGAAACTTAGGAAAAACGACATTCTGGATGGTTTCCGAGGCATGGGCTATGTGGGTAACTTTCAGTATAAAAATGAAATCAAAAGAAACGGCTTAACCAGAGATTGGAGATTTATTCTGCAGGCAATTGCAATGAGCATAGCTCATAGAAAAGGTGGCTATGATGGTTTAAACCTAGAATGGTCAGCAGCTATGTTGAACTTGTGTACAAGACAAAAGTTCAACTTCTCAGGATTGATCTTTATGTACATGGCTGAAAATGCAAACCAAAATACATGGGCCATGTATCCTCGTTTTATCCAAATGCTCATAAACGACCAGCATCCTAAGTTGCCACACGAAGGAAATCCTTATAAATTTCAATTGCCTACTAGTCGTCAGCTCACTGAGATCAAGACGAATGAATGGGTGCTACTGCACGATTGGATGTATAAGGCTGAAAGACTCCCTCTCGTAAAAGCAGCTTATAAGAAGTATAGGGATGGGATCAAAGCAAACAATCAAAGGGTCGTACAAGCAGAGGAACATGAAGAAGAAGTTCAAGAAGAAGAAGAGGAACAACTAAATCGAAAAAGGAAAGGGAAACAACCTTTGGAGGGTGAGCCATCAAAGAAGAAAAAGTATCCTCAAAACCCCGAAAGACTAATGGGTGCAAGTTTTAGAGCAGCTGATTCCCAAGCTCAGAGAGAACACATCGAACACATGCGCAATTTACTGCTCCTAATTACGCACAAAACAAACGTTAGGACGATAATAAATAGTGTTTAAGACGTAGATTAACTTAATTAGGCCTATGGAGTGCCTAGGAACGTCTATTCGACTTTACAATGCGCGAACGGTGGTTTACGGAAAAACCTATTAAACATTAAACGGTAACGAACTAAAACCGTATGAAATACTGACAGCGCCGACAAATATTAAAATTTTACAATATATTTTAGCTTCGTAATTAAATTTTTATATTCGTAGTCGAAACTGGGTCGAAAAACGGCTTAAAACGACTAATCCCGCGTTCTACGCAATTTTTACCGTAATCGACGAACAAATGCGACAACCAACTACCGGCGTACATATTACGGATTCGATTTAAATAAAAATAATATATATAAGTTATTATATTTTTACGGAGCACGGGTGTGTTAACGGGCTTTAGAAATACGACGGGCCACTTGAGACGCGATATTAGGCTTGTGGACCTTGGGCCCAAGTCCAAGCCCATTAGAGAAGAACCCTAACTATATAATTGTAGTAAACTAGTTGATTTGCACCGCGCTTCGCGGCGGCATTTCAGCCGATATCAATTTGGTTTGTTTTTTACAGGTACGATACAAACATTCGATATAGCAATCACCACACGTTTTACATCGATCGAAAACAAAAAACAAACATGGTACCAATATCGATGTTGTTTGGATGATATAGGTTCAGTTGGTCACAGGTTCGATATTGTTTCGCTGACAGAGTTGTATAAATGAAATATTATCAAAACCAAAAACCATAAAAAAGAATACGGGTACCGCTACCGATGTTGTTTGGTTCAGCTCGGTACAGTGCAGTACAGTGGTGATATGGTGGGTTAGTTTATCGAAACTAAAAATCATAAAACTAAATGTCGGTACCAATACTGATGTTGTTTGGTCACTTTTTATGTTCGATACGATACCACACGGTATCCATTTTCAATAAGATTGACCAAAAACCATAAAAATGAATATCGGTACTGATGTTATTCAGTCGGTTTTCCGTTCGGCATGGTAGCGGCGCAACATCCATTTTCAATAAGATTTATATCGGGATATTGGAAAAAAAATCAAATATAGTTGCGTGTTTGGATCATTTTTTAAAACTTAACATACGCAAGTTATTAGCAAAAATATCATATTATATAAAAGGTAAAATACCATTAACAAAACTAAAACAAATACTTAAAATTTTATTTACTATTCATGGTCCTTCGTGCCGCTACCAAACAAAATCGAAACCAATTGAAAAATTTCTGTATCGGTACCGGTTTTATTTTTATTGTTTTTGCTTTCGATAAACTGACACCGTATTGCTACCATATTTTACCAAACTGAACCGAACAACACCAATGCCAGTATGCATTAATTTTTATGGTATCCTGTTTGATAACGGATACTTTGATCATATGTTAAAAGTTATATAAAAGTATGCTTAAAATCAAATGATGTAATAAACCAATATAATATCAAACCTTAGAAAAAGTCAATATTAAAAAAATTGAAGTACTATTCATCGTTTCTGTTAATATCTATATCCATCACCTGTTTCTGTTAATATCTATAATAATATGTATAATTTAATAATTGTTTGGTTCTAACCTGTGCCAGCACACTACCTATTTTATATTTTACAACAATGATTTGAAGTTATTTAAGTGTGAAAGACTTGAAAGTCCGATTAAAGGCGGCCTTCCTTTTGCTTTCCATTTTGTCATAAACTAGGTGATGCCCCGCCCGCGTTGCAGGGTGATAACCGAACAATTCTCAACCAATTAAAAAACAGTATTATAGTTTTGATAGAAATAAAAAGTAAAAAAAATGTTAAGCAGCTTTTTGATACGATTTTTAGCTAGGGCAAAGTCATATTTTTATTTTTACTTGGGGGAAAATCATTTTTTTCCGAGGGTAAAATCCTAATTTTTAGCTAGGGGAAAATCATATTTTTAGTTTTCATGGGGGCAAAAACGTAATTTCGAATTGAGGGTGATATCGTAATTTTGAACCGAGTGGAAATTCGTAAATTTTAGCTGGGGGCAAAAGCATAAATTTATTTTACACTGGGGGCAAATACGTAATTTTAAACTGTGTGCAAAACCGTAATTTTAAAGTAAGTATAAAATAATAAACTGGTGTAAATTCGTAATTTTGAGCTTGGGGGGGGGGGGGGGGGGACAAAATTTTATTTTTAACCGGGGCGAAAACGTAATTTAGACTGAGTGTAAAAGCGTATTTTTTTACTGAGGGCAAAATCGTATTTTTTAGCTCGGGGCAAAAGGGTAAATGTATTTTGAAGCTGGGGCAAAACCGTATTTTTTAACGGGTGGCAAAACTTTAACTTTAAAGTGGGTACAAAATAATAAACTGGTTGGTCCAATGGGTATTGCTCGCCGCCCATTTGAACCAATGGCAGAGAAATACAATTTCGGGGGAAAACCGTAATTTTAAAGCGTGTATAAAATAATAAATTGGTTGGTCCAATAAGGAAGGGGCGGCCGCTCATTTCAGCCAATGGCTACAAAGCACTATTCCGCCCACGGGAATTGTATATGTTGAAAACTAGTTTTTGCCCCGGCCGCGTTGCGGGGCACTAAGCCGAACATTCTCTCTCATAATATGTACGTCTATGTTTCGTTTACTTTTGTACATACTACTCATAACACGATCTTAAAAAAATTTACATCGAGTCAATAAATTAAAACAAAACACTACCATATTTTTGTTAAAAAAAACTAAAACGATGGAAATACTATAATTTTAAACTGTGGGCAAAATTGTACATTGGTGGCAAAATCGTAATTCTACATTGGTGGCAAAATCGTAGTTGGTTGTAATTTTTCGAGAAAATGAGTGTGTGCCAGACAGTCACCTGGCACAAATAAAAATTACACCTAGTCAAACAAAACACTATTATAGTTTTTGTCATAAAAAAAGATGGCATGACTGCAATTCTACATTGGTGGCAAAATCCTAGTTTGGCTAGGAGGAAAAAAAAACTAAACCAATGGCGAAACTATAAATTTGAATGTGGCAAAATCGTAATTTGGCTAGACCAATGTGGAAGTGTCAGGCAGCTGCGTAGCACTATTCCCCTCCATATAGTTTAAACACGTATATAAAAAAAGTTAACCAACAAAAAGATTTTTTTTTTTCAAAAAACACAGGGGCTAAACACCTATATTAGCAAAGTTAAAGGTTTAAAAGGATAATACAAAAAGGGACGATCAATTAATAAAAATTATAAAAGTAGAGGGACTAAACATGCACACTGATAAAGTTAAAGTAGAATGACTAAACACACGCACAAACAAAGCTAACCAATAAAAGAACTTTTTTAAAAACATAGGGGCTAAACACGCATATTAGCGAAGATGAATGTTTAAAAGTCTAATAGAAAAGTAACAACCAATGAGGGGGTGCCAGACAACTGCCTGACACTATTCCCCTCATTGTGTTTTGTAGTTACAAGGAGAATACAAAAAGCGACAATCAATTAATAAAAATTATAAAAGTAGAGGGACTAAACATGCACACTGATAAAGTTAAAGTAGAAGGACTAAACACACGTACAAACAAAGCTAACCAATAAAAGAAACTTTTTTAAAAACATAGGGGCTAAACACGCATATTAGCGAAGATGAAGGTTTTAAAAGTCGAATAGAAAAGTAACAACCAATGAGGGGGTGCCAGGCAGCTGCCTGACACTATTCCCCTCATTGTGTTTTGTAGTTACAAGGAGAATACAAAAAGCGACGATCAACTAATAAAAATTAGAGTAAACTGCAATTTTACACCCTGAGGTTAGGGGTCATTGGCATGTCTACCCCCCCCCCCCCCCTAAGGAAATAATTGCATTTTTAACCTCCACTGTTCACTGTTATGTCGTATGTTTACCCCCTGCCGTCAGTCAACAGTTAGTTGACTGTTATAGGCAGGGGTATTTTGGTAATCTTACCCTATATTATTTATTATTATTATTATTATTATTATTATTATAAATACCTACCTATATATATATATATATATTCTTCTTCAATCACCACCGGCCACCACCACTGCCGCCGCCCTTCGCCACCGCAACTGCCGCCGCCACACAACCGCCCATCTCCCTTTCTTCTTTACCTTTCCACCGGATCCGCAACAGATCGTTCTTCTTCTTCGTTGAAACCCTAATTTGAACTTTCAGCCACCGATCGTTCTTCTTCTTCGATGATGATGATCGATGAACAGTTAGGATATGATGATGCTGAAGAATGGATCTGTTCTTCAATTTCTTTAATGCACACAACTAATCTGTTAATTAATCTCACTGATTTCATTCTTCTGGAAACGACGGATGATGGTGGTGGTTCGGTGGCCATTGATTTGAAGGCTAGGGTTACAGAAGAAGAAGGGTAGATTGATTGAGACATTGCAGTAACGTACTGAATTGGGGGGTTTTGTGGGGTGTGTGTGTGTGTGTGTTTTAATTTCTATTAGAGAAGATGTGGTTTGCTGGAATGATTGCAGTAATGTACTGAATTCAGGGTTTTGTGTGTGTGTGTTTTAATTTCTTTTAGAGAAGATGTGGTTTGCTGGAATGATTGCAGTAATGTACTGAATTCAGGGTTTTATGGGGTGTGTTCTAGTGTTTGTGACATTAATTTCACTTCAGTTTCTGTGATTTGAAGTGTTGTATTTGTGTATTTACATCTGCAAGTAGAAAACCAACTGAATCTTTTTCTAATTTGCTTTTTTATTTGTTTTATATAAAGGATGAATGGGATAGATTTTGAGGAAATCACCATTAATATCTTGAAGGGCGAGCAACACACCCCTGGATATAAAGGTTTGTTTAGTACCATTCAATTGTGTATCTTTAGTTGAATAAGGAAGAAAAAAATCATTGACAACACCTAAAGATGATAACTAATCGTGTTTTATGCAGCAATAAATCCCATGGTTTAGTGTTCAAGGTTTAAGGTTATGTTACTTCGGTTTATGGTTTATGTGTGCTCCTGCTGCAATCACGCAATTCCAATCCCTGTGTTGGAGGGTGGTGGCTGGAGGTGGCGGTGGTTTGTGGTGGTGAATGGCGGTGGCAGTGGTTGCAGGGGGTAATGTTGTGTCTTAACACAAAGTACAGGGGGTAATAACAAAGGACAAATTAGTAATTTACCAGTGGGGGGTAATTGTGTGACTTAACATGAATGTTGGGGGGTAAAATGTAAGGGTAATATAGTCATTTCACCTTAGAGTTAACAGTTCTGTTACCCATTTTGACACTGGGGGGTAAAAGTGCGACATAAGAGCAAACAGTGGGGGTTAAAATTGCAATTATTTCCTTAGGGGGGTAGACATGCCAATGACCCCTAACCTCAGGGTGTAAAATTGCAGTTTACTCTAAAAATTATAAAAGTAGAGGGACTAAACATGCACACTGATAAAGTTAAAGTAGAAGGACTAAACACACGTACAAACAAAGCTAACCAATAAAAGAAACTTTTTTAAAAACATAGGGGCTAAACACACATATTAGCGAAGATGAAGGTTTAAAAGTCGAATAGAAAAGTAACAACCAATGAGGGGGTGCCAGACAGCTGCCTGGCACTATTCCCCTCATTAAGTTTTGTAGTTATAGGTAATAATACCCTAGCTACTTCATTTTTTTGAAAAACTCAGATCAACCACGCACACCATCAGACTTCATCTATTTCAGAAAACCCTAAAACACTCTCATCTCCTTCTCCACCTACACATTGCAACTTATAAACACACACACAACACCCTCCTCTTTTCTCTCAATTATACACACAAAACAACCATCAGAGCTCAACCCCCCTCCCCCTCGACCCCTCTCTCTCCCTCTGTAGTATCTCCGGCAGGCACACCAACCACCGGCAGTTCTGGCTCACGACGGTGGTGGGTTTCAGCAACTCACCCGAACACCCACACACCCCCTTCGCCGGCTAAAGGAACGACCACCACCAGCGAGTGGTGGTGAGTGACGGCCTGCAACGACCAGACAGATAGAAGGGATGGAGAGAGAGAAACTCGATGAGAGAGGTGGCGGAGGAGTTGTGCGGCGGAAGCAGCGCCGTGTGCGACGGCCGATGATGAACCGGCGCCGACGATGTCGGCGGTTATGGAGGTGATTCAGCTTCGGCTCTTTCAGGTTCTGATTTGGTTTTGGTTCGGATTTTTCAAGTGGATTTCGGGTTAGGTGGTCAGATTTGTGTCGGGTTTTTCGGGTTTCATTTCGGCTCGGGTCTCGGCTCATTCGGGTTCTGTCAAACCTAGTCAAAGTCGGTCGATAGTGGTTAAATTTGGTCAACACCGGGTCAGATTAGTTTGGTTCGGGACGCGGCAGAATTTCGGGTTCGGGATTCGGTCAGATTGGTCAACTTCAGATGTGGTTCGGGTCAACTAGGTCAACCGAGTTAACTCGGTCAACTCACTCAAAACGAGTCAACCCGGTTGACTCGGTCAACTGGTCAACTCAGTCTCGGTCAACACAGTCAAATGGTCAATGACTCGACGCGAAGATGGGTGAAGAATTTACGGCGCAACTTATAACGTTATTTACATAGTTTTATTTATTATCGCGTGAACACGACCTCTTGGATCGAATCGGTTAATGAAATAGTTATATATAGAAATTATTACGGATTCGTATATTAAATTTGATCATATAACTCGCTTAGACATACAAATATAATGTTGAAATGATTATTGTTTGAATTGTTTGTTGAATTTTGAAAATTATAACGACAACCTATGTTGTCTGGGCCGTCCATAAACAGAGGAAACTCTGTCCGTTTTTTGAGAAAATCCGTAAAAACAAAACGCGTTTTATTATAACACAAAGCTATCGGATTTGAATAATCTTTTATAAAAACGATTACAAATACATAACTACTTATGACAACACTTTGCAACTTACAAAAACGACGATTCGGGAATTATTTACAACAATAAATATCGTTATTTTAAACTTCGAAAAGTCAACAAATCTTTTATAAAATCAATATAATTACTTATATCGTTTTAAACGTCAATAACCCGAATTCGTTATTATAAATAAATATAGTTATATATTTAGTTTGACCATCAAACAAAACGGCGATTCTTTTCTAAAAATAAATATAGTTTATATATTTATTTCAAATATCAAATAACACGATTTGTTTTATAAAAGAAATATAGTTTATATATTTATTTCAAACATCAAACGACTCGTATACTTTTATAAAATAAATATAGATACATATTTATTTCAATGTCAACAACTCGAAAGCCTTATAAACTAAACATGACGTTTATATTTAATTTCAAACGTCAATAGCTCGACGATTCTTTTATAAATAAATATAACTTTATATATTTATTTTAAACTCCTAAACGGCGTACTATATATCAACGTACGACTTCTCGGGACGACTAACGCGATTATACCGATATATTTATATGTTTTTATATAAATATTTATATATTTTAAAATCCCTCAAGAACTAAGTATTCCCAAAACTTAGTAACTAATAACGACATTAAACGAGACTTAACGCGTATAACTTAATCGTTTCCATTAAGTTAACAACTAACCTTCGAATTGTTCGGTCAACGATTCGGTAGAGCTAGGTGACACGTAGTTTAGTTACCGCATTTATTTAGAAATTTATAAGATATTCCGTGTTAGGAATATTGTAGAATGCACGCTAGCGAGTCACGTCTTGAAAACGACATCACGAAGTCGTATTTAGCTAGCTTTGCACAAGGAAATCTAGGTGAGTTTATAACCCCCCACTTTTTACGGTTTTACATCTTTATAAATGTTTTCGGGGGTGGAAAGACATGCAAGTTTTGCAAAAGTAAACAATTTTTCGATAAACGAAAACTGATATTTCTAAACCATGTTACGAATGGATTTCAAGGAACTCAAATGGTTTACGAAAAACGTATGCAAAACATACCAGTTTTTACAAGAACATGAACAGTACAAAACATGCATGAGCTACAGATACTAGTGACGGGGTTGGTCCTAGTTACAAAGGGGACTGGAGGTCCCACTTACAAACAAGAGGACTGGTGGTCCTGTACACGAACAACAGAGACTGTGTGTCCCACATACAACAACCCAAAAACTTGCATGCACCTAAGGCCTTCATCTTAAGGACTGACGAGTCCAAAATACAGACTCATGCAGGCATGTTTGTCATTGTCATGCGCAGACATTGACAGCCACACAAGTGCTACAGACACGAAACTCTACGAATACATAGTTTTACAAACATAACGCTTTAAACTTACGAAGTTTCACGAATGCAAAGTTTCCATATAACATGCCAAAGAAAATGATTTCTAAATTCGTTTTCTCAACAATATTTCAAAAACTGGTTATTCAAAAAGATTTATTTCAAATCCTTTACAAACAAACTATGAACTCCCTCAACTTCATGTTGATTTTTCGCATGTTTCTTTCTCATGTTACTTTCTCAAATTATGGCACGGTTGGAATAGGAGAACCATGTGGATTCGAGTACTTGGTGGACGTTCGTTTTCTAGAAGTCTTAGCTTATTTGCTTCCGTTGTGCTTTGAAGATACCGGTCCAGTCACGCCAAGCTCTGATATTTTGGGGTATGACAAGAAAAGCTATGTTCTTCAATCCTGCAGTTGACTGAGCGGACTTGGAAGGATAACCAGTTGTATTCATTTCACGTTTGGTTACGTCCATTTCGAAGGACTTCAGAGTGTTAATCAAATCGGACCAAGTGACAGGATTCGTGCTGTTAAGGAAATCCCTTTTTATCATCATGCATTGCAGGCTCCATTCTTTTGGAAGTGAGTCCAAAAGTTTCTTTATGGCAGCTCGATTTGTGATTGGATTTCCAGCCTTCTTCATCTTGGTCATCATATTCAGAAAGCGACTGATATGATCGGAAAGACTTTCTCCACGAATTCCACCAAACGTGTCGTATTCCTTCTGCACCATGTCTCTTTTGTTTTGAATCAGTTCTTCGTTCCCCTCGTAGTAGTCAATCAAAGCTAGCTACAGTTCATTTGCAGTGGTGTATTCTTCAAACATGTTGCAATCGTCAGTTGACAAGGCCATGGTCAAAGCAGCATAAGCACGGCGGTCTCATTGGATTAGAGCCTTGTCTTCTTCAGTGTAAGTTGTGGGGTCGGTGTTTGCAATAATTACATCGCCTCGAATCACAGTTGGTATGTGGGTTCCAACAGTGACTGATATCCATTGGTTGTAGTCGGTGTATTCAAAGAACAATTTGATGTGGTTTTTCCAAGTATCAAAATCTGCTGATCCTTTTAGCTTTGGTGATCGAGTGGCTGTTCCGATCTCAAGTTCAGCTTGAGCGATTGGATTAAGTTGGTTCAAAGACATTTTGATTGGGTTTTAAGTTAAAAATTTTGATCAGACAGTAAATACGCCAGACACTGATACTATGGACAATTTCGCCGAAAACAGGTTATCTTCGCCGAGACAAACTCTAATACGCCGACAACGATGTTGATATGACGACAATTTCGCTGACTTAACAACTCCGCTGACGAGTCCAATGATCCTGGACGAGCCAACTTAGCTAATTCTGCTGGAACAAATAACACACACATTAGTTTGGCTAATTTTGCCGATCACCGTGATAGAAACGCTGAGGTTCTTTATCACTGTCCTCGAAGTCGCATTCGATAATTACGCTACCAGGGTTTATGGTACTATTTCGCCGGAAAAAGACACCTACGTTCGTGAATACTCGGTGTAATTGTCAATTATACGATCTTCAAGATAATTACGCCATATTCAAAAATATCTACACCAGATTCAAATTTATCTACGCTAGACTGGGTTTTAACACGAACAAAAACCCTCCAATCACTTAAAAACGACCAAAAAACCATGTTTTTTTGTACCAAAATGACCCAAATGATTAGCAAATCACTGATTAACAACAACTTAATAATTAAGCACACCAAATCAAGCCATTTTATGTCCAAAAATTTGAAAACCTTGAAACTGTTTGAAAAACCTTCAGAACTTGAAGAATCTTAACAAAAAAAACAACAATCAAGAGCACTAAGGCTCTGAATCAATTAAACATCAAGGATTAGTCTGTTTTGGGGATGTTTGTAAAACGTGTTTAAAGTTTTTTTAGAACATTATCTTGTCTAATCATCTGTTCTCGCTTGTTGATTATGGAATGTTAGAGTTTATAAGATAATGTCTGATTATGTTAGTTCATCGATGATTGTTTTTGTTTGAAAGAACCATTTTGATGTTCTATGTTTTAAATCATTTTTGAAGTTAGGGTTTATAAATGTGTTTATGAAGAAAAACATGAATATAGCGTAGATAATGATGAGCACAGCGAAATTGAGTTGAAGATAGCGGAATTATGAAGATCTAGGTTTCGCGAACATAAATCTCGAACGCGAGTTCGAGCAACCAGCGTAATTGACTATTACGTCACTCAGTCAGCATAGATACACGTCTACGCTGCATCCTCGTATCGAGAACGGACCTAACTTCGCCGACCTTTGCCAGCGTATTTACGCCCATTATGACCAGTCAAACCGATGTCTTATGTTCCGCGTATTTGACCTAAGTCTAGTGTACCTCCTCTTCGTTACCGACGTTTTTGTTGTGATCAGTCAAAATCCCCGTGCTCTCGGTAGCGAAGTTATCAGCGGAATTGACCAGTTTTCTTTTAAACAACTATTTTTTAAACCTTTATAAATATAATAAATATTTTATTTCATATACATATTAATATCTAAAATTAATGTTACTTAAAATCTAAATATTATTATAATCAATATTAAGTATTATATATATATACATATTTTCGTAAATATATTTGTAAATATTCTAACTAATTGTCGTTTACTTTTCATATCCGAAGTTTCTAACTTGGCCCGTTTCCATATCTTCAACAGAATGATGAAAGTAATTGAGTGGGATAAAACGTTTAAGCACAATCAGCTGATCAAGCTTGATCCAGTACCGAGTGAATTCGAAGACGTAGCTGATTGGATAAGGTCAAGCAAAATCAGTTATGCCATCCAAACGAAACTTATCATACACCGAATCCACATTCAGGAGTTCTAGGAGACAGCGAAAGTAGAAACTGTAGACAAAATCAAAAGAATAACAACAATAGTTCGAAACAAGCAGATTATCGTAACAGAAAACAGAATTCGAAGGGTTTTAAAGCTTGGAGACAATAACGATGAGCCGATGAAACTTAGGAAAGACGACATTCTGGATGGTTTCCGAGGCATGGGCTATGTGGGTAACTTTCAGTATAAAAATGAAATCAAAAGAAACGACTTAACCAGAGATTGGAGATTTATTCTGCACGTAATTATAATGAGCATAGCGCATAGAAGAGGTGGCTACGATGGTTTAAACCTAGAATGGTCAGCAGCTATGTTGAACTTGTGTACAAGACAAAAGTTCAACTTCTCAGGATTGATCTTTATATACATGGCTGAAAATGCAAACCGAAATACATGGGCCATGTATCCTCGTTTTATCCAAATGCTCATAAACGACCAGCATCCTAAGTTTCCACACGAAGGAAATCCTTATAAATTTCAATTGCCTACTAGCCGTCAGCTCACTGAGATCAAAACGATTGAATGGGTGATGCTGCACGATTGGATGTATAAGGCTGAAATACTCCCTCTAGTAAAAGCTGCTTACAAGAAGTATAGGGATAAGATCAAAGCAAAGAATCAAAGGGTCGTACAACCAGAGGAACATGAAGAAGAAGTTCAAGAAAAAGAAGAGGAACAACTAATTCGAAAAAGGAAAGGGAAACAACCTATGGAGGGTGAGTCGTCAAAAAGAAAAAGACTCCTCAAAACCTCGAAAGACTAATGGGTGCAAGTTTTAGAGCAGCTGATTCCCAAGCTCAGAGAGAACACATCGAGCACATGCGTGAAATTCATGCTATGGAAGAAAGAGAAAAACGAGAAAAGAAACGATCAAGGCATGAGATGACGGAGTCTGAGATTCCCATGGTGGTAACCGAAGAAGAAGAAAGACTGGACGACTTTGTTGAAAATCTGATAGTCGATCCAAACGAAACAACTCCCAGCAAAACACCACCACCAAAGAAGAAGAAAACTGAAAGAAGCTCATCCAAACATGTGCAAGCGAAACCTACCAGAATCACACAACCTGCTATCGCTCTTCAGAGATTGCGTCCATTTCAAGAACTTTACAACAAACTGGAAAAATATATTGGAGCAGGCCCAGCTAGAGAAATCTGTCTCCTCAAGCATCAAGTAAATGATACAAATCTGCTAAGAGAAAAGTTGAAGGAATAAAGAAAGAAAAACAAGGAGCTGATTGCTTATGTGACAGAACAGACGAGGTTCGTGAGGTTTCAACAAAATGGAATGGAGATGTTGTATACAATTCTAAAGGAAGTTTGTTCGAAAATAGACATGGAGCCGATGTTCTCAATTGCTGAAGTATTTGACTATGAGAAATTTAAAGAAGATGAAGCGAAAAGAAAAGATGAAGAGGCAGAAATAAAGAAAAGACGTCTCGAATCAACGGTGAATGTTACTGAAGGTGATGAAAGCGATGAGGAAGAGGTTGATCGGGATGAAATGCCCTCAAAGTTTGTTGAATGGGGTTTAGAGGATGATGTTCTGTATGATTTGGAAGATCGAGAGGAATTTTCACCACAGCATCCTGAATGGTTCAAGAAGGAATGTGCGAAGCTACCAGACTTTTATCAGGTGGTTACTGTCGAAAAGACAGAAGTAACTGATAAAATTAGGCAAAATTGCACTTTTCGTCCTTTATGTTTCAGATTTTCAACAGGCGCTGTCCTTTAAGTTTAAAAATTACACTCTATGTCATTTATGTTTGGGACCTATTACAGGCGGTGTCCTTTCTTGTTAACCCAGTTAACTTTTGTTGTTAAAACCCCTCACGTGCACGTCACGTGAGGGTATATTCGTCTTTTTCCCCATTAAAGGACAATATAACTGCATCTTCTCCCCTGATGCGATTGGTAAAATTAGGGTTCCAACAAAACCTAATTGTCTCCCCTGATTCACATCGCAACATCAACCAAATCATTCCAAAAAACCCAATCGGACCGTTTAAGAAAGCTGTGCAACGAAATCGAACTTACAATGGTGCTTTGTTGGTGTGGAAAAGAAGCTGCATTACGTATATCTTGGACTGTTAGAAACCCAGGAAGGTGTTTCATATCTTGCCCTAATATGGTTAGTATAACATCCTCACTCTAGCCCTAATTTAAAAAAAAAACTGATTTTTATGAAAATGCAGGAATAACTCATTTTTATGAAAATGCAGGAATCAAAATGTGGTTTTTTGATTGGATTGACCCTGAGATGTGTCAGCGTTGTAGGGAAATCATTCCTGGACTCATACGTGGAAGAAATGTACTTGAAGAACAACTTCGTGGTCAGGTTGAAGAAGCCAGGAGGTTGAAGAAGTATTTGAAGATTAGCTGGGTTTTTTTTTGTGATTGTTGTACTGTTTTTTAAGCGTTAATGTAGGTTTGGTGGTACTTGTTTTGTAATGCTCCAGTTGAGTGTTAATGTAATTGTATTTGTTGTTGAAATGAATGCAAATGTAATGGTTATCCAACCACCAAACCTGTTCCATTTGAAATGAAGTGCAATTGTTGTTGAAATGAATGCAAATGTAATGGTTACCCAACCACCAAACCTGTACATCATTTATGAGAACTACTAACCATATTTGTCATTAACATCAAACATCAAGCATAAGTCTTAGTCATCAAAATAGAACATCAGTCATACTAAACATAAGTCTTAGATCACAAAAGAGAACGTAAGTCATAGTTAACATAAGATAACAAAAGTTGAACCCCACGGACATAAGTTAAGCCTTCTTGCTTTTCTTTGCAGCCTTGCCTTTACCACCATCATCATGCTACTTCCGTTTGCCTTTCGCATCACCAACAACTGCAGACTTGACCTTGGCACCACCCTCACTTGGTTTTTTTGAACATGACCTCTTGTTGTGGCCTTTCCCCTTGCAATTTACACAAGTCTGAACTGCGTATTTCTTTGATAGCTTTCCACCCTTTGTCATATCCTCCATTTCAACAGCTGACTTCCTCCTAGCTTTTTTAGGCCTACCTGCTTGTTTTTTATGTTTAGGTGGCTTTAGAGTTGTAGGAACATTTGACTTGGGCCACATAGACCTGCCACTGATTGGGTTGACCTTGAAGCTATACACCTTCTTCCAGTTGTCTAACCTATACAAGGGATTCACCCAACTTTCTAAACATCCAACTTGCTTGCCATTGGTTGCCATAAACCATATGGTAGCCACAGCATGTCTACAAGGTATGCCCGATATCTCCCATGCCCTGCATGTACACCACTTCCTGTCCATATGAACTACACATTGACTTTTCCCGCTGACCTGATACTGATCATCACCATTCCACTGCACAGAATACCTGGTTGCCTCTTTTTTTATTAACTCCAATATCTCTTGTGCATAGGGAGTTAGGAGTCCTTCAGTTCTTTCTTGGACCCTCATTATGGTGACAATTCTTCTCATGAGATACTCCCTAATATACTCCAATGCTGATATTATTGGCTTATCCCTAGCATCAATGATCTTGCTGTTGAAAGACTCACACATGTTGTTCATCAGCATGTTAGACACAGCCCTGCCTGTGTGAGGATAACAATGGATCAGATCAACAAATAGATTAACAACTATACAAAAACTCAGTTTTACAAACCTGAAAAGTGAGATAGGGTCCAATGCTGAGGTGGTATTTTTGACAACCAGGCATGAGCATTTTTGTTGAATGCCTTCAACTCCTCCATGGCCTCTTCAAACTGAACAATAGTTGTACACTTAGCTGCTTTCCAAAGTTTATCCTTGTAAAGTTTACCCTTATATGACAGCTTCATATTCTCATGAATATGTTTTAAACAAAACCTGTGTTCAGCCAATGGGAACAGTTTGTGTATGGCAGCCATAAGACCCTAATAAAACAAAATTAAAGACAACTTCAAAATATATACTTTAATCAGCTGGTAACAATAATAGTGTAGAAAACAGACCTTTTGTCTATCACTAATGAATGTGAAGTGTGAGTTGCTGCCCAGATCCAAATCATCACCCAAACATTGAAGAAACCAGGTCCATGAGCTAAGATTCTCAGCCTCCATAATTGCATAAGCAACAGGATATATGTTGTTGTTTGGGTCAGCACCAACAGCAGATAACAGTTGACCCGGATATTGACCTTTCATGAAAGCTCCATCCAACCCTAACATATGCCTCCCTATGGCCTTAAACCCATGTTTCAAACCACCCAAGCAAACATATATCCTTTTAAAGACTCTTGTGGTGTCATCCGGATTTCTCATAGGTTCAACCTCAATATGAACAGTTGACCCGGGGTTGGTGTTGCACAGTTCTTCCACATATGACCTCAACAAAGTATATTGTGTCTTGTAATCCCCTTGAACCTGTCTCTTTGCCTTTATTTTGGCTCTGTAGGCTTTCATCTTAGAGATATTCACTTCAAATTTCCTCTGAAACTGCTCCCGTACAGCCTGGACTGGTATTCCTGGATTTTCTTCAATCTGCTCCAACATTTGATGAGAAAGGAAGGTTGAAGTGCAAGCATACAAATCCCTGCAGTTAACACACTTGTGAACTGTATTCAAAGTCTTGACAATCCAAGATTCCTGATCTCCATCTTTTGATACTAAAAGGACCCATGGACATAGATATTGGTGGGGATTTGTCTTTTTCCCCCTACCACCAACATTTACTTTTTCATTTTGGCTCTTTTCCACAACTGGTCCCTCATCTTTCAAAACCTGTGTACCATCTTCCTTAACCTCAAAGTTTGGCATTTGTCCTTGACAAATTGCCCTAACTCTTTTCTTATCATCTTTAACAATCTTAATAAGTCTCCTAGTTTCAACAGCATGTTTTTTAATTCTTTCCTTTGCTTCTTGTTTGGTGCCAAATATCTGACCTAGAAAGAAAGTGTTGTTGTTCACATTTTGTTTCCTTAAAAACCTTAAACTATGTCTCCTTATACTATTACCCTCATCATCTGATTCTGAACCACTGTCAAATGTCTCATTGTCCAACACCTCCTCTTCAAATTCATACTTATCAACTACTTTGAAGTCTTTAACACTCAAATCAATATTCATCTTATAATCCTGCATATCCACCTCTGGATCATCCATGTTATTATCCTTATCAACAAGATAGTCACTGTCACTCTCACTGGCACCCTCATCAACATTATCACCCTCATCACCATCATCACCCTCATCTACATTATCACCCTCATCTACATCATCACCCTCATCTACATCATCACCCTCATCTAAATTAGAAACCTCATCTACATTAGCACCCTCATCTACATTTAAACCCTCATCTACATTAGCAACCTCATCTACATTAGCACCCTGATCACCCTCATCTAAATTAGCAACCTCATCTACATTAGCACCCTCATCTACATTACCATCAGCATTATCATCTACATTACTATCAGCATTATCATCTACATTACCATCAGCATTCTCATCTACATTAGTATCAGCCTTATCATCTACATCTGCATCCTTTTCATAATCTGTTATGGCTAAAACTTCCTGTTGTACACCACTTGATTGGCCCACTTCATACCATCCCAACCTTAGAACCCTTAACCCATTGGTAACCAATTGTTCTTCATTGATTTCTTCAATAACCACCCCTGATCTATTGTAGTTAACATTTCTATTACCATGTTCAGTATAAAAATGTACAACCCTATGTTCTGGGACATATTTTAACAGTTCTATCACATCAGCATCACCAGCAAGGCTACGAAGACCACTATCTAAACTCTCTCCTGGTATTAAAAAATGATAGTACATGATATCACCTTCTTCATAACCTAACATTATCATCGCAATATCCAACTCGTGTACTGAGAACTTGTCACTGTCTAGAAGATCGATGAAGTCATGCTTACCATTAACATACTGTCTACCAGGACGATGAGTGAAAATCCCACCATGATGCAACCGAGCAGTAAAAAGGGTATCATACACCTCTGCATTTCAAAAAAGACATTCAAAAATAAGCATTAGGGTTTGATCATTACAATTCTAAAATATCAGCTACTCACCATAAATTTCATCAACATCCCGCTGGTCTAATGTCTCTCGAATGTAGAATCCTTCACTCATCGCGTGTGAATTAGGGCTTGATCACTTGAATTCGTCGTTGGATTTCAGAGCATTTGGTGTTAATGGGAAATGCGCAGTTGGGGGTTATTAATTCTTCTTAATTAAAGATGAATATTTAATAAATGAATGTTCAGAGATATTTAATGGGGGAAAAGCCGAATATACCCTCACGTGACGTGCACGTGAGGGGTTTTAACAACAAAAGTTAACTGGGTTGACAAGAAAGGACACTGCCTGTAATAGGTCCCAAACATAAAGGACATAGAGTGTAATTTTTAAACTTAAAGGACAGCGCCTGTAGAAAATCTGAAACATAAAGGACGAAAAGTGCAATTTTGCCATAAAATTATAAGTTGGATGTATAGCAATCTAAAAGGGATGTTTATAGTAAAACGACATGGTGGGGTGATTCAGTATTTCAAAAATGGTTTCGACATGCAGACTCTTCCCAGATGGGATAGTAGAGAGCCTAGTAGGCTGGATATGTTGAACCCGGATCGAAGCAGCATTGGTGTAGATTTCGAACGTTTCATCGCCAAAGAATGCAATCGAGGCTTCGAGGTTTTCAAGCCGCAACGAACACGTCGCAGGGTTTCTAAAACCACAAAAGATCCAGTTACTGGAAAAAGGAAGGTGACATGGGTGATCGATCGAGCGAAAGTTGTTACAAGGATCAAGCTTCCACCAGAAGTTCCTGTTTCTCTTAACAACTTCAAGAAATGGTTCTACGATACCTAAACTGGTGAAGCCGTGATCAGATCAAACTCAAATGAAGACATCGAAATTCTTGATCCTATGGATTTATTTATGTTCGTACTGTCATATTTGAACGTGTTATATGCTAACAAAATACATGTCGGTGATGGAAATGTTAATATGGAAGAAGCCATGTTGTTTCAAAGGGCAGTTGAACGCGCATGGAAAAGAAAGCAAGAGATGATAGACATCAACAACATGATCGAAAAATATAATGAAATAGAAGAAGCAAAGAAAAAGGAAGATGCAAAGAAAAAGGAAGAATTAAGGAAAAAAGAAGAAATCGGATAAGAAGAAAGATAAATCACCCGCTAAATCAAAAGATCCCTCATCCACTCCAGTTCCAGCTGAACAGCAACCTCCGGCCTCATCCACATATGAGGCCATTAGGGAGGATCCTCCAATATCCAGTGAAACCATTTATATTCAAGATGCTCCTCAAGCAACAACGAATGAAGCAGCTCAACCTCCTCCAGAAACAACAACAGCTGAAGTCATCCTACAACAACCAACGCCTGATCCAACGACAGAAGAGGCTACAAGCAATCCTGCAACAACAACAGAAGAATGAAAGATTCGTTAGGTATGCAACGATCTAGAGGGGATATTGTTAGGTCATTTGAGATCGTTGATACTTGTTTAGATTGGTTATGGATTATTTTTGTTATGTTTTGTAGCTTTAAATAGGTCCAGGGGTCAAATATGTAATATTTTGTAAGTTGATAGACTGACCTGGCGTAATTAAGATGCCAGCGTATTTATTAAATACGCTGGCTGGTCAGATCTATATATATATATATAGGGTAGAGTTCCAGCGTGAACAACCTTCCAAGAGTGAACTGCGTGAACAGATCTGGACCCTTGATTTCATTTTTAGTTATTAAGGGTAGGATTGTAATTATATAAAAAATTAGATTTAAATCATTATTTTAATAATTGAATTAAGTTACATCTTTCCTAATTTAAATTCATTATCCACATTATGTTTTATTTATTAATAAGATAATTATCAAAACAAACAACAGATCACCAGATTTCAATTTTAACTTTAATTTTTATTTTTATTTCAGATTTCATCACCAGAATTCAAATTTTGATTTTTAAGATCCACGTAACCTTCATATTTCAATGGTATACACATGTGTACTTGGATATAAATAGAACAGTATACATGTGTACTCAGCATCGTACATATGTGTAATTAGCTACATAATACATACATAGAAACAATACCTGTAAAACTATTTTATATGTAACAAATTACAAGTTCCATAATGTTTTCCAAACCAAACAAAAAAACATATAATTGCAAGTTACCTTTTCGTAAAAACAATAAACCCAACATAATCGAAAAAACAAAAAACATAATCTTTTACAACTATTCGCCACGTTGTATGCTGAAGCACCTTATCGACCTCATACGTGAATCATCCTTATCAACCTTCCATCTCCACTTAACTCGTTAACGACATCTCCTATAATAGCACAAAAAAAAAAAAACTCAGCAACTAATACTTTGCATAATTCACAAGTGTACATTAACAACTTTACACATTCAATACACAAAAAAAATATGAGATATCACAAAAGTAGACGCTATACACATGTGTACACTGGGTTAAAATTCGAGCAAAATCAGAATACACATGTGTACATTGCATTAAAAACAGAGCAAAATCAGAATACACATGTGTACATCGCGTTAAAAACAGAGCAAAATCAAAGAATTGAACAAATAAACTCAGCAACTAATACTTTACATAATTCACAAGTGTACATCAACAACTTTACACATTCAATACACAAAAAAAAACTGAGATATCACCAAAAACAGACGTTATACACATGTGTACATCGCATTAAAAATAGAGCAAAATCAGAATACACATGTGTACATCGCATTAAAAACAGAGCAAAATCAGAATACGGGATCCAAAAAACTTAAATCGGAAACCTTGTAGTCCAGCAGATCAGTAAAACAAAAAAAAGTTACCGGTTGCAAAATTAACGGTAACCCACAAGGTATCAAAGCTAAAAAGGATTAAAACAAATGCTACAAATTACCAGTGTTTATGGAGACGAAGACGACGACGATAAAACTATCTGTAAACGAAAAATCACCGTCTAGCCTCCTTCGTCCTTGGTAACCAACCACCACCATAACTTTTTGGGATATGAGATGCTACTTCCCATATTAGATCTGACCCAAATCAGGGCTAATCCTTCAAATCGGACGTTAAAGATACCGCCATCACTTTTTGGGATATGAGATGCTACTGCCGAGATTAGATCTGACCCAAATCAGGGCTAATCCTTCAAATCGGACGTTAAAGATCAAACGTTAAGGTGGTTTTCTAAGGGCCGGAATGGGGGTCGTCCATGGTTTACCATGAAACCTTGACGGAGGTGATGGTCAAAGGTGATTATGGGTTTGAACTTTTGATGCATAACCGGTGGTGATGCAGATCGATGATGGTTGTGATAATAATCATGGTGACTTCGATGAAGATGGTTTGAAGGATTGGAATTTGGAGGAGATAAGATTACTTGATTTGAGGGAGAGAAACGGGATTTATGCAATCAATGCAAAATGGAAATTACACATATACCCTTTTTTATTTAATTAAATGGAAAAAATTAACCAAATAATTACCATCATGCCACTCACTTTAATCTCAAGATCATAAAAATCAAGGGGCCAGATCAGTTCACGCAGTTCACTCTTGGGATTTTGTTCACGTTTAAACCTAATCATATATATATATATATGGAACTTATGAAACCCTAGTCAAGCTTTTTGTCTAGTTCTTTGGTGAAACCTGTGTTGTGCTTCTTGTGATCTTGTGTTTGTGCTTATCCGAATTTCTAGGTGCTTATTAGTGATTATATCAGTTTGGAATCAATACAACACTTGTTGTAAATCATCAAACCAAAAGCTTCATCTTCATCTTTTGAGTTTTCTTAACTTTTGCAAGTTCAAGCACTTAATCAATAGGTGTTTGGATCAAAACAATCAAACCACTGTGATCCGGATTGATTTTGGGATCTACAACCATACAGTATAAAGCGAACAAGTCATGGTATGTCACCATCTCGAAACTCATGTATCGAGAAAGGACGGTGCAAGCGAGGACCTTGCGAACCAAACGGATAACCGGATCCCTAATCTACGATGCTGAGATGCCCGAAACCCACGCACCGTCTCCTATCGTCGACTAAAACGCCGTCAGCTGCGTCGTAGTGACACACTGCGGTAACTCCCCGTCCGTCTAACCCATCAAACTCTCTGTAAATACGGGCTGTGTGGTCTCCTCCAAAGTATATAATCCAGTACGGATGGCGAACTGAGCGATGGACAATATATGTGTCCGTCGTCCAAGGACAAAGCTGACTGCAGCTGGATCAGTAAGACAGACATGATGTAATTGAAAAGTAGAGTGAAACTCCAGTACAAGCTCATGGTGAAACGGCTGTGAAGGGGTATGGTCCCAAAAACCCTGCGCAGGCGCGTACGACCATACCCTAACTTCACTCCAAAGAACATCTTAAACAAAACCTTGTGCGACTACGCAACGGTTCCAAACAAGATTTAGGAAAGAACAGTCTTCGATTACCATGCGCCTGAAGTAAAGAGAGACGAATATTCAACTAACACCCTTGCGCGGGCCCGTGCAAGGGTACAGTTAGGCTTGAAAGACAAACTCCTGAACAGCTCCGCGCGCCTGAAATCAAGACTTGAACAAAAGAACCTTTTCTGTTATAACAGAATGGACACGTGGCAAAGGCACAATGGTTTACAGTTGTAGATATTATAGAAGGCCTTAAATGCCCATCGTGCATGGCCTGATTCAGTTACAACCGAACGTGACGTGGCATGATCCTGAGCACTCATTTAATCACGATGATGACACTCACTTGAAGATAGATCTACACAAAATTACTTTACACGTGGCATCTCCCTAACCGTCGATCAAACTCACAATCCATGTGCATTGATGTGAAGTTAACTATTAACGGAAAAGTGGAATAACCGCTAATGGAAAAGTGTTTTCCGTTACATCTCCATTACACCATTTTCCCGCCAAAATCCGGTTATAAATAAGGGACTGCATGTATGATCTCACAAGTTACACTTCACTTACTCTCACTTTTACTACTTTATCTTCTTCATCGAGATCACTGTACTTATTCTCACGCTGGAGGGTGGTCACGAGGAGAACCCCCATTCTCCCCGTGGCAAGTCTAACGGCTTTCTGTTTTGTAGTGATCACGGGAGAAGAAAGCTAGCAAACCCCCGAATCAACGAGAGGATTAACCCCTTTTATGCAGAGACTAAACCCCTGATCTGATTGACTCCGGTCTAATTAGATCACTGTTTCTTCATTGGCACCCACCGATCCTTCAATTTTTAGTTTCATATTCTCGTTTGATTCATTTCTTCTCTTTTTTTTCCATGGCAGAAGCTCCGTCGAATCATCCACCAGACCCTCGACTAGAGAACAGGGGCAATTTTGCTCATGCTTCCCGTGTCGAGGGGATTGTGGAGGAAGCATCTGATGATAACGATGTCCAGAACAACGTTAATCATGAGAATGATCGTGTTACACTAGGAGTACAACCTGAAATCCCGATCAGCTCAATTTTACCCCCTGTTGAAATGTCGATTTCGTGGTTCGTGAAATCCCAAGGTGTGTTGAATGCAGTCTATCCACAGCTCTGTGCACAAGCTGCTCAACCTGCACCACAAACGCGTACATCTGCAGCTCAGGTGTGAGCTCCATCTGCACCTCGAGTGTTGCACTCCGATGCACCGTTACATATGTCGGTTGATGATACGGAAGTCTATTCCAAATCTACCACTAAGTATAAATCTACTCACTCTGAATCCTGGCGACGAGACCACCGTGACGAATAGTACTCTCAGAAATGTCAATCGGTCCATTCACGTTTGGGCCCGCGTTTCTCACAGAAGCGGGACACCCACGCCGATGAATATGACAAGGCATATAATGAAGACGACAACACTAGCGTTTTCAATCGGATACAGAGAGATCATGCAAGTTACAAACCGAAAATCCATGCAGTTTACAACCCAGAGGCGTAGTACGACTATAATCTGATTTATCAACCAGCGAAAGCTGCTGAAAACTCCAAGTTTGTTAGAGAGATTGCATTGGCTCCCCTCGAGCGGGTAAAATTACCTTCAAATGTGGGAAAGTTCAATGGATTGTCAGATCCCGATGATCACCTGCACGTATTCACCAGCGCGGGACTAATTGGTGGATGGACACTTCCTATGTGGTGCCATTTGTTTGTCCAAACCCTAACAGGCGCCGCGGACCTGTGGTTTGACAATCTACCTGTGGGTAAGTTAAAATCCTGAGTGGATCTGAAAGAAAATTTTCTAGTTCATTTCAGTCAGCAGCGCCGCTCCATTCGAGACTCCGCGGATGTTATGAACATCTGGCGGAAGGACGATGAAAGTTTGGAGGATTTCATCACAAGGTACAATAAGGAAGTGTTAGAAATCAGTGACGTGCATGAGCACTTAATCCGCGCGTAGTTCAAATACACGGTGAGGTGCAATGATATGATCAAAGTGTTGTCATGGACCGAAGGTTTGCCGAAAAGCTGGGAGAAGTTGATTGCAGCAGCCAAAGTCTAGGCTCAAACAGAGCGCAATTAAAGTTCCAACAGACCACCACTTCCCCAGAACCGCCCTCAAGACATGAGCGGAAGCAGTGGTAGGAAATTCAAAAAAAAACTGGAAGAACTCAACTTAAGGTGCATACTCTTTAGTCGATGCCCGCGCGACAATCAATAAGATCACAGCGCAAAAAGAACCCAAACAGGAAAACCGCGAAAGGCAGTTGACGCCTCTTACCAAGACACCGGCGGAAGTGTTTAGCATTAAAGATTACCAGTTCAAAACACCACCACTAATGAAAAACAAACGAGGACAAGATCCGAACCTCTACTGCGAGTACCACAAAGACAATGGCCACACCATGAACAACTGCATCAGTGTCCGCACGGAAATAGAAAAAGCACTCAAAAGCGGCAAGCTTACCTGTCTAGTTCAGAACGTAAAGAAATCAAGCAGATCACGTGTGGAGATGAGGGGCCAAGTAACAAAAAAGCTAAACAAGCTTAAAAGGTCCAGGACAGTTCAGCGCGCATGTAATCATAGTTTCCTTCATATTTGACAGGTTCCTCAACTTGTCAACTTATGGTACAAGTGCTATTTACATGCGCAGTAACTTAAGTTTCATTATTTATCCTAACAGCTTAGTAATACACGGCCTTTGCGCCCTATCCGAATCAATACAAAGTTCGTTACATTACCTCTATGTTTTATTATAAATGCATGCAATTCCTTTTGGTAAGCACAAAAACACTATGGTAACATATCACAAGTCTCATGAACGGTCCGCGGTCACAGGTACCGCGCAAGGTCCAACCCTACGTTCACACATGAGCTTTATACCATCTTCATTTGTCTTACCTAAACAAAGTAACTGTACTCATTCAAACATTGTAACTAAAAACATACCATTATAAAAGTTACTTTTGCAGCAGCGCATTAACAAAAAATTTCATGCGTGGCAGCGCATCGAAAAAGTTACTTGCGCAACAGCGCAATAATAAAACATAACAAACGGGATCTACATCCCAAACCTATTCAACTAAACATGTTCAAACAACCATAAAATACAAGAGGACCTACTCTAGGTCTTCATCATCATCTGCCTCGTCAGGAAGAACGTCCTTCAGTTGCGCCACAAAATCATCAGACTGGAGTGCAGCAGTCACCAAATCCATCACTGGAAGGCGCAAGTTGTCATACTCTGTCTTAGCAGCAGCGTGGGTGGCCCCAGTATCAACTCCACGCATGTCAGATCTGCTGTTATCCCAATCAACCTTCAGCGCATCATAAATATGGTGGGTACATTCTGTATACCCCTGAGCATATCCATCACTACGCGCAGTAACCATCAGATTGGCAACAATTTGATCCAAGTTAATGGAGTTAAGGATCGAATTTGCAACCTGCGCAACACAAGAAATCAGAATAAGACGATGCGCAAACTTATTAGAAATATTACAAGGGGCTGACACTTACATTAATAATCCCATGATGCCTCATCCATAGTATGTCATTTGTCAAGGGTTCAACCAAACTCTCCGTCGTCACCCGACCAGTTTTAGAATTCTCCGGTTTCTCCTCAGTTTCGGCAATACGGCGGGAGGTTTCGGCCTTTTCAACCCTCTCAAGTTACAAATCTTTTTTGGTAGATTCAAGCTCCACCTTGGTTTGTTCCTGATCAGATAACAAAGAAGTGAGTTCTTCTATCTCCTTATTTCGAAGGGCAAGAGTAGCGCAGGTTTGTACCTCTCTTTGCTCGCTTCTCTCTCAATGATAACGAGCTTCATCACGGGCCGCCTTGGCCTCTGTGTTCTCTTTCTTCAGCTTTTCAATCTCCGCCTTGAGATTGTTGATACTGTTCCGAAGAACCATCTTCTCACTATTGTCTTTATCACAAATTTCTCTCCAATGCTTTCGCTCTTCTGAGAGAATAACAGCTTCAGATTCAGCTTTTCTTTTCCATCCCGCAGTAGACCACTCCTTAGTCTTCTGTTCGCTTTCAAACTTGGCTTAATCAGCCTCCAACTTATATCTCAACAAGGCAACCTTCACCTTCTCTTCAGTAACTTACTTTTTTGAAGCTTCAAAAGCAGCCCACTACTTGTGCATACTGCACCATTCGCGCACTATACGGTGGGTGGTGGAAGTTGAGCTAGCAGTTTCTTCAAGATAGGCGTGATAAGTTTGATTATGGGAGAGCTCTTTTTGAAATTTAACCTCAACGAGAGGGAAAACACCTTGCAACCAGTCTCGGCAAATCTGCCAGTCAGAAAAGGTATCGCCTTGCTTAAGCTTCCACACAGGCGCATGAATTTCGAAAGCTCTCTTCTCTGAGCAAGATCGATAGTAGTAATCCCTCAGAGTTTTCTCTGGGCATATAGGAGAGTCTTCCTCATCATGGTAAATAAAGCCCTGATCAGCACCAGCTAGGCTTTTCTCAACATCATATCAGGGGGAGCAGAAGTAGTTGCGAAAAAAGGAATGGTTATCACATGGTCCTCCTAAATGGATTTTCCTTTCTCTAACTCATGCGCCACAACCTCAGGGGACTTGGGCTTGGTAGCACCAACGTCGACAGTCTCCGCTTTTGCAACCTTCTCCGCCTCTGACTCAACTGCAACAGGCTCCTCCACTTTAACGGCTTTTCAACCTCTGCTTCTGCAGCCTTGGTACCTTCCAATTGTTCTTTAATAAATGCGAGAGGTGGTGATGGCGGAAGATCATCATTAAAAACTGATGATGATTCCGCGCGAATAGAAGGAATATGCTTTTCTGCAAAAAAGAAAGATCATGTTAACCTTAAAGGCATGAGGAAACAGAAGTCAAGAAGATACTCACCTGGAGAAAGCTTCGCAGCAAGAGCATTCAGGTTACCCTTCTTTCTGATCCTTTTCCTCCTAACCTTCTTCCTGATTCCGCAGCTTCATCCTCTGGTTTCCTCTTTACTGCTTTAGTCCTCCGAAAGGGCTCTGTACTTGATTCCAAGTCAATGTAATCATCAGGGTTCGACGCCGGAATATTTACAGTATCATAAGGCTCCGCCTTCTGTTTTCTCACAACTACAGGCGCAAGACCCTCTAATGTATCAGACACCACTACTAATCACACCAAGGGTCAGAAACAAGGCGCGTACCTTTCTTCTTCTCTTCCCTGAGAACGCCCGCCTTCAATGTTTCAAGCTTCTTGGGCGCAGCAGTAGCAATCGGCCCGCGTTTCTTTTTCTCGACTCAGGGCCTATGCCTAAGTTTATCAATTCACCTATTCAAAAGAGAATATTGCAATATTACCCAACGCACAAACATCAGCAAAGAGTAATATTGCAATATTGTTCAAAAATATAAAAAGAATATACCAGCACGAGTAGCAGGCTGCGCACTCAAATCCACATCATTTGGAAGCGCAAAGTTCCTTGCTATTTGATAATACCAGGGCTCTTCATTAGCACCCTTCTTTATAGTTGACATCTTTCCAAGCTCTCTTTTGTACGCCACAACATACAGAGCAACAACTGAAGAAAGGAAAATTAAATAACAGTTCCGCTGTGGAAAGAAAACAAAAGAAGAAAGATCTCAGGACTTACTCTTATCATCCTCCATGTACACTGGTATATCCTGACGATCCATCTTCCAGTGCAAACTCATCCCTGCAGCAACTAGAGAACATCCTTCATATCTTGTTACCATACCTCTAATTCCGGAGTTTTAAGGGTTTCCGTCACAATGTTTTCTGCACCTCAGAAAAACATCTTCATCGGAATCACTCCGGCTTTGATGTAGAAAAACTTGGCTTTCCATTCGTGAAAAGATTTTGGAGGTACGAGCAGAATTTTCTTGGCAGTTGGACGTGGGGCAAACGAGTAGAAGCCTTGAGCACAATGGAGTTGACAAAAAACTCAGAAACGATCAACAGTGGGTTTGATGTGCATCGATCAGCAGAGAAACTCGAAATGACGGATCCGCACCATCCCCATAGGGTTCAACTGCGAAATATGGAATTTATAATAGTTTAGAATATCAAGGAAGAACTTTGTTGCCGGCAATCGTAAGTTGCCCTCAGAAAAATAACCCCAGAACAATGTGATATAACCGGCCGGAGCTTGAGCCGTCGTTTGTCAGTCTTCTGGATAAACTGCACCCCAACTCTCGAGAAACTTGAAATTCTGAACCAAACTTTCAAAGATCTCCTTTGACCACTTCAATGGTGGTAATGAAGCAGACATCGCTTCTGCAGAGTCTTCGAGATGTTCTTCGGTAGACATAAAGGGTAAAAAGACACAAGTTGCAGGTTTCTCTTTAAAGAAAAATGGAGAAGATGAAAGAACTCAAGAACAACTGATGGAAAAAGGCAAGTCATTGAAGGCTTTATATACCCATCCCCATTAATGTTCTCGAGAATCGTAAACCCATTTTTTCATGAAAACACGGTTACCGAAACAATAAGGGCGAGTGGAGAACAAGAAACGACCTCACACGCGTGTACGAACCACGTATGACGACACCCAATTAATGTGCGACGTCTGATAAGTGACAGCCTGTCACTTAATCGTCACATGTCAACATCAGCACAGTACCTTTTACCAGCTTTCTGCAGTGGGTTAAGTTTTTCAAAATTTGAAATCATGGAAACCTCAACTTGAAGTAAAGAAAATATCTTCTATAAGAAGATTCTTCCCACTTTGCGCCAAACAAACCGGGCTACTCCTCAAAGCAGCAAAAGCGCACACTTCATCTTATAGTCCAGTGCTCCACCTACTTGCCATGAGCGCATAGGAGTAACACTGGACTGTGGGGACTTCAAGGGGTATGGTCCCAAAAACCCTGCGCAAGCACATAAGACCATACCTTAACTTAACTCAAAAGAACATCTTAAACAAAACCTTGCGCGACTACGCAACGGTTCCAAACAAGATTTAGGAAAGAACAGTCTTAGATGACCATGCGCCGGAAGTAAAGAGAGACGAATATTCAACTAACACCCTTGTGCGGGCCTGCGCAAGGGTACAGTTAGGCTTAAAAGACAAACTCCTGAATAGCTACGCGCGCCTGAAATCAAGACTTGAACAAAAGAAACTTTTCTGTTATAACATAATGGACACGTGACAAAGGCACAATGGTTTACAGCTGTAGATCTTCTAGAAGGCCTTAAATGCCCATCGTGAATGGCCTCATTCAATTACAACCGAACGTGACGTGGCATGATGCTGAGCACTCATTTAATCACGATGATGGCACTCACTTGAAGATAGATCTACACAAAATCACTTTCCACGTGGCATCTCCTCAACCGTCGATCAAACTTACAATCCGTGTGCATAGATGTGAAGTTAACTATTAACGGAAAACTGGAATAACCTTTCTAACGGAAAAGTGCTTTCCGTTACCTCTCCATTACACCATTTTCCCGCCAAAATCCGGTTATAAATAAGGGACTGCAGGTATGATCTCACAAGTTACACTTCACTTACTCTCACATTTACTACTTTATCTTCTTCATCGAGATCACTGTACTTATTATCTCCCCATGGCGAGTCTAACGGCTTTCTGTTTTGCAGTGACCACCGGAGAAGAAAGTTAGCAAACCCCTGAATCAATGAGAGGATTAACCCCTTTTATGCAGAGACTAAACCCCTAATTTGATTGACTCTCGTCTAATTAGATCACTGTTTCTTCAGCCCTTCTCTCGTCTAACAACCTCCTTCAGCAAGGTGTAATCAAACCCTCCAATCTCGCTCGAGCGCCCATCCGCCCATCAAATCCCAATCTATAACCCTATCTCTATGATATTGTAGATCAATATACCTCTAAAGGGCCACATACTCATCTGAATCTGGCCGGAACTGTAACACATTGTGCTGCTCCACCGGTGGGAGGTCAGCTGGTAGTGGTGCTACTGCTAACGGATCAGGCATCTGCGCGTCCGTGGAATAATGAATCACCCGAGCAGGACGCTCGGGTGGCGGCTGTGCAACCGGAGTACGCTGGGTGGAGGGTCGTCCCCGCTTGCGAGACGACTGTGAAGACGACGATGCCATACATGCACTTGATTGAAAACAATGAGAAACCGCATGTTATCAAATAAGTCCAATCCCCAACACGTTTTTAAAAAATTTCGATTTTTTTTTATTTTTTGATTTTTATTTATTTTTTCTATTATTATTATTAAATATATATATATATATTTTTCGAAAAACATGTTTTTTTGTGTGTTAGGGATGGTGGTTGCGGTCGTCTAGCATTTCGTTCACGGCCGCAACAAATAAATACAACAACAAATAAGAACTGAAATTTTAGGCATGCCCCCGACATATTTACAATAACCCGATCATCCTCGCCCGAATAGAGATCGAGTACGGGCGAGGAGATCGCAACCTGCAAATAAAACGCATAAACTCAAATGCAACACATTTACGGCAGCCGAATTTAACTCAATGAAATTTAAACTAAAACTACGAAACTATGACTCGACGGACGCCAACACAATCAACCGACTAGACACTAAATGACCCGGATGGAACAACTACATTGACTAAAACTCGACAAAAGTCGACCGACTCAATAAACTAGACTCTACTAACCTGACTTGACTACTACAGACAAACAATGTGACGACGGACTCAAAACACTAAACTCAACTGACTAAAACTCGACATTCGACTCTAGTACATGAAATAACTCAATTAACTAATGCGACTTGACACGAAACTCGACACAAAACTCAATATGACCCTCAACTCACTCAAATAACGCAGCACAACTCGACTTAACTGGACTCGACAAACCAACAGAACTCGACAGAAACCTCAAATAACTCAACGACTTAACCAACTAAATGGACGCAACACATAACTTAGCACCAAATCCAACAGACCCAACTGATGCATGCTAAAACTGAATCGACACACCTAAACTCCTGATACAAAAATAAACGCTAAACTATGACCAACACAACTCAACTCAAAACTCTGTCAAAAACGGTAAGAATGATCGATACAAATAGCAAACAACAACACAAGACACAAGAGAAGCAACAAAACGTGACGTAAAACTTTATTATTTAACCCAAACCAAAAACACCCCCAAACCCTAGATCTCACAATTTATGAGACCTGTAAACTTACAAAGAACAAAAAAAAACAACAATACCTAGATGATCATTGGCTGATGATCATCAACAACATGAAGAACAACCTCTCTACAGCCGAGAGCACCAATCTGAACAGAATAAACTCTCACACAGACAAGAGTGACAACTGAATGAAAAAATCTCTCAAACAGATGAGAGCAACACTAACTGATCTTCAAACAATACGAAAGATCATCAAACAATACAGGTTTACAAATAATTAATAGAACCCTCAAATCGCCGGAGATTCTTGAGAGAACGTGAAGATGAAATCTGGGGAATTGGGGAAAGTAATGATCTGCTGCACAACACCTTTTTTTATAAATGTCTTGACCAAAGAATTTACACTTAGACCCATAAGATACACAGAAAATGATCGCGGTCCTTCCAAAGTTTCATATTATCCCCTTGGACTTCCAGTTGTATTTTACAACCTACAACAAACAACAATATTCGTGAACACATTACCATAAGCCCAAAAGAGTAACAGGCCCAAAAAGTAACAGAACAGGCTATACAACCAGCCCAATAGATAAGTTCTGCCATGTTGAATAACAAGTCCACTTGACATGTTTGTGTTTTGATCACTATTATTTTTAACATCCCCCCTTGATTTAAACAACAAACATGTCAACTAGATCTAACTCAAAACACAACAGATCATGCTGAACATAACTCAACTTTTTGTAACCAAGTCTGTCAACTTTTCCAGGATTCATACAAACTCATCATATGACACTTTTACAAGCTTTAACAGGTAAATTGTAGCACAATGCAAAATACAACTTGATCCACCAGTAACAAAGTCATATATACAACCTAGAGAATAGGAACCCTATAACCAATATCCTATCATAGACAAGCAAGTATCCAACTATGCTATAAGATGAGACAGGAAATTTCTTGAGGTAAACACAAATACCAACAACAAATCAACGAACTTTCTATAACACAAAGTAAACAATTCAGATAAACAGTTGAAACTAAGAACACCAGACAACAATAAAAGCCTACACACACTCTGGTAAAACGCACAATCACATACATTTATAACCAGAAAAAACATCTCTTACACAAAAAGAAAAAACAAGGCTAACAATGTGACAACTGGCACAAAACCGGTAATTTTCGTACAATTTAATTAATACTTAATAACTGCAATTATGTGCTTAAATGTCAACATTGTCTGATTTCATGCTATACATGTGAATTTATGCACGTTTTATACTACAAATATTGCTTTATGCATTAATGATAGCGTTGCGTCAGAAATACTAGTAAACTCACCGGTAAGACACATTGTGTCAACAATTCTGCAGAAAACAGTTAGACAATAGAATTGGGTCCTAGGAGTAGGTCTAAAGTCTAAAATACATTGAAACCCAAGAGTATATACAAGGGTTAACATATAGACTTTCCGGAAGCTAAAATACACACTGAAAAGCACCCGAAACACACTTTAAATGCTGAATTTCATACATTTCAGCAAAATTCAGCATTGTAACGAGTTACTGACATGTAAAAATATGACTAATTGGTCCAGAATACCTTCCTAAATGTCGGGAATTAAAAGTGTCACAAAAGAGTACTTAAAGGACACTAAACGGTGCAATTTAGCACTTTAACGAACCGGTATCTAACCGAACAACCGGACATTACCCGAAACATCAAAATATTACTAGAAGCATTGTTTTAATGTTTCTGAGCTAGTTATGATCCCCGAACACCATAACACCCCTTATAACATAATAACACATTAAATCCCTAAACGTTATACTTGAAAACTAACTTATGTATGAAATTAGTGATTGAAATTTACACTTTACCCCCCCCCTTTAAAGTGGACGGTCATGGGAGGCCCCACCTTTGATCTTGTGTAATCTTTCCCTTGATTCACCAAGATCCCATTTGATTTTCCTTGGATTCATTTAGATATTATGAGATCTTATGAAGATTTACTAGTGATCTTGTCTTGTACTATAAGAACACTTCATTTCCCTCATTCCCTCATACACTAAACACCCACCACTTTCTTCTCTCCCCCTCCTTGGCTCACGGACGAAACCACCATCAACACCACCACCATCTTCAACTCAAGTTCAACCAATCTCAAGTGTACACAAGGTGCAATAAGGGTTACAAACAAGCTCGGTGTTATTGGAGATTGAAGGACCTTCTTCATTTGCTTTTATCCAACACTTTTGTCATCTACAACTTCTAGTGTTCTTCCCTAGCCTTGTGCTAGTGGTAAGGCCCTCATGATCTCTTATTACTTCATATGTTTTTGGTTAAAAGATGATATATATTGTTAATCACAAGAACACTAAAGAACATGATCATGATACTTTAACATAAGCTTAAATACATAAGAATACATGTAAATGATGATGATTTGCTTCTTGATGAATGATGATTTGTGTTAGTGATGTTAGACATCATAAGAAACCTACTAGATTGTGATTAAACACATAATCTAGTAAGTTAAAGTGGTGATCTTGTGAAAGACCAAGATCATCATGCTTTATGTCTATATGAACTTGAATGATGAAATTGATTTTCATATGTAAAGGTGATTTAAACAAAATACAAATCTTGTAAATAGATGATTACAAAAATAATTTTCTCAAGAAACCAAGTTTATTTATGAGATTTACAAAGTCATGGTTTCTAAGTAAACTAATCATATTTTTAGTGTTTAAACAAGACTAGGAACATGATTGTAACAAGAAAAATACAAAAGAAATATTTTTAGAAAAATCATCTTAGAAGTTGTAAATGACTAAATCTTTCAAGAATGTGATTTGCAAACAAATAACCATGTTTTTAAGTGTAACTAAACCTACTAAATAACATGGTAAGTTACTACAAGTTTTTACAAAAATTTCAAGTTCATGATGTAGTGTAATTTACTTGATTTTGACACTCGGTAAGTGTTGAATGAGTTGATGATTGTTTGTGATGATTTAAAAGAAAATAAACACATGTTCTGAAAACATGGGAAACCTCCATTTTTAGGGGAAACTATGTAAAAAAAAAAATTAAGTTTTGGTGAAACTTATTCCCTAAAAATTCACCTAAAAATATTTACCAAGGTTTCCCTAATTTTTATGTAAACTTCAAGTTAAGAAATGATGATTTCTTCAAGATAAAAATTGATATTAAGTATGTATATTTTTGAGGAAAATATATATATTTATTGATCACCAAATTTTGTGCTAAGTGTATGTAGTATGTATTATATGTGATAGTGTATTAGGACTTGAAATACACTAAATACTCCTAAGGAGTAAAAATACAAAATACACATACAACATGCTTAGACAAATACAAGAGAATATATTTATGAAAATATATTTCTTAATAGATTAAATAACTTGGACAAGTTATGAACATATAATGTAGTTTTGGACAAAATACATAACTCGGGTGAAAAATACAAGATACTTATATTTATTTTTGAGAAAATAATATAAGTAAGATACATAGTTAAAAATATAAAGTATTTTTAACAGCAAAGAACAAATACATAAAAGATGGTGACTTGTACTTGTGCGATACAAGTCTAGTGACTAACGTTAATAAAACACGTATAGGTCACGACGCTATATAAGCAAACCCGGTGAAGTTTACGGCGCAAGAAATGCAAAGTTGTGAGTTCATGTCCCCACTTTTAAACTTTTACATACTTTTTAAACTTGGGGAAAATACATGTGTTATGGTATGATGGATACAAAAACTATGGAATGATACTTTAGATAATGTCATGAATAGGGTACTAGAAGCACCATTAATCGTGTACATACTAAGACCGCAGAAAAAAAGGTTAGATCTAATGGGTTTTCGGGCAGCCACACTCTTGGTGATAACTAGTACCAAGTAGTGCTTTTGTGTCTCAGTCGTGAATCGACAACTAGAAAAATGCCTATGGTTTGGATGCTTCCTATGTCGTGTCACATGTTAATGGCCTTACAAACCATTAGCGATCTCGATTTCCTTATATTTACAAAAATACTTGATACATACAAATTACATACCATGTCTTCATACAAAGTATACAAACGTTCAATACAAAAACTGCATGAATTCACACCAACATTATGTTGACGATTTTCCAAAAACTCACATGTATTTCAGGTAACTAAAGTGGATGTGTGCGCGGTCTTACTCTTGCTCTTGGATGTTGTTTATGTTTATCTTTGAATAATGTTGTAAACTTTTCAGACAATGTCTTATGCTGTCTTGTGATGTAAACACTCAACCTATGTTTTCAGTTACGTAATGTTATTGGCATTGAAGTTATTTTTACAAGCATGTAGTATGTTTACCATTTGTATGCAATGAGAACCTTTCATGATCACACCTCGTGCTTCCGCCTTAGAAAGGGGTGTGACAGATTGGTATCAGAGCTACGATTGTAGTGAACCAGGATTCCTTCTCGAGTCTAGACTACAATCTTTAGGATCCTTTCACGAAAACAATTTTACAAAAAGTTTTCATTGCATAAAACTTTCCACGACATCCACTACCTGAAACTATTTTCAAAGAGTCAAGAAAAGGCACTACGAGACTTAGGGTGCACTGGAGTAGCACTTGTCTTTGACTAAGAATTTCTTGCGACTATGTGTGATAATTGATATATACATATACTAGAAATAGAATATCTCAGGTACTCGTGACTTTACCTGAAAGCAGTGGCCTATCTGAAGGAAGTGATCCGATGATGAAACGAACTGTGCGGACTGTGCAAAGAGTTACGTAATTATGGATGCATACATAATTATGGAATTCAGTGCACAGAAACCACAGCAAGTCTTGTCACGTATCAAACGAGATTCCTTCAATACAAGAAAAGGTCAAACGTGAATACCCTCACCCCTCCCCCAGCCTATTAAATACTCTATTGGAGTAATAATTTAGGGTATAAAGACAAGAACCGCCAATGTGAAGTAAGATATTTTGTCCTTTACATATATTAAACTTGTACTTTGGGGAGATGTAACCCTTATGCATTTTGTTTACTTCGCGAACAATGATGTAACAAGTTGTTCTGATATGTGTAAAGCTTCGGTGAATATCTTATGACACACCATTATTTATCTATTTATGCATGCCTGTTACTGTATAAATTGATTTATACGCTTGGCGGATTGTTTGATGTCACTTATGTGGGTATATGTCTGTGTATATATACTACTGTCTCGTATGACGATATCAAACAAATGTCTAACCCTGTTGTGTTGTGTTCTTTCAGAACATGGCACCTAGGAGAGCTGTGAACAACCAAGATTCCGATCAACCCCCTCCTCCTCTTCTGCCGAGGACTGCTGAAGAACTGAACGCCCTATTGGAAGAAAGGATCTCCGCAGCTATCGCTCAATACAAGGCGAACCACACCGAACAAAGTGGAGGACCAAGCAATGCTAGACGTAATGAGCAGGGAGATACATCTGGAGGAAACACAGCTCAAGGCTGCATCTTTAAGCAATTTCTCGACTGCAAGCCACTAAACTACGATGGCACTGGAGGTGCAGTGGCATTTGTACACTGGACGGAGAAGACTGATGCCACTATCCGCATGAGCAAGTGTACCGCGGATCAACAAGTCACTTTTGCTACGGGGTTGTTTGTTGATGAAGCTTTGACTTGGTGGAATTTGCAAGTCCAGACTCTGGGTGATGATGCTGCATACGGCATGACGTGGGATGAGCTAAAGGAACGAATGAGAGAGAAGTATTGCTCTCGTGCTGAACTCCAAAGGTTGGAGACTGAGTTCTGGCACTTGACCATGGAAGGTGCTGACATTACTGGTTAAACCCGAAGGTTCCACGATTTGTCAGGAGTGATCCCCTACATGGTGACTCCCGAATTTAAGCGCATTGAACGCTACATTTGGGGATTGGCCCTAGAATTTCGCAGCATGGTAACTTCGGCCAAACCGGAAATGATCACTCAGGCTGTAACTCTAGCTGTCAGCCTTACTGAAGATGTTGTTCGTATGAAGAAGTTATCGCTGAACCCTACTGAGAAGACCGAGACGCATGCTGAGTCGTCTGGTGACAAGAAAAGGAAGCATTCGAACCTGAATCAAGCAACACGTAACAACAAGGGTTCCAACAATAAGAAGCGTGACCCCAATCCGCCACAGGAGGCGAGAACTCTTGCAGCCATAAATGACGCTCCTGCCAAAGGATACCAGGGCACTTTGCCCATCTGCAACCAGTGCAAGCGTCATCATGAAGGAGCTTGTCGCATTCCAAAATGCGACAAGTGTGGAAAACTGGGTCACCATACTGAGAACTGTTGGGGAAAAGGAAATAGGAACGGGAACGGAAACCGCAACGGTGCTGGTAATAGAAACGGTGGTGGAATCGGCAATGGCAATGGTAACCAGAATGGTAATGGAGCTGGGCAGAACCATGGATGCTTCGGTTGTGGAAGCAAGTATCATTTCATAAAAGACTGCCCAAGGGGGAATAATGCTCAGGCTCGAGCATTCGTGATTGGAGCAAGGAACGCACGCGAGGACCCTAATGTGGTCACCGGTACGTTTCTCGTTAACAATTACTTTGCATCCATATTATTTGACACTGGTGCCGATTATAGCTTCATGTCTGTGGAATTTAAATGTATGCTTGGAATAGAATCTAGTAGATTAGATATTCCTTATTCCATAGAACTAGCCAATGGTAAACTCGTTGAATCAGACAAAGTTGTTAGGGGTTGCACATTAGAACTTGGCGAGCGAAGATTTAGCATCGACCTCTTACCTATTCAATTGGGTAGCTTCGATGTAGTGGTCGGAATGGACTGGTTGTCCAAGAACAAAGCTGAAGTTGTTTGTCACGAGAAAATCATTCGCATCCCTCTGGCGAATGATGAAACTCTCATCGTGCATGGAGAAAAGCGAGACGCGCCTCTGTGAATCATCAGTTGTATGAAGGCACAGAAGTGCTTAAGGAAAGGATGTGTTGCTTTCCTGGCACACGTTGTAGATAAGAAGGCTGAGGAGCCGAAACTCGAAGACATTCCTGTGGTGAAGGAATTCCCTGATGTTTTTTTCCCGAAGACCTACCAGGACTACCTCCGCAACGACAAGTCGAATTCCATATAGACTTGGTTCTAGGAGCCGCTCCTGTAGCCAAGGCACCCTATCGACTTGCACCATCCGAGATGCAAGAATTATCTACACAACTCCAGGAGTTGTTGGATAAAGGATTCATAAGGCCAAGCTTCTCACCTTGGGGAGCTCCAGTATTGTTCGTAAAGAAGAAAGATGGAACACTGCGGATGTGTATCGATTACAGAGAACTGAACAAGCTCACAATCAAGAATCGTTACCCACTACTAAGGATTGATGACTTATTTGATCAATTGCAAGGATCGAGCTACTATTCCAAGATCGACCTTCGATCGGGATACCATCAGTTAAGAATCCAAGAGGAAAGCGTACCAAAGACAGCATACAGAACACGCTATGGGCATTACGAATTCCTTGTGATGCCATTCGGACTGACGAACGCGCCAGCGGTATTTATGGATCTGATGAACCGCGTTTGCAAACCATATCTCGATAAATTCGTGATTGTATTTATTGATGATATCCTGATTTACTCGCAAACCAGAGAAGAGCACGAGCAACACCTCAGAACCATTTTGGAACTACTGAAGAAAGAGAAACTTTATGCAAAGTTTTCAAAGTGCGAATTCTAGATTCGCGAAGTACAGTTTCTTGGTCACGTTGTGAATGAGAAAGGCATTCATGTAGACCCATCCAAGATTGAAGCAATAAAGAATTGGGAAGCCCCCAAAACCCCAACTGAAGTTCGAAAATTTTTGGGCTTAGTAGGCTATTACCGGCGATTTATCGAGAATTTCTCCAAGATAGCTCAACCGCTGACTACCCTTACGCAGAAAGACAAGAAGTACGACTGGGGTGATAAGCAGGAAGAAGCCTTTCAACTGCTCAAAAATAAGCTATGCGATGCACCAATACTATCCTTACCCAAAGGCACTGAAGACTTCGTGGTATAATGCGATGCTTCGCGTCAAGGGTTGGGTTGCGTGCTCATGCAACGCCAAAAAGTCATCGCTTATGCTTCAAGACAGTTAAAGGTGCATGAAAGAAATTATACCACGCATGACTTGGAGCTAGGCGCGGTGGTATTCGCCTTGAAGATCTGGCGACACTATTTATATGGTACTCGATGTACAATCTTCACAGATCACAAAAGCCTACAAGACATATTTGATCAGAAGGAACTAAACATGCATCAGCGACTATGGGTCGAGCTGCTGAACGATTATGACTGTGAGATTAAGTACCATCCAGGAAAGGCAAACGTTGTAGTAGACGCGTTAAGCCGAAAAGAAAGGGTTAATACCCTAAGGGTTCAAGCATTAGAAATGACTATTCAAACGAACCTCACTGCACGCATTCGTGACGCACAAGAAGCCCTGAAAGGGGAGAATCGTAGAGCTGAATACCTCCAAGGTATGCTGAAGAATTTGGTGCCAAAAAAAGAGGGAACCTTATACTTTAAGGTGCGTATTTGGGTTCCGCTCTATGGCGGTATTCGAGAAGTCATCCTTAATGAAGCTCACAAGTCAAGATACTCGATCCATCCAAGATCGGACAAAATGTATCAAGACTTGAAAGACTACTATTGGTGGCCGAGGCTTAAAAGCGATGTTGCTATCTATGTTGGAAAATGCCTAACCTGTGCTAAGGTTTAGGCTGAATATCAGAAACCGTCTGGCCTACTGCAACAACCAGAGATACCCATGTGGAAGTGGGAGCAAATCTCGATGGACTTTATAACGAAATTACCCAGGACCCCTAGGGGGCACGATATGATATGGGTGATAGTCGATCGGTTAACAAAGTCTGCGCATTTCCTACCGATCCGAGAGAAGGATAGCACTGGAAAGCTTGCTGAGTTGTACTTGAAAGAAATCGTGGCACATCATGGAGTGTCTATCTCAATTATTTCAGACAGAGATGGACGTTTTGTCTCGAGGATCTGGCAATCTTTCCAGGAGGCCTTTGGATCTCAACTAGATCTAAGCACGGCCTTCCATCCGCAAACAGACGGCCAGAGCGAATGAACCATACAAACGCTGGAAGATATGCTTCATGCATGTGTTATGGACCTAGGCGGCAGTTGGGATACTCATCTACCCTTAGTTGAGTTTTCCTACAATAACAATTACCATACGAGCATAAAAGCCGCACCATTCAAAGCTCTATATGGTCGTAAGTGTCGCTCACCATTATGTTGGGCAAACGCTGGAGACAAACGCATGGTTGGTCCTGAACTTGTGCAAGAGACAACCCAAAAGATTATGCAGATCCGAGAGCGTATTAAGGCGGCTCGAGATCGACAAAAGAGCTACGCGGATCGAATACGAGAACCATTAGAATTCGAGGCGGGAGACAAAGTTTTGTTAAAGGTCTCACCTTGGAAGGGCGTAGTAAGATTCGGAAAACGTGGGAAGCTGAATCCCCGATACATCGGACCATTCAAGATCTTGGAAAGAATTGGTACCGTGGAATACAAGTTGGAATTACCGGAAGAACTTAACGGAGTACATGATACGTTTCATGTATCCAACCTCAAGAAGAGTCCAACACAGGAAACAGTGATCATCCCTACGGATGAAGTGCATATTGACGACACCCTCCGATTTACAGAAAAACCCGTTGAGGTTACAGACTGGAAAGTCAACAAGACCCAAAGGAGCAGTGTCAAACTTGTCAAAGTACGTTGGAACTCTAAGCACAGACCCGAGTACACATGGCAACGTGGAGACCAGTTTAAAGAAAAGTACCCCCACCTGTTCAAGAAAACTCCTGCGAGAGTTAGCTCAACCTGAATTTCGGGACGAAATTCTTTCAACGGGGGGAGACTGTGACAACTGGCACAAAACCGGTAATTTCCGTACAATTTAATTAATACTTAATAACTGTAATTATGTGCTTAAATGTCAACATTGTCTGATTTCATGCTATACATGTGAATTCATGCACGTTTTATACTACAAATATTGCTTTATGCATTAATGATAGCTTTGCGTCAGAAATACTAGTAAACTCACCGGTAAGACACATTATGTCAATAATTCTGCAGAAAGCAGTCAGACAATAGAATTGGGGCCTAGGAGTAGGTCCAAAGTCTAAAATACATTGAAACCCAAGAGTATATACAAGAATTAACATATAGACTTTCCGGAAGCTAAAATACGCACTGAAAAGCACCCGAAACACACTTTAAATGCTGAATTTCATACATTTCAGCAAAATTCAGCATTGTAATGAGTTAGTGACATGTAAAAATATGACTAATTGGTCCAGAATACCTTCCTAAGTGTCGGGAATTAAAAGTGTCACAAAAGAGTACTTAAAGGACACTAAACGATGCAATTTAGCACTTTAACGAACCGGTATCTAACCGAACAACCGGACATTACCCGAAACATCAAAATATTACTAGAAGCATTGTTTTAATGTTTCTGAGCTAGTTATGATCCCCGAACACCATAACAGCCCTTATAACATAATAACACATTAAATCCCTAAACTTTATACTTGAAAACTAACTTATGTATGAAATTAGTGATTGAAATTTACACCTTACCCCTCCCCCCTTTTAAAGTTGACGATCATGGGAGGCCCCACCTTTGATCTTGTGTAATCTTTCCCTTGATTCACCAAGATCCCATTTGATTTTCCTTGGATTCATTTAGATATTATGAGATCTTATGAAGATTTACTAGTGGTCTTGTCTTGTACTATAAGAACACTTCATCTCCCTCATTCCCTCATACACTAAACACCCACCACTTTCTTCTCTCCCCCTCCTTGGCTCACGGCCGAAACCACCATCAACACCACCACCATCTTCAACTCAAGTTCAACCAATCTCAAGTGTACACAAGGTGCAATAAGGGTTACAAACAAGCTTGGTGTTCTTGGAGACTAAAGGACCTTCTTCATTTGCTTTTATCCAACACTTTTGTCATCTACAACTTCTAGTGTTCTTCCCTAGCCTTGTGCTAGTGGTAAGGCCCTCATGATCTCTTATTACTTCATATGTTGTTGGTTAAAAGATGATATATATTGTTAATCACAAGAACACTAAAGAACATGATCATGATACTTTAACATAAGCTTAAATACATAAGAATACATGTAAATGATGATGATTTGCTTCTTGATGAATGATGATTTGTGTTAGTGATGTTAGACATTATAAGAAACCTACTAGATTGTGATTAAACACATAATCTAGTAAGTTAAAGTGGTGATCTTGTGAAAGACCAAGATCATCATGCTTTATGTCTTCATGAACTTGAATGATGAAATTGATTTTCATATGTAAAGGTGATTTAAACAAAATACAAATCTTGTAAATAGATGATTACAAAAATAATTTTCTCAAGAAACCAAGTTTATTTATGAGATTTACAAAGTCATGGTTTCTAAGTAAAATAATCATATTTTTAGTGTTTAAACAAGACTAGGAACATGATTGTAACAAGAAAAATACAAAAGAAATATTTTTAGAAATATCATCTTACAAGTTGTAAATGACTAAATCTTTCAAGAATGTGTTTTACAAACAAATAACCATGTTTTTAAGTGTAACTAAACCTACTAAATAACATGGTAAGTTACTACAAGTTTTTACAAAAATTTCAAGTTCATGATGTAGTGTAATTTACTTGATTTTGACACTCGGTAAGTGTTGAATGAGTTGATGATTGTTTGTCATGATTTGAAAAGAAAATAAACACATGTTCTGAAAACATGGGAAACCTCCATTTTTAGGGGAAACTATGTCAAAATTTCTATAGAATATTGACACTTAGAAAAATATAAGTTTTGGTGAAACTTATTCCCTAAAAATTCACCTAAAAATATTTACCAAGGTTTCCCTAATTTTTATGTAAACTTCAAGTTAAGAAATGATGATTTCTTCAAGATAAAAAATGATATTAAGTATGTATATTTTTGAGAAAAAATATATATATTTATTGATCACCAAATTTTGTGCTAAGTGTATGTAGTATGTATTATATGTGATAGTGTATTAGGACTTGAAATACACTAAATACTCCTAAGGAGTAAAAATACAAAATACACATACAACATGCTTAGACAAATACAAGAGAATATATTTATGAAAATATATTTCTTAATAGATTAAATAACTTGGACAAGTTATGAACATGAAATAAAGTTTTGGACAAAATACATAACTCGGGTGAAAAATACAAGATACTTATATTTATGTTTGAGAAAATAATATAAGTAAGATACATAGTTAAAAATATAAAGTATTTTTAGCAGCAAAGAACAAATACATAAAAGATGGTGACTTGTACTTGTGCGATACAAGTCTAGTGACTAACGTTAATAAAACACGTATAGGTCACGACGCTATATAAGCAAACCCGATGAAGTTTACGGCGCAAGAAACGCAAAGTTGTGAGTTCATGTCCCCACTTTTAAACTTTTACATACTTTTTAAACTTGGGGAAAATACATGTGTTATGGTATGATGGATACAAAAACTAAGGAATGATACTTTAGATCATGTCACGAATAGGGTACCAGAAGCACCATTAATCGTGTACATACTAAGACCTCAGAACAAAAGGTTAGATCTAATGGGTTTTCGGGCAGCCACACTCTTGGTGATAACTAGTACCAAGTAGTGCTTTTGTGTCTCAGTCGTGAATCGACAACTAGAAAAATGCCTATGGTTTGGATGCTTCCTATGTCGTGTCACATGTTAATGGCCTTACAAACCATTAGCGATCTCGATTTCCTTATATTTACAGAAATACTTGATACATACAAATTACATACCATGTCTTCATACAAATTACATACCATGTCTTCATACAAATTACATACCATGTCTTCATACAAAGTATACAAACGTTCAATACAAAAACTGCATGAATTCACACCAACATTATGTTGACGATTTTCCAAAAACTCACATGTATTTCAGGTAACTAAAGTGGATGTGTGTGCGGTCTTACTCTTGCTCTTGGATGTTGTTTATGTTTATCTTTGAATAATGTTGTAAACTTTTCAGACAATGTCTTATGCTGTCTTGTGATGTAAACACTCAACCTATGTTTTCAGTTACGTAATGTTATTGGCATTGAAGTTATTTTTACGAGCATGTAGTATGTTTACCATTCGTATGCAATGAGAACCTTTCATGATCACACCTCGTGCTTCCGCCTTAGAAAGGGGTGTGACAAACAACATATACAATCAAGAAATAACCTTGAGAGCAAACCACAATAGACCTACACAAACCATAAAACATGACTAATCATACAAGATGATATATGAACGACACTCAGAAAACATTTTAACAGTGTTGACTACAAAAAACTTATCACATAATGAGGAATAATTCTATTAAAATAAGAACCACAAGATCCGATGATCATTCATCATACTCATAAACTGACCAAATAAAGACTTTATATTAAAAAAAAAAAACAAATAACAAAGTCACATGTCTAAAAATTTCAGACCCACATCTGAACTAAAACATGGTCAAGAAACCATAAAGACCCATTTGTTTTTACCAAAAAAAACCTTTACAATTATACAAAACATGAACCACGCAACCAAAACTAATCTGATAAAAAACAATACACCTCTAAATCAGACAACAAACAACATTCAAATATCCTTCTAATTGAAGCTATAGATCCAATGATATTGCAATTAGAACAGAGACCTTCTCATAAAGAGGCAAACTAGGCAGCCATAACCTACAAAAGCAATCTCCTACATAAAGACGCTTGCATAATAACAAGACAATTTTCACATACAGAAACAATTTTCTGATCAACTCAATCAAAAAAACACAGACACGAAGATCTAGTAAATCAGAATCAACAAGCACATACTTGAATCAAATCCTCAATAACCACAGAAAGTTACAATTAAGATTTTTTTTCATCAACTTTCAGATAAACAAGACTGCTCACACAATACAATTGAGGACAAGAACTCTTCCAAAACCAATCCAGACAAACTAGAGATTCATAAAAGACAATATAACTCAGAACTAAGTCTGAAAAGACAATGAATCACACGATTCTTACATATACAAAACAAATGAGATAACAACAACTAGAAAACATATTCTAACTTGAACAATGAACCACACAACTCATCAACAATACCACAGTTATATCATTTAAACATCACACGATTTTTAAGAATTTGAGACCAAGACCGAAAGACTATACTTATGAAGAACTCAAAGTCAAATTTGACTTGATTAGAAAAAAAACTTTTACAATTTTTCAAGAAATACAGAATCAAGAATCAAACCAACACTGATACACAAGAAGTACACTTTCATATTAGGCAAGAAATTCAGCCTATCCAAAAAACAAATGATATAACATCTCACACACAAGACAAGAATAACACGACAATAAGACACAGCCAAACAAAATCACAAAATAACATATTTTGCAACCAAAACCATCTCACAAGAGATAACATACAAGGCTGTCACAAATACAGAATAATCTTGTCAACACCATCGGTTAAACATGAACCATACAGACAAGATTATAGACAAGCAGACATCAAGACTGCGAATAAAAGACATTTAACAACATACAAGACAAAGATCCTCTACATATAGATCTCATGCCAAGGCAGACACAGACATCAAGAACAAACTTGACAGAACAAGTGATTAGAAACACTCAAACCATATAGTTTGACTAACCATACAATAAGACATACACAGATCATGACCACAAGACATTTAGACATTGTTCAAGACAAAAAATGAATGATCACTTGATTCTAAGACAAGGAAAACTATATCTTACACAAGAGAAAAATACATAAGTCAGAACCAACATTCAAAATAACAGCCTTAAACAATTACAACGAACCACGCGTCAGAAACAAACTTGCAATCAAAAACAATTTTGACTAAAACAACGCATGGTAAAATAACCCAACACAATTATAGCCAAAAACAAACATAGACTAAACCAAACAACAACAAATTCCTTCAACAACTCACACGACTATCAAGACCAAAAAAAAAACATTAAAGCATAGTGTGTCAGATCTCATAAACTCAAAGAATGTTTCCAGGTTTAACCAAATTTGGAGATTTTAAAACACACCGAACAAGACAAATCCAAGTTATTGTTACCACAAAGAACTGAATACAAAACAACAACAGAAACTAATATTTTTCAATCAACTTGTCCCTTTGAACAAAAAATCTTGACCCAACATACCATAGCATCAACACTTCTAGAGCCATATAGACAATTAGTACATATATTTTCTTTCAAACGAGTGGAAACAATGACCAAATAAAAACTCTTTTAAGGAACTCTACTCAGAATATGCATGTAATGAATCACAAATCGATCAACTTTCAAACACTATTGCAACTAGCAACAACAGACTAATATAAGAACAACGACAGATAGACATTTCGATTGATCTTAACAAGAAACATTGAGCAGTCAATAAAAAAACCTTCACATAACAAATAACAATCTTCACACACAATAGAAAACAAGGATACCATAACATAGAGTTTATGAACATAAGATCTCTACAAGGCTTTTATGAATTTTTTTCAAAAAAATTAGCATTTCTGAACCAAGACAAAAAACAGATAAATGAACACAATACAAACAGGAGAACAAAGGATAACAGACAGACAACTAACTACACGGGAAAATAACCAAACAAGACGCAAAACCCTAAGGCGAAGCTGTATCAGTGTCCAGATTCCAGGTTCATCACTTATAGTGCCTGGATAGGTCTTTATACAGGAGCCACACACTAACTACATAGACTACAACAATAAAAAAATGCCGGTCCTTACTACCCCGACTTCAACTAATCCAACCACAGAAATAAAAGGAGTGTGTAAGAACGCTCTTACAGCGAGGGCAAAAAACTTCCAAATAAAATGGATCAAAACTGTAGTTTTCGAAAAACTACAAGAACTGATCAACACACAAAACCACCTGGTTAGTTTGCCCTAAACCTTCTAGGGTTCAGAGACCAACACAGGTCTTGAGAAACAGCAGATGATAGAACACCTTCTTGACCTCCAACAAACCCTAACTAGGATTTGTGTCATACCAAAAGTCAACAAAACAGATTTCACCAGATACGCACCTGCACACACTCCAAGAAACTGATCACAATAGACCATACAAAGAAAAACCCCAAAAAAAAAAAAAGAAACGAAACATACAACACAAAAACACAAAGAGAATGAGAACTAACAGGACTGAACAGAACTTCACCAGATTTTAACAAATACAAACACAATCTTATGTCAAGAACAAGATATCATTCACTGATTTAAGATCTAACACAACGAATACCCAAACCTGAATGATTATTACCCAAACAAAGAAATACAAAATATGTTCTCAAATGTATGAAACCCTAACTTCTCTAAATACTTAAAGAAGATTATCAAACGAAAAATCTACACTACGAAAAACGGGAAGAACCATAGCTACGGACAGATTCACACAAACCCATTCAACTTAGATGAAACTCTAAACGCAGATCTAGAGAGAAGAGGCGACTGTGAAGATCTTTTCTAAATGAGATTTTTCTGTAGGATCGTTGTGCGACCTGGATGAGTCGTTCAGAAGAGTTTTGGATCCGAATCAAAGGCGGAATCAATGAAACGGACGCTCGATTCAATTATAAAGTCTCTATTACTGATGTAATAGTCTTACAGCACCTGGAGACAATTCGGCAGAGCTTCGCTACTCAAGTCCGAAAGTTACAAATGACAAACCAGTGCTCGGTTACTAGAAACTGAGATTTGAGTGTTTATTAGTGATTTCGCTTGAAACAGCCAAAGGCCTTTTCAAACGGAATTAACATTGTTAATTTCGTTTGAAAAGGCCTTTGGCTGTTTCAAGCGAAATCACTAATAAACACTCAAATCTCAGTTTCTAGCAACCGAGCACTGGTTTATCCTATCCTATTACATGACTCGATACAAGACGAAGTCGACAGACATAGTGCACTAACAGACTCCCCCTTGGATGTTGACGAAGTCTTCAGTGTGGAGTCTTTATCATGACACTTCTTCAGTCTTGATCAGTCTTCACACTCTTTCCAAATTGTCTAACACTGTACGCATCCATCAATCTTTCTTCAGTATGATCAGCTTCTATCTTGAATTGTATACCAGGATCTGTCTCTGGCTCTAACAATAACATCCTTTAGAAACATTTTTCTCAGGCTCCCCCTTTTGTCAAGCTTCCGTGCTTTAGGGATCGACACCTTGCTTTTTGGAAACAAGCTCCCCTTGCATTGAGCTCGTCTTTAGACTCCCCCTTAGACTCAGCTATCAGGATCGTAGTCTGGTACAATATCTGCAATTTCTCAAACATTTATAAGAAACAACATTTTGAACATCCAGGATTAAACGACCTAGCTCTTTTATCATAAATTTTTTTTTTACAATGAAAGCACTTTCGATTTTCCAGAAATCGTAACTTGGCTTTATTCAACAGATTTTTAACAATATAAGCATCCAAATCCCTCACAGTTAATCATCCAAGTCCAACTTAATGACCTTGGAGATATCACAAACTGTTTTTTATTTTTGATTTTAAAACTTCAAGTTTCAAATTAATGAACTTGTTATATTTTTAGAAACACAATCAGCATACTCAGATTTTGATACTTAGCACTCAGACATCAGTTGTCGAAAATAAAGCAGAATCAAAAATCTTTTTGTATTTATCTGAAACATAAAGCAGTAAAGAAATATTTACAAACATATTTACAGACAATATTTTTGTTTGAGTTTGCGTCAGAGGATCATATCAGTTTTTGACAAATCACAAGTACCGTTGAGCTTAGTTACACATTTAAGAATTAAACAATTCACTTAGATTGTCGATATACTGATCCACTTAAATTTTCACACAAATTTCAATTGATTCAGGATACGAATTAGGTGTATTAAGAACTTAAACTTATTCATGTGTCCCACCTCTTGAATATACTCCCGTATCCAGATCCCAATATTCAGTCTTACGGGTGAGTATACCTAGATGATATCTGTAAAGGGTTAAATGCGAGGGCCGTGAGAGCTCAGGCTATTGCTTCCGCAAAATCAGAGAGATGACGACTTTGACTTTTAGGTGTGTTCCCATTAGAGAATATTTTCTTCAACAGCACATGATTAACCTTTTTCAGTGTTTCATCATTTTTATGCTGAGGGTAGTGCTATATTTCAAGCAAACGTAAAGTATTATACGGGGACTAGGCCATTGCTTCCGCAAAATCAGAAGTCCCGGGATAATACCCCAGATATCACTAAGCATAAAGACCTAGTATCTCAGAAAGAGGGGTCCTTCAAACGAGATTTCAGAGGTTACCTATATATCCAAGTAGTGTTCCCCACGAAATAAGCAAGTATGAAATTTTATGTTTATATCCCGAAAAGTTTACTAAATGTGTAAAAACCTATCGGCATATCATCAGTGAGACCGTTTAATACTTTTTAAAAACATTACATTTCTTTAGCATACTGTAACTGTCTACTGATGTACTATCATTTCCTCTTTTTACACAAAAACTCATTTTTTAATTTTATCATGTTTTTGACTTTTTCAAATTTTCAAATGTTTTTGGATTTTCTGACAATATTACTCCCCCTAAAATGCAAAATCATTTAAAGAAAATTTGATAACCGATGTAGATAGCTTTGTCTCGCCATTCATTTTCTGCTTCACATGCTTTGATTTGCAGAAAATCTAACGTACCCCCATGATTTACAACACATTGATTTTTTACAGTTTTAAAACCGTTTTTCAATCTTCTGAAATTAATCATGTTTGTTCAGCCGTGAGGGTTTCGGCGTATTCAATCAACATATTTTTGTAATTTTTGAATATTTGACAAAATAAAAACATATTTTTGGTTTTTTTTCAATTTTTAGGGTTTTTGAAATATTGTTTATTTATGTACAAAAAAACAAACAAACTCCCTGTTTCAACCAACACAGGGTTCAGCAGCCTTCTCTTCCCGTTGTGCCAGGCTGCTCTGTTTTTCATTATCACAATCTTCAATTTTCTTGAGCACCTGCACATTCAATTATTCAATCACTTGAACAATTTAGCCCAGGTCTGTTGGACCTTAGGCATTTCAACACAATATGTATCATGCAGTTTCGGAAAATCTTTGTCATCAAAGACTTTTTCAACTTTGACTTCAACTTTTTCATCTTTTACCGAAGTCATTTGTTTCTTAACAGACCATGTTTGACCTTTTGGAGTCCCTCTTTTGTAAAAATGTGATTCCTTATGAACATTTTGATTTTGAACCACAACTTTAAGTTTCCAAAACTCATTTGGTTTTGTTATATCAACAGTTGTTTTCCAACTTTGAGTTGTTCTGAATCTGGATGAGTGCGAATTCCAGATCTGTCTTGAATCGAACCTATTCAGGTTTGATTTCCAAGTTTGATTAGAAGCAAACTTGTTTGTGTTATACCTCCAAGTTTGTTTTGAATCAAATCTGGTCGACCTTTGTTTCACATCCTCAGATTTTTGTTTCTCAACATCATCAGACTTCTTTTTGTCAACATCAACAGGTTTCAGATTTGGACACTTGCGTGCAAGATGTCCAGTTTGATTACATTTGAAACATGTTCTCTTGGACACATCTTTAACCTGTGGTTGTTGCTTTTTCTTTTGAGCATAGAACTCTTCATTAGACTGACGCCTAAATTGGAGTTCTTTCTCTTCTTCAGAACTTGTTCCATGAACAAAATTCATCTTTATCTGATAATTTGGAGTTTCATTTTTATTTCGACTTTGTTTCTTCTTATAACCCAACCCAGCCTTCATGTTTTTCTTCTTGTAACTAGGTTTGTTATAACAAGTTTTCTGACCTTTTCTTGCAAACTTTGGAATCTCGGACTTTTCAATCTCCACCATTTTGAAAACTTTATCAATCTTTTCTGAAATCACATTCTGAATCAGGAATACAACATCTAAGAATAATTTGTATGATCCAATCATGGTATAAACCAATCCTTTTGAATCATCATCCAGATTTTTCTCAGATTTTGATTTTTTCAGGTATCCATCATGAAAATTACCTTCATTTTCATCCTGTGATTCAGAATTACCTGTTTCAACCGACTCTTCTTTCAACACACTTTCAACGACCTTACCTACCACATCTGAATCACTAGAATCATCAGATTTGGAATAGGTTACGTCAATGTTATTTGGCAATTGATCTACCATGTTGAAAGCTTTTTCGACCTTTTCATCATCATAAAATACAAACTTTTCCGGTGGTGGAACTTGATGAAACTCTGAGCCAATGCCTTTCTTGTTTTGCTCAGACTCACCATCTCCCGGTTTTATATTGAAAATACGTTCAAGCACATATGATGACACATGATAACTTTTTAACTTGTTGTTATCCTGTTCTAAATCAGCAATCTGACGCTTAAGCTTAGCAACATCCTCAATATAAGAATTTACAACTTGTTGCTTTATTTCATACTGTCGCTTTAGTTCAGTTGTTGTTTCAGAACAGTAATTCAATCTTGATTGAACAAATTTCATTTCACTTTTCACCTTTTCATATGACTCTTTTATAATGTGATAAGCCAATTTTATTGAATCATATTCCTTTTTCATTTCTTGACAATCATTTTCTTTTTGAGAACATTCTTTTGTCATTTTCAAAACATTTTCTTTCAAAACTTCATTTTCTTTTTCTAACTTTTTACATTTTTCCAAAAGTTTTTGGTCATTATCTTTCAAAACTTTTTCATTTTCTAACATTTCTTTGTATTTATTTTTAAAAACTTCTTCAATTTTTGTGAACTCAAGATCTCTTGTTCTGAACCTTTTGTCTTTTTCAGTATAAGCACTGCACGTTTCCATGCATTTCTTGCACTGTTCAACGATTTTGATTTGAGTTTCAGAATCAGAATTTACCTCAGTGATTGACACCTCGGTGTATGCTGCTGTCTCTGTCTGATCAGCATCATTCTTTTGTTTTTCTTCAACACCAACTTCAGTATCACCAGCATCACCAGCTTCCAAATTCTCATTCTTCACTTCAATCGAACTTTCAACCTTCTTCTCAGCTTCTTTAACCTGTAGTTTTTCAGTAACTGCTTCTTTCACAACTTCTTCATTCACAACAACTTTTTCTACCTTCACATCTTCCTCTTTAACTGCTTCGACTTTGACTTCCTCAGCGACCTTCTTCAAATTATTCACCATCTCATCAACATTCTTCTTCATTCTCTCTTCATCCCTCTTCTTCAGACTTGAAGTCATAACATCCCTAAGGAGTTTTTCAAATTTCTTCACATATGTTTTATCTTTTTCAACATTAGTATAGTATTCGACGGATCGAGGGATTACTAACAGAACATCATCAAAGATTATGTCTTTCTTGGGAACAACAGGTTCACCATTTCTGTTGACGTAGCATTCTCGCTTCTTATCCCATCTCTTGTTGATCACTGCACTTTCATATTCTTCTTGCATTATATCAATTCTGTTCCAAGCAATGTTTCTTTCTCTATATGTTTTCTCACTCAGAATCTCTTCTCTGGTTTTCTCTTTGATTTTAGCTATAACATTTTCTTCTTTGTTTTCCTCTTTTATTTCAGCAACAAAAACATAATGTTTGCTCTTTGATGGGTTTATGCCATGAGCTGTACTTTGATTATCAACACGGTCTTCTTCTGGAAGAATCTGACTCCAATCATATCCTTCATCATCATGGATTACAGCACAAGCTCTTGACTTATCTCTGGGTTTATCTTCAATCATTTTTGGCTCTACTTTGCTTCGGTGGTAGATTGCCTTTCGGTAATAATCATCATTGAACGGATGTTCATTTCCACCAACTGCAGAATTGTTACATTCTCTCTTGAAAGGACCTTTTTGCTTACATTTGAAGCAGGTCACTTTGGACTTATCAAATCCAAGTTTTGTTGATGCATCGCCTAATGATTGTTTCCCAGTAATCTCCATGTATCTCTGAGCTCTTCTTATGCAACTCGCTAAACACCAGCGAATGTCAATGAGTTCCATCTCTTCCGGATCAATCTGGTCGTAGTCTTCTTTGGTTAACTCTGAGTTTCCAATTTTACCAGCTATAAGACCTTCATACGATTCCAGAACAGATGCAAGGAAGCTCATTTGCTGCTTAGCTGCATTGATGCTCATTGCAGGAGAATTTTTCAACTTGAGAGCAATGTTGCACAGTATCTCATCTGATTCTTCAGAACTAGCTTTTGAAAAAGCTGAATGATAACCCGGATTGTAACTTGATGAACTTTTATGTGGCTCTTTTGTCCTCTCACCACTGAATGCTATCTTTGGTGTTTCTCCAACTTTCACTGAAGGTAAATTACCTTTGTAGTAGAGACCAACATTCTGTTGATGTGAAGAACTGCTCATCTTGTTCTGCTTTTGCAATTCAAGCTCATGACTTTCTATCTTTTCTATCAAGACATCAAGAGAAATTGTATCATATAAAGCATCATTTTTCAATATGAATACAAATGTTTGCCACTGATCAGCTCGTGGTAACGCTTCTATGATCTTATCAATTATTTCTTCTCGAGTTTTAACAATACCAAAACGATCAAGTTCAATTTTTAGATGACCAAATCTCTCTATCATTTGTCTTACTGATTCACCTTTCAAACTATCAAACAAATCAAATTCTTTCTTTAATAAAGCAATTTTATTTTTCTTCATTTGTTTACCCCCCTCAGCTTTTACCCGTAAAGCTTCCCAGACAGATTTCGATGTTCCGTCATGTTGCAATAAAGCAAACATGTCATTTCTGATTGAAGATTGAATTAAAGCAATCATTCTCTGTTTAGCTGAGAATTCTCTTTTGTCTTCTGCTGATAAATTTTTGAGCGGGGTTTCTTCTCCTTTATCATTGGTCGGCCTTTTATAACCAAACTCCAAACAAAACTAGCTTTCATGAGCATAAGCTTTTGCCCAGTTGATGAACCGATCTTTCCACCAAGTGTAATCTTCAATGCTTTCAAGAGTTGGTGGTTTTGAATGTGTCCCGTAAAAGTTATCATGTTTAATGTTTTCATTGATCGCTTTTGTAATGGTTTTTGGTGTGACAGTTGAGGTTTCGGAAGACTCGGATGTAAACGCGTTATAGAACGTATTGTAGAACTCTTCAGCCATGATGTGAATTTCTTGAATTACCTGAAGACAAAAACAATCAAACAAACACAATCAGTTTAAACAATATCAAACAACTTGAAACAAAACTGACACTCGGTTGACTTGAAATGATCTTGACGCGAAATATCCACTTTCAAACGAAATAGTGATCTTCAAACGGAATCACTTTGGTGCGAAATCACTTTGGAACGGAATACCCTTTCACACGAGATCACACTTTTAAACGGAATCCCTAAATGACAACTTCAAACGAAATCACAACTTAAAGCGAAATCAGAACTTCAAACGGAATTACACTTTGAAGCGAAATAACTGATTCCGTGTGAACCTTTCAAACGGAATTACACTTTGAAGCGAAATAACTGATTCCGTGTGAACCTTTCAAACGGAATTACCCTTTTCAAGCAGAATCAGATGTAATTCAAACGAAATCAGTAATTTCGTATGAAATTGCCTCAACTTTTCAAGCGAAATCAGAAGCTCGTTCAAACGAAATTAACCTTTTGGTCCATTTTTGTCACTTTTAATCTGAATTTAGGTCTGATTCTCTCAAGGCTTTGTTAAAACACTGTTTCGCGTGTAATGTGTGAAATTCAATCCATTTTGTCCGTAAAATCTTGTGAATTTTGAAAAAGAAGGTGTAGAAGTCAGAAAACTGAAGAAATCAAGCTAAACTCTTCCTCCTGAGCTCTGATACCACTTGTAGGATCGTTGTGCGACCTGAATGAGTCGTTCAGAAGAGTTTTGGATCCGAATCAAAGGCGGAATCAATGAAATGGACGCTCGATTCAATTATAAAGTCTCTATTATTGATGTAATAGTCTTACAGCACCTGGAGACAATTCGGCAGAGCTTCGCTACTCAAGTCCGAAAGTTACAAATGACAAACCATGCTCCCCTATATATAGTGTTCTGATTTCGTTTGAAATGACCAAGCGTCATTTCAAACGGGATTAACATTGTTAATTTCGTTTGAAAAGGGCTTTGGCTGTTTCAAGCGAAATCACTAATAAACACTCAAATCTCAGTTTCTAGCAACCGAGCACTGGTTTATCCTATCCTATTACATGACTCGATACAAGACGAAGTCGACAGACATAGTGCACTAACATTTTCTTCCTTTTTCTTTTAATACTAAGAACCCTATCAGCGATATGAAGATAGTTTAAATCAGATGCATTCAGCGGAAACTATACCCAAAATACATAAAAAATAATCAGTAGACAAAAACCTCAGACTGATTTTAACCAGAAACCGTAACACACAACAATTATGAACTGAAACCCTAGATTGTATCAATCAAACCTCCGAAAACTTAAATAGAGCCAACCATGGGCTCTGATACCATGTCAAAAACGGTAAGAATGATCGATACAAATAGCAAACAACAACACAAGACACAAGAGAAGCGACAAACGTGACGTAAAACTTTATTATTTAACCCAAACCAAAAACACCCCTCAAACCCTAGATCTCACAATTTATGAGACCTGTAAACTTACAAAGAACAAAAAAAACAACAATACCTAGATGATCATCGGCTGATGATCATCAACAACATGAAGAACAACCTCTCTACAGCCGAGAGCACCAATCTGAACAGAATAAACTCTCACACAGACGAGAGTGACAACTGAACGAAAAAATCTCTCAAACAGATGAGAGCAACACTAACCGATCTTCAAACAATACGAAAGATCATCAAACAATATAGGTTTACAAATAATTAATAGAACCCTCAAATCGCCGGAGATTCTTGAGAGAACGTGAAGATGAAATCTGGGGAATTGGGGAAAGTAATGATCTGCTGCACAACACCTTTTTTTTATAAATGTCTTGACCAAAGAATTTACACTTAGACCCATAAGATACACAGAAGATGATCGCGGTCCTTTCAAAGTTTCATATTACCCCCTTAGACTTCCAGCTGTATTTTACAACTTACAACAAACAACAATATTCGTGAACACATTACCATAAGCCCAAAAGAGTAACAAGCCCAAAGAGTAACAGAACAGGCTATACAACCAGCCCAATAGATAAGTTCTGCCATGTTGAATAACAAGTCCACTTGACATGTTTGTGTTTTGATCACTATTATTTTTAACACTCGACACCAAAACCAACTGACCCGACCAACACCAAAACTAACTATGACCAATATGTACCTGAAAGTCGACGACGCAGGGAACACGGGGTGAACCAGGGTAGCAGGCAGCGGTGGTCGATGGTGGTTGTTGACCATCGGAGGAGAAGGTCATCACGTTTAAAGCATTGTGGTGGCGGTAGAACTTCATACCGTGAGGCAAATTTGTTACGGACGCGTCGTTGTACAATAATTGGGACCATGTTTTTGTTTAATGACTGAGCTAGGCGAACATGCTGTTTATAAATCAATACATGATAAAGTAAATAATAGAAGTAAAAACGAATTTATCAAAATAAAAATAAGAGTAAACTAGAAAGTCATGCACCTCACCTTCTTGATTCAGTCATTAAAGTTAACCTTTTTCTCTACTATATTGCAGTGGGGAAAAGCAAATTTTCGATCTGTTAATTTTGTTTGATCAGATATAAAAATATTATACGTCAAAATAACTTTACTAAAAATAGTTAACTTCCTCGAGCATACCAGAAAGGAGTTCAATTTTTTTTTTGGTAATACTGAAAATGTGATTATCGATACGTTAATCAAATTTAATATAGTTGTAACAATAAAAGAAATTCAAATGGTGATATCAGGTAAAAATGTTGTTTCTAATAAAAAAATGCTGATAATAAACGTGTAAATAACAAAAGTAACTCATTATTGTCAATTTATTACAAATATTTACATGAAAGTTGTATAACACCACCCGTGGTGACAAAACTTTTGGGCGTTTTTTGCCCTAACAACGCCCCCAAACGCCCCTTCAATCGCCCCTGGGCGTTTTTCACCAAAAAATTGTAAGAGGCGTCCTTTTCTCCACGCCGAAGTTCCAATTCTTTGGCCAATTACCGTGCATCTCTTTTTGGTTGGCCATTAACAATTTTTAAGGTTTTTTTTATTTAAATTTTATTACACCACTTTTAAAATAATGCTCACATCCCCAATACATCCATTTTACAAAAACGTCCCATAATGTCCCATTGCTAAGTGGACTGCCACATGGCGCAAAACACCGAGGGTGGGGTGTCTTCCACTACACATGTTCTAAGTTTGAAACATAGTTAAATTATGAATGCACGCTACAATAAAAAGATTCTGAGTATTTAAACAAAATAAGACCATGCGTAGGGGTAAGGTGAATAATGCCCGGGTCTCCGTCAGAAGGAAGCTGGTTAAGGAATGGCAAAGTGAAGTGTGGTGGATAGGGAAGAATGAGTGAGTGCTTTTGAAACGTTAGTATGCGAACCTAGTATTGAAAAACCAGCTATTTTTTTTTTTTTTTTTTTAGAACGGCTAATGGTGATGGCGGTGGAGCTCCGCTTACACCCCGGGCCATGCCTGTACATGTAACCCGTCCACCCAGGTTCGGGGTTCTCCCCCAGGTGAAATCTCCTCTGTAGGTTTCAGCCTACACACCCGGGCAGGAAACCGCAAGTCAAAGCCCCTATGAAGGAGCCGGGCAGGTTGATTGTCCCCAATGGGGATCGAACCTGAGACCTTTGGAAAACCTTCCCACCTCCTCCCAAACCAATTGGTCTGGGAATCATTGGCGAAAAACCAGCTATTTGCCTTTGGTCAATTCAAATTACCACATCGATGATTAAAGCAAAATGGTTCAGAGAATCTTTAGCCCAAGCTGCAAATCATGTCACCAAATCAAATGACAACTCAATTTCCATTTTACCTATTTCCACGCAAACAACTGGATAAGTTAGAGAATCTCTCTTTCAATTCAGTTTTGCTTTTTTATTGGTAATTAAGTAAACACTATCATTTTACCTATGGGTTCTAATATTAACACATGGAAAAAACTTATTTACACATGGTGTATTCGGGGTGTTGAATGTTATACGGCCCGTATATAATTTAAAAAACTAACAAAGTCTGTGCCAGCAGACTTTGTCAGTTTTTTTAATTCCATACTGGTCGTATATCATTATACGACCCGTATACACCATGTGTAAATAATTTACCTGGTCGTATACAATGTATACGAACGATGTATACGGGCCGTATACTGTTATACGGCCTATATTCTTCGAAAATTAGATTTTTCTCAAAGTATTTAAGGGATTTAAGGTGTCAATCAGACGAGACATTTTACAGTCGTGAGGTGGTCAAACCTTTCTAAAAGTAGAAAAAAATAAAACATTAACAAGTAACAAAGATTGAAGAACAAAAAGCCGCGTCGTATGACTGTAATAAAACGGAAGCTATCAACACGGGGTTACGGGCATGGTGTTATTCTTTATTTAATATTTACAGAATAAAAGTAAGGGTGAGGCATTTGATGAGAGTTGTAAGGAGAAGCATTGAAATCAAGGGTCCCGTCATTACAACCACTTGTTTTCAACGGGGATGTAATGCAATGATTCCTCTCAATTGAATAGACAGACACTTGCTTCATAGGACTCACTTGAATCGTCTCGAAAGTACTGAACAACAGAAATAACAGCTTCGGTTTCATCAGCCTGTACCGAAGAAACCAAATTCGCAACAATGAGTCTGAGTCCATTGTTTTATCTTGAGTCGTCGGGAAAACTTTTCCTCAGGGGAGGGTGAGTAGTATGAGTCTGAGTCCATTGTGGTTCGTGAATGTTTCAAATCATCATAGAAGACGTGTCGGGTTCTTCTTCTAGTGGTCGGGCTTCTAATGCTCACACAGGGTGATAAACAACGCTGATATGAACACAAACCAACTGCTTTATCTTTAGTCGTCGGGAAAACTTTTCCTCAGGGGAGGGTGAGTAGTATGAGTCTGAGTCCATTGTGGTTTGTGAATGTTTCTGCTAGTTATTCGGAATGTTTTGAATCGTCATTAAAATTAACAATGCGGTCTTAATTGAAGACGTAATTGCAAGACTGTTTGTCGGGCTTGCAATGCTCACACAGGGTGAAAAACAACCCTTGATGTTGAAACCGGGTTTACCTCAGGAAAAGGAAAGAAACAATTTTTTTAGAGAAGCGTTGGGATTCAAGGGTTTATGAGTCAAAGTTAACATTCAGATTCAGAAAGCAGATGATTTGTACTTGGTTTATTCTCTTTAATCTATTAGAACGATCCTTGTTTTGTCACGTACATGCGTTTAATTCCCAACATCCTCGTTTTGTCACATACATTTCGTAAGAAACTTTCCGTGCACTGAACCTTCAGTTGTGTACACAAATTCACCACCGGTTTCTACAGCACAAGCACATACACCGGTTTCCAGGTAGGGTTTAGAATGTTTGAAGGAACGTTGGTTCAATACCAACTGATCTTTAGTAGTGTTTGTTTGAGAACCTGATTCAGATAAACAACGGTTCTCCAATTCCAGAGTAAGCAAATACACAATGGTTTTCCAATTCCAGATCAGTAATGAACGTTCAGTTGTGTACACAAATTCATCACCGGTTTCTACAGCACAAACACATACACAGGGAGAATGTTCTCGAAATTGAAGGAAAAGAAAAAAAATGGTTGCTGATGTTTTTCACTATCAGGATTTTGTTGGTTTGTTTCCAGGTAGGGTTTAGAATGTTTGAAGGAATGTTGGTTCAATACAAACTCATCTTTAGTAGTGTTTGTTTGAGAACCTGATTCAGATACACAACGGTTCTCCAATTCTAGAGTAAGCAAATACACAACGGTTCTCCAATTCCAGATCAGTAATGAACGTTCAGTTGTGTACACAAATTCATCACCGGTTTCTACAGCACAAGCACATACACAGTTAGGGTTTAGAATGTTTGAAGTATTCGGATTTTGTTGGTTTCTACAGCACAAACACATTCCGAATAACTTCACAAAGATTTGTTGAAAACCCAACTCTCTCTATAGATATGACTGAGAGTGAGGGTTACTCTGTTATATACACCAACAAATGATTGGTTTAATACCAATTTGTGACACCTCGAAAATTCATGTCCAATAATATATCAACACGTGTCATGGACTTAAAACGTGTAAAGGATTGATTTAGAGGGACTAAAGTTGACAAACAAAGAAAGTATGTGAATATAAGGGTTCAAAGTGTCAACAATGGATAAATATACTTCACAATAGCCCCACATAATGTTTATAACCTTAAACGAATAAATCATGGATCATACGAAGCTAATTGTGGAAGAAAGTGAGAGATTACAAACTACAGGGGTTAAATGTATCAACATGTTTAAAGTATACCTCTGAGTGACCTTTTAGCAAACCCGAAGCTTTGTAATGATTAATTATGCTCACGAGAATAAGTGATAAAAAATTCCACAAGGTTTCGTTAAAGTATGAGAAAGTTATGACAATATTCGTATACGAGGGGTTAAAAGCGTCAACGTTGAAATTTAAGACTTTTCGGTGATCGTATGAATAGCCGGGGACTTAACAAAGTTGGTTTATGACTTGGAGTCCTTAAAAGTCAAGTTTGGGGGTTACAAGTGCAAGAAAGCATATTAAAATCAAGTTTAGAAGGACTAGGGGCCAAAAGTGCAAATAACGAAACTTGTTTGGCCAGTTCTGAACACCCACACGGGGCGCGTAAGCCCAGGCAGGGCCTTACGCGGGCCGCCTGACACCCCCAGATACAGAAAACACTTCCAGCTGCCTGTTCCAGCCGGTTACACCGCCTCAATTCACCATTTCTTGATTCTAGGGGCTTGTTTAAAGTTTTAGAAGGGCCTAGGGACACTTGGAATGATCCCATAACATCCATAGACTTTGTTTGGCATGATCTTGTGGGATTAAAGTCCCTATATAAGAAGTTCTATGTTGCACCATTTGATCACATTCACTTGCAAGCTCACAACTTCACTTCTGGAGTATTTTGGAGCTCAAGACTCATTCCTAGTGATCATTAGTCGTGTTTAGGACCTTGGTAAGTATTCTTAACCTTCCTTAATTCAGTTTTGCTTAGTTTATTAGCTTAAAGTCAAACCGTCGTAATTAAGGTTTGACTTCGTCATTAATCTTAATTTGTCCAGTCAAATTACAAATTGAAAGTACCTATGAGTTGGTAATTATGTGGGCAATAAACCCTTAAAAGGGCACCCTCTGATTCTCACTCTAAGTAGGTCAATTGTCGGGTCAAACTTGATCTTAAAAAGTCAACATGAAGCAATTTTGCAAATAAACACATAATTAGCAATGTAGAAGCTATGCAACCTGTTTTATCATTAACATAACTTGGTAATTAATGTAAGAACATGTCTAAGCATGTTCAACTCGACAATTTTCGGTTTAAGCTCGGTTCGGGACCGAAAGTCACATAGTTTGACTTCTGCTTTGACTTTCAGTTCTGACCCGTTTAAGCATGTTTTAGAAATGCCTTAGAGCTTCGTTAGGACCAGCTTGTATGATAGTATAACCCTCTGCGATTATACTACTTGACTCGTTGATTGTCCGATGTTTCCGTTAAATGCCTAATGTTGACCAATATGCCCATTTGACCTTAAAACGAGAATTTTGGAAATGTGAAAGGACAATAATCTTTGTTACTAAATTATAAACATGTCCCTAAAGTTTGACATCAGTTTGAGGTCTAGATTAAGAGTTATGCTCAATAGCGTAATTAGAACGGTTTTTATTAATTAAACGGCGTATTTAGCGTATAGCCTATCTAAACCCAATCTTTGATACCAAAATTTTTACCCACTGATATAATATAATATTTTGGGATTTTTGAAGATTTATATTTATTTTTAGGCTGAGCATAACATAGAGTTCTAAGCTTATTTCGGTATTGCCGACTTTGCCCTTTTGGGCTTTTAAATGAGTTTTACAAACCCTTTTGATACCAAACCTTTTTCTACTGATCTAATATGATAAATAAAATATTTTGAGCCTTCTGGAATAATAAAAATATCAGCTTTCCTTTGAAAACCCGGAATTGGCTCCAAATCGCTTTTTAAGCGTTTTTAACGCATAGTATGTATCAAAACCATTTTATAAATATAAGACTTCATACCCTACTTTTATAACTTATTAAACTAAGTATTTTACTGATAACATCAGACCCGAAACTCAGATTTATACTTAAACTCTTTTATAACCTTTAAAATGACCAAAATACCCCTACGGGGCGTAATTTGAGTTTAAATCCATTTTGGGCATAATAGAAGATATCTTACTGATGTCACAATGTATTAAGGGCATATTGACTTAGGAAACTTGTGTATGACTCTTTTGGTTACCCGTTACGCACTTTTCGCGTTCAGATTGGCTTATGTAACTAGTTTGCATATATTAGCCGGAACGGGTCAAACCATATCGTTTTCACCTCAAAATCCAGAATGTGTTCAAGTTACCCATATTAAACAAGCATACAAGCTTTTCGGGTCAAAACCACATTCTAAACCGGTCTTCGCTTTATCATGCGTTTGAAACGAGTCTTCCTTTTGAAAACTAACCGGTCTAAGTCTAAGCTTAATTAAAGACCCGTTAGGATTCTAATAGGTTATTAAAAACCTTCGTTCCAGATTAGGAGCCCAGTAAAAGCTACGTGCACTTGCTGTATTTGATTTATACTTTGCTCAGGTAAATACTCTTAACTTATTTTCCCTATACGGGCTTGGGATACGGTATTATAATTATACCACTTGGTCGGGTATGTAATCATTTAAATCGGATTGTGATTGATGTATTTACATAACTCGTTTTATTCTGTATTATTTGGTGTATGGCCTTTGGGGGTTAAATGACCATGTCCCGGATATCCTTGGCATCATTCGAAGAAATGGCCACGACCTAAGCACGGGGTGTAGGCGTACACCTGACAGATGCATTATGTAAAAACTGGTAATCCACTTAAAGGAAATAATCCTTGTGGGCATTATACCTGTGGCGTGTCAGTTAATCTTGTCCGGCCCTACAAACCGGCCCTGGTGGACGACAAATAAGTAAAACTGTATACAAGATTATTTTTAAATAATTGTCCCAAGTTATAAAAGATATTTTTGCCGAAGTGCATTCAAATCAATTTTCAAACTCTTTTCAAAATGAGTCAGTTAAGTTGTATTTACCAGTGTAAACTGACGTATTTTCCAAAAAGGCTAAGTGCAGGTACTATACGTAATAGGCTGGCTACTCCAGGCATCAATAATCAAGTCTCGCAAGCTCTAGATGCCAAAGTCTGTTGAACAAGTTTCCCTTTTTATTTTGATCCGCCTGTGGATCTGTTTCAACTATTTTGTGATACTTAATATTACAATTTATTCAGTGAAATGAATCTATCTTTTGCTTCCGCTGTGCATTTATAATTTGTGTTGTTTGACTATGATGATATCAACTACGTCACGATACTCCCCACCGGGCCCACCAGTAACACGTGGAATATCGGGGTGTGACAGGTTGGTATCAGAGCCAACACTGAGTGAATTAAACACTAGCCTTTTGGTGTTTAATCTCAGTTACACAATTGCACCTTTTTATTCTCGAGTCTAGACAAAGAACATAGGATTAATCCTAATTCGTTTTATTTTGTTCTTTATTTGTTTCCTTGTTATTTTTCTGATTAGCCCTTGCATGGGCAAATCATTTCAGTTAGAAGTCCCATTTAGGGCAACCATGTACTTGTTTAAATTTTAAATGGAACGGTTAAAATTAAAATAACATTCCTATTATAAGATCTACCATTATAATAAAATGGCAAAATCTAAAAAGGACAAGACCTAGCCATGCGTCACCTAAAGACAGTGCCAAGATGGTAAGTTCCTCAATTAGATTCAGATCCTTGTTAACATCTCAATTTAGGATTGTTCTGCGTTAAATATTAAAAAGAATCTTAAAGGTAAAACCCAGCCTAAATGTTGTTGCAGACATGGCCAAGATGGTAAAACATATTCAAAAGATTCAAATCCTTGTTAAACATCTGAAAGCATATTAACATGCTTGACAAATGTGATTCGATAAAATCACATAAGTCATTTCTAAATTAAGTTATTCTAAATTCCCTTGTTTATATAATCATCCCTTAAAGATGAAGTGCCCACGGGCTATAATTAACGTCCTCTGAGACTAAAGACAGTGGTAGCCTACAACTCCCTGTCAAGAAAAGGTAATGAACTATGTTCAAACCTTAATGCCTTGATTCTCTGAAATCATGGCTTATAATTTAGAATGTCCCTTTGACTAGGCCTTTTGTGCCACTAATAATACCATTGTTGTTTTATAATTAGGATAAATTATAATAAAAATCCTAAATAAATATGATTAACAAATTAACCGAATATGGTCTATGATTACCATGGTTAATGAATTGCCATAAAAGACAATTCCATAATGAACTCCCAAATAAATTATTGTCAATATCTTATGTAACAGTTCAAACTACATGGCTGACTCGGATGAGATCAACAGTCACCCAAGGGAGGATCAAGATAATACCCGAATTAACATAGCGGGTGCAGAACTGCAAGCATTAATTGACAATGCTGTTACAAAAGCTATAGAGCGGCAGTATAATGAATCTAGTGGGACTCGAAGTAGGACCCTATCCGCACCGCATTCCAAGCCTAAGACTCATTCAGAGGCTCACAGCAAGCCGCCCTCTAAGGAAGACGAGCCAAAGAAAGATAATGATCGACATTCCTCAAACCAAAACAGTGTTCCATCCAAGAGGATAGTATTGATGATAAACCACGTACCAAGTCCTGTACTTATAAGTACTTTGTTTCCTACAAACCCCGTGATTTCATCGGGGAGAAGGGGAAATTGACTGTATGACTTGGTTAGATGAAATGGACACCGTGGTCGATATCAGCGGTTGTGCTGAAAGGGATGTAGTGAAGTATGTATCCCAATCATTCAAGGGAGAGGCATTAGCATGGTGGAAGTCTCTCATTCAAGCAGCTGGAAAGATCCCACTCTACAATCTGACATGAGATCAGTTTGTTGCTCTCATTAAGGAGAATTACTGCCCTCAGCATGAGGTTGAAAGAATTGAGTCAGATTTCTTATCATTGGTTATAAAAAACCTAGATTGCCAAGCTTATCTCACCAGTTTCAACACCCAGTCTAGGCTAGTTCCGTATCTGATAACACCGGAACCCAAGCGAATTGCTCGCTTCATTGGGGGTTTGACCCCAGAGATAAAAGCCAGTGTTAAGGCATCTAGACCTGCTACCTTTAGGTCAGCAGCTGATCTAGCTCTGTCTCTTACCTTGGATGCGGTCAGGCTAAGATCGCTCAAGAATTCTGAAGAAAGTAAGAGAAAGCGTGAGGATGATGCCTCACGAAGACCTGAGAAAAAAGCACAAAAGTAATACGGACCACAAGAAGGAATCTGGGTATAACAAAGATAATCAGTAGGCAGAGGAAAAACCAAGGTGCACGACTTGCCAAAAATGCCACTTTGGAAAATGCAGGCTTGAGGCCAAGTCTCAATCAGGATCACCTGCATGTGGGTTATGTAAGTCTAAAGAGCACAAGACGATAGAGTGCAAGAAGATAAAAGACGCAACATGCTACAACTGCAATGAGAAAGGGCATATCAAGACCAACTGCCCTAAATACGCCAAGAAGCCTGAAGAGGTCAAGAAGACCAATGCAAGGGTCTTCCGTATGGATGCAAAGGAAGCTGTTCAGGATGACAATGTGATCACAGGTACCTTCCTCATAAATGATGTTTATGAAAGAGTGTTATTTGATTCAGGAGCTGATAAATCGTTTATAGATAATAAGTTTTGTAAGTTGCTGAAATTACCTGTTAAAACCTTAAGTGTGAAGTATGAGGTTGAATTAGCCGATGGAACCATAGAAACGACGTCAACCATGTTAGATGGATGTTTCATATCCATTAGGAACCACTCTTTCTCATTGTCCCTACTTCCTTTGAAATTAGCCAGTTTTGACATAGTTATAGGCATGGATTGGTTATCTCATAACCAAGCCCAGATCGTCTGCAATAAGAAGCAAGTAGGGATCAAGACTCCGTCTGGTGAGTCACTTACCATTCAGGGAGATACCCAGTATGGGCTGCCTGAGCAAGTGTCTATGCTCAAGGCATCTAGATGTTTGAAGAAGGGTTGTGTCATTTATATGGCACAGTTAACTATTGATGAGCAGAAGCCTAAGGTCGAAGATATTCCTGTCATTTCTGAGTACCCTGAAGTTTTCCCAGAAGAACTACCTGGTTTACCACTAGATAGGCAAGTAGAATTCAGAATTGATATAATCCCTGGAGCAGCGCCTGTCGCGAGAGCGCCTTATAGATCGGCACCAACAGAGATGAAGGAATTGAGGATGCAGCTAGATGATTTGCTAGCCAAAGGTTTCATTAGACCTAGTTCATCTCCATGGGGAGCACCTATCCTATTCGTCAAGAAGAAGGATGGATCGATGCGTTTGTGCACCGATTATCGTGAGCTTAATAAAGTCACTATCAAGAATAGGTATCCTTTGCCCAGGATCGACGATCTGTTCGATCAATTACAAGGGGCAAGCTACTTCTCTAAGATTGATTTGAGGTCAGGCTATCATCAATTGAAGGTTAAAGATTAAGATGTGCACAAGACTGCATTTAGGACTCGTTATGGTCATTATGAGTTCCTAGTGATGCCTTTTGGGCTCACTAATGCATCTGCAGCGTTCATGGATCTCATGAACCACGTCTGCAAGCCATACCTGGACAAATTTGTTATCGTCTTCATTGACGACATTCTAATTTATTCAAAGAGTCAAGCTGACCATGAGAAACATCTCCGTTGCATTCTGAAACTGCTTCATCAAGAGAAACTATATGCCAAGTTTTCAAAGTGTGAATTCTGGCTTCGTGAAGTCCAATTTCTTGGACATGTGGTTAGTGAGCATGGTATCCAAGTCGATCCCGCTAAGGTTGAAGTTGTCATGAATTGGCAAGAGCCAAAGACGCCTACAGAAATTCATAGCTTTCTAGGTTTAGCCGGATATTATAGGCGATTTATTGAAAACTTCTCAAGGATTGCTGCACCCCTAACTTCCTTGACGCGTAAGAATATTAAGTTTGATTGGGGTCCTAAGCAGCAGGAATCCTTTGACATCCTTAAGCAAAAGTTGAGCAATGCTCCAGTATTGACATTGCCTGATGGAATAGAGGATTTTGTAGTATATTGTGATGCATCGCACACAGGTATGGGATGTGTGCTTATGCAGAAAGGCAAGGTTATTGCCTATGCTTCTCGATAGTTAAAGGTGCACGAGAAGAACTACACCACCCATGACTTAGAGTTGGGTGCCTTTGTATTTGCACTAAAACTTTGGAGGCACTACTTGTATGGAACTAAGTGTGTGATCTATTCTGATCATAAGAGCCTTCAACATTTGTTCAATCGGAAGGACTTGAACATGAGGCAGCGACGTTGGATGGAAAATTTGAATGATTATGATTGTGAGATAAGATACCATCCTGGCAAGGCGAATGTAGTCGCCGATGCCTTAAGTCGAAAGGAAAGAGTAAAGCCTATAAGAATCAATGCCAAGAGCATTGAGATAAAGAATAGTCTGAACGAAAGGTTGTTAGCTGCGCAGAAGGAAGCTGTGCTAGAAGCTAACTATCCTGATGAAAAGCTAGGAGTAACAGAAGAACAGTTATCCTATGGCAAGGACGGAATCCTGAGATTAAATGGACGAATTTGGGTTCCAGTTTATGGAGGACTTTGGGATGTTATCCTCCAGGAAGCCCACAGTTCTAAATACTCTGTTCATCCTGGAGCTGACAAGATGTACCAGGATCTGAAAGCAATTTTTTGGTGGATAGGCTTAAAGAAGTCTATAGCCGCCTATGTAGCTAAATGTTTGACGTGTGCGCAAGTCAAAGCTGAACATCAGAAGCCGTCAGGTTTGCTGCAACAGCCTGAACTTCCCACGTGGAAGTGGGAAATGGTGACAATGGATTTCATCACCAAGTTCCCAAAGACAAAGAAAGGAAATGATACTATATGGGTAATAGTAGATAGACTGACTAAGTCAGCACATTTCCTACCCATTAAGGAGACTTATAGCTCTGATATGTTAGCCCAATTGTACGTAGATAAGATTGTATCTCTGCATGGCGTACCGGTGTCTATTATCTCTGACAGAGATACTAGATACACATCACATTTTTGGAAAAGTTTCCAACAATCTTTGGGCACGCGCTTAAATTTTAGTACGGCTTACCATCCTCAGACGGACGGGCAGAGTGAACGTACAATCCAAACTTTGGAAGACATGCTTCGTGCATGTGTGATTGACTTAGGTGGTAGTTGGGATAACCACCTGCCATTAATCGAGTTCTCCTATAACAATAGCTATCATACAAGCATTAAGGCTGCGCCTTTCGAGGCCTTGTACGGTAGAAAATGCAGAACACCCGTATGTTGGGCGGAAGTTGCAGATGTCCAACTGACAGGACCTGAAATAGTCCTGGAGATGACAGATAAGATTTTGCAAATACGCGATCGTCTCAAAGCTGCCAGGGATAGGCAGAAAAGCTACGCAGATTTAAGGCGTAAGCCTCTGAAGTTCGAGGTTGGTGATAAAGTTTTACTTAAAGTATCACCCTGGAAGGGAGTGATGCGATTTGGTAAGAAAGGTAAGTTAAGCCCAAGGTATATAGGACCATTCGAGATCATCGAATGTGTAGGAACAGTGGCTTATAAGTTAAACTTACCTGAAGAGCTCAGTGGTATTCACAATGTATTCCACATCTGCAATCTGAAGAAATGTCTAGCAGATGAATCGCTAGTTATACCACATACAGACGTGCACATAGATGAGAGCTTAAAATTTGTGGAAAAACCTTTGTCGATCGAGGATCAACGGGTAAAGAAGCTTCGAAGGAAGCATGTGCCTATTGTCAAGGTTAAATGGGATGCCCGCAGAGGTCCCGAGTACACGTGGGAGGTAGAGTCCACAATGAAAGAAAAGTACCCTCATTTATTTCAGTAAATCTCAAGGTCGAGATTTCTTTTAAGGGGTGAGGATGTGACACCTCGAAAATTCATGTGCAGTAATATATCAACACGTGTCATGGACTTAAAACGTGTAAAGGATTGATTTAGAGGGACTAAAGTTGACAAACAAAGAAAGTATGTGAATATAAGGGTTCAAAGTGTTAACAATGGATAAATATACTTCACAATAGCCCCACATAATGTTTATAACCTTAAACAAATAAATCATGGATCATACGAAGCTAATTGTGGAAGAAAGTGAGAGATTACAAACTACAGGGGTTAAATGTGTCAACATATTTAAAGTATACCTCTGAGTGACCTTTTAGCAAACCCGGAGCTTTGTAATGATTAACTATGCTCACGAGAATAAGTGATAAAAAATTTCACAAGGTTTCGTTAAAGTATGAGAAAGTTATGACAATATTCGTATACGAGGGGTTAAAAGCGTCAACGTTGAAATTTAAGACTTTTCGGTGATCGTATGAATAGCCGGGGACTTAACAAAGTTGGTTTATGACTTGGAGTCCTTAAAAGTCAAGTTTGGGGGGTTACAAGTGCAAGAAAGCATATTAAAATCAAGTTTGGAAGGACCAGGGGCCAAAAGTGCAAATAACGAAACTTGTTTGGCCAGTTCTGAACACCCACACGGGGCGCGTAAGCCCAGGCAGGGCCTTATGCGGGCCGCCTGACACCCCCAGATACAGAAAACACTTCCAGCTGCCTGTTCCAGCCGGTTACACCGCCTCAATTCACCATTTCTTGATTCTAGGGGCTTGTTTAATGTTTTAGAAGGGCCTAGGGACACTTGGAATGATCCCATAACATCCATAGACTTTGTTTAGCATGATCTTGTGGGATTAAAGTCCCTATATAAGAAGTTCTATGTTGCACCATTTGATCACATTCACTTGTAAGCTCACAACTTCACTTCTGGAGTATTTTGGAGCTCAAGACTCATTCCTAGTGATCATTAGTCGTGTTTAGGACCTTGGTAAGTATTCTTAACCTTCCTTAATTCAGTTTTGCTTAGTTTATTAGCTTAAAGTCAAACCGTTGTAATTAAGGTTTGACTTCGTCATTAATCTTAAGTTGTCCAGTCAAATTACAAATTGAAAGTACCTATGAGTTGGTAATTATGTGGGCAATAAACCCTTAAAAGGGCACCCTCTGATTCTCACTCTAAGTAGGTCAATTGTCGGGTCAAACTTGATCTTAAAAAGTCAACAGGAAGCAATTTTGCAAATAAACACATAATTAGCAATGTAGAAGCTATGCAACCTGTTTTATCATTAACATAACTTGGTAATTAATGTAAGAACATGTCTAAACATGTTCAACTCGACAATTTTCGGTTTAAGCTCGGTTCGGGACCGAAAGTCGCATATTTTGAGTTCTGCTTTGACTTTCAGTTCTGACCCATTTAAGCATGTTTTAGAAATGCCTTAGAGCTTCGTTAGGACCAGCTTGTATGATAGTATAACCCTCTGCGATTATACTACTTGACTCGTTGATTGTCCGATGTTTCCGTTAAATGCCTAATGTTGACCAATATGCCCATTTGACCTTAAAATGAGAATTTTGGAAATGTGAAAGGACGATAATCTTTGTTACTGAATTATAAACATGTCCCTAAAGTTTGACATCAGTTTGAGGTCTAGATTAAGAGTTATGCTCAATAGCATAATTAGAACGCTTTTTATTAATTAAACGGCGTATTTAGCGTATAGCCTATCTAAACCCAATCTTTGATACCAAAATTTTTACCCACTGATATAATATAATATTTCGGGATTTTTGAAGATTTTTATTTATTTTTAGGCTGAGCATAACATAGAGTTCTAAGCTTATTTCGGTATTGCCGACTTTGCCCTTTTGGGCTATAAAATGAGTTTTATAAACCCTTTTGATACCCAACCTTTTTCTACTGATCTAATATGATAAATAAAATATTTTGAGCCTTCTGGAATAATAAAAATATCAGCTTTCCTTTGAAAACCCAGAAATGGCTCCAAATCGTCTTTTTAAGCGTTTTTAACGCATAGTATGTATCAAAACCATTTTATAAATATAAGACTTCATACCCTACTGTTATAACTTATTAAACTAAGTATTTTACTGATTACATCAGACTCGAAACTCAGATTTATACTTAAACTCTTTTATAACCTTTAAAATGACCAAAATACCCCTTCGGGGCGTAATTTGAGTTTAAATCCGTTTTGGGCATAATAGATGATATCTTACATATGTCACAACGTATTAAGGGCATATTGACTTAGGAAACTTGTGTATGAATCTTTTGGTTACCCGTTACGCACTTTTCGCATTCAGATCGGCTTATGTAACTAGTTTGCATATATTAGCCGGAACGGGTCAAACCATATCGTTTTCACCTCAAAATCCAGAATCTGTTCAAGTTACCCATATTAAACAAGCATACAAGCTTTTTGGGTCAAAACCACATTCTAAACTGGTCTTCGCTTTATCATGCGTTTGAACCGAGTCTTCATTTTGAAAACTAACCGGTCTAAGTCTAAGCTTAATTAAAGACCCGTTAGGATTCTAATAGGTTATTAAAAACCTTCATTCCAGATTAGGAGCCCAGTAAAAGCTACGTGCACTTGCTGTATTTGATTTATACTTTGCTCAGGTAAATAGTCTTAACGTATTTTCCCTATACGGGCTTGGGATACGGTATTATAATAATACCGCTTGGTCGGGTATGTAATCATTTAAATCGGATTGTGATTGATGTATTTAGATAACTCGTTTTATTCTGTATTATTTGGTGTATGGCCTTTGGGGGTTAAATGACCATGTCCCGGATATCCTTGGCATCATTCGAAGAAATGGCCACGACCTAAGCACGGGGTGTAGGCGTACACATGACAGATGCATTATGTAAAAACTGGTAATCCACTTAAAGGAAATAATCCTTGTGGGCATTATACCTGTGGCGTGTCAGTTAATCTTGTCCGACCCTACATACCGGCCCTGATGGACGACAAATAAGTAAAACTGTATACAAGATTATTTTTAAATAATTGTCCCAAGTTATAAAAGATATTTTTGCCGAAGTGCATTCAAATCAATTTTCAAACTCTTTTCAAAATGAGTCAGTTAAGTTGTATTTACCAGTGTAAATTGACGTATTTTCCAAAAAGGCTAAGTGCAGGTACTATATGTAATAGGCTGGCTACTCCAGGCATCAATAATCAAGTCTCGCAAGCTCTAGATGCCAAAGTCTGTAGAACAAGTTTCCCTTTTTATTTTGATCCGCCTGTGGATATGTTTAAACTATTTTGTGATACTTAATATTACAATTTATTCAGTGAAATGAATCTATCTTTTGCTTCCGCTGTGCATTTATAATTTGTGTTGTTTGACTATGATGATATCAACTACGTCACGATACTCCCCACCGGGCCCACCGGTAACACGTGGAATATCGGGGTGTGACACAATTCATCTTTATTGATCTTCATATTCTTGGTTAAATACCAATTCATCTTTATTGATCTTCGTATTCTTGGTTCAATACCAACTGCTCGAAATCCCTTTCGTTTTTTTGGATCTTTCTAAAAGATTAAAGAGAATAAACCATTTTTTACCCTGTATACTATTATACGGCCAGTATACACAAAGTGAAAAAAATTTACCAGATCATTTTTTACCCTATGAATGTGTCCAATTCCAGATCAGTAATGTAAGGAGAAGCGTTGAGATAACGGACATCCATCGAATACATCTTTCAAACTTTCAAAATTCAAATCAAATTAACACAAAGTATCTCGATATGGTTGGTGTAAAAGCTCACATTTTACTACATTTGTGACAACCCGTGCTTTAGAGCCTTTCACTGCACCCTGATGTAACCTATACGAACTTTACATGACAAGTTAACGTATAATTTATATTGAGTATTTAGGATTGGTTTATTAAATGTTTTATGAGTTGTTTATGAAATGTTAAATGTTTGTACGTGAGACGTGAATGTCGTTGGTAATATAAATTGGTCGCATAAAGGTTCGGGTCACACACTTTATTCTTAATCGCACATCAATAACTTGGGCCGAACACTCTCTCCTTGTAAACTAAGCTATCCTCAGCCCCAGCTTCCCTTGGCCCAAAGCCAAGCCCAATCCTTTTTAATTAAAGGTAATGTACGTGCACATGGGGGGTACACGGCTTCATTGTTTTAACAACACACAAGAATAACAAACCCTAGATCCCTCTAGTCGACGATCAGCCTCCCCTTTCCGAAGTCTCTTGTGTTAGAACACCCCTCTCCTCCTCTCGGTTAGTGATGTTATATCTGTTTTGATTCTGTTAATAGTGTTTGATTATGTACAACTTGTTAATGGCTTGTATATGTAATCATAAATTGTGTAGGGCAAGGAAACGAAAATACACATGTTGTGATGTAAACAGACTAGATGTAATCTGCTAGGGATCTCGGTGTTGATTGATGTCGATAATTAGGGTTATATATGAAGTAAGGATTTAGTTGCTACTGTTCAACGATGTTGTTCATGATTGTGATTTTTAATTTGGTTAATTGTGTAATGGTCATGATTATCGTGTTAGAAACATGTGTTATTATGAGGAGCATGCGAATGATTGCTAGTTTTGTTATCGTAGGATGTTAAACAAAAAAAAATACGAACTAGGATTGTGTTATACCTTCTGTTGAATGATTGTTGATATGGTGTATTCAAGTTTATAAGCGTGCTATGAATTGTTTGAGCATGTTCCTGTTATTAATTTATAGTTAGGGTGATATGCAAATCATAATAGCCTAACCTAACAAACTGGCTCTTGAAATAAATCACATGGACCACGTGATTGTTCAGAGAATAAATCAACTTGATTGGGCCGAGATATTGTAGTGCATTGACAATTATCACCACATGCAATCTATTAAAAATTCTCACATTCAGATTATTAATGGCCTATTCAAATATCATTACATTTTATAATCTATTAGGCCACTCAAGTAATGATCCTCAAATGGCTTCACGTGATTACATATATTCACGTGACAAAACTGACAAACATCTTTGATTTCACATTGTAAATGGGCCGCTAATATGGACTTTGAATTTTAAATTTCATCGATAGGATCAGTCATTTAAAACACATTGTTGAATGAACAGGCAAGGTATATAAAAGGAAAACACTTGATGGCTAAGGAAATGTTTATAATATGTAAAACTTGATGATGAAACTGATGAGATGATTGAGTTAAATGAACGGATGTAAATACTGTAATTGATTTCGTGATTTATGGTTTAGAGAAACCGATTGCACACTTTCAGCTGGTCGCACAGTCCTTCGTGGGCCGCTGGATTGATTTGGGCCATGTATGATAACAGGTCACACACCTAGGCCGGACCATTAGCATGGTGCCGTACACACACATTAGAATTTAACCAGTAAAGTTGGACCGCACACTCCGAAGAACAATAAGATAAATGCTTTGTGTGTTTGTGAAACATGAACCTGTGATGTGAATTACACATGACCCAAATACTTGCTAAGTTATTGTTACGACGCATGTTTTGGACTCGTATCATAAACTTGTGTGAGACACAAACACCTGTTACGTGAATACATGATGACAATAGACTGATTGGCTACATGATTAACTAGTATGATGTAAATGATTATACGTGCCTTGCTTGGTTGCTACTTGTGTAATGTGTGCGATGAATACGTGATTTGGATATATGTTTGCGAAACTGATTAACTTTGGTAATCACGGTAGGGTTTGGATGACCAACTGGGAACGGGTAATGTAGCATAACATACCGAGCAAATCCAAGGTGAGTTCACTACATTCGAGCATGCGTCCCAGTGGTTGGGGACAGTCAGTGGGTATCCCGTGGAGGGATAAGTCTTTGGGTAAAAACGGGTATATTGGTTAATATTCTCACCTATAACTCTTGTAAGTCCCTTATTATGTTACCTGGAGGGTAACGGGTATTAGTTGGTAGCGCTACTTAGGTTTGGCACCCTCACACCGCTCCTAGATAGGACGGATGTGAACTAATGACCCAGTCGGGGCCCAGTACTAGATAGGAGTACGTGGGAAGGGCAGTCATGTATTTCAGGAGCCGTCTTGTTCGGAATTGAGATATTAACAATATTACTTGCATTGGTTATTGAACTGTTTTACATTCAGCTGGTAACAAACGTTTTCTTAAACTGTGGACTCGCCAGCTTTGTCTGATACACTTGTTACATGCTCGCAGGTCGTTAGGTGATTGAAATAGGAGCTTGCTGGCTGGAGAGTAAGAGTGGTCATGGTCATACCAACGGGATTATTTGTCAAATACTTATTTATTATGATTGAATTCGTATTTACCTTATGATACTTTAATGCTTCCGCTGAACTTGTGATTTTGAATAAATTATGATTGGAATTGTTATTACTTAATTGATGGAACTTTATTACAACTTGTGATTCAATGTAATTAGTGGCTCATTTCTAGTAGTCACACGCCTAACAGGGACACTCACTAGGTGGTAATTTGAGGGTGTGACAGTTTGGTATCAGAGCCACTGGTTATAGTGAACTTGGTTTTAAAACATTTTTATAAAACCAGACTATAACCGAACAGATCCGAAATTGACCATGACACTCAGCTCCAGATTGCAAGGTTTGTTTCTCGTTTACTATTGCATAGTATATCTAGTGTTTGCTTATGAGTAACATCACATGTGAATGCACACTTAGCACTGCAGTATGAACTTCTATGTTACCAACCCATGTTACCAACCCATGTTACGTGTTTTAAGAGTGCGACCCTTCTTGAACTTTCATGATCTATGTTGTGGCGTCATCTGTCTTATTGCTCGAATTCGGGGAACCTTTTAGCGCGAGTTTAGAGGCACTGAGATATGCATGCAAATTGCCTTATTATTATGGGTGCACACATAATAATAATGTGGGGTGCATGTGAGTCCCTGTGAGGCTTAACGAGTGTGAGAGGGGTTCCGCTCTGTTAATTGATGTTATGTTAGAACTCAGCAGTCTATAGGAGTCATAACAGTGATTATCTCCTACTCGAACATGATCTTTTCACCCCTTTCTGAATCCTTACAAATCTCGATGCTATCGAGTATCACCTGATCACACATCTGAACGCCTAGCGAACTATGTAGAATGTTAGGTGCTAGTATGAACGTCCCTGAGTTGGATGGCTCAGCATCAAATGGTTGGACTATACTTTCCTCACTTATCTTTGTTTGCTGGAACTTAGCGTGTTGATGCCTTAGATCCCGAAGTGCGATCACTTCTGCAACACTCTCGCGACATACCGTGTATTACTCAGTCAACTTGCAAGAACGATGGACAAGAGGGTAAACGTAGTACCTTACCGACTTCAGCATTTGAACGAACCTAGTTACTGGCAACGAACAACAGCGATTTGACTCCAATCGAATGCTTAACCCCAGCCAGCGACTCATGGGAGTCGACTCTTACGAACCAATGGGGACAAAATCGATGACGAATGACTGTGGAGCGGACTGTGTAACCGCTCGCACCACGAGTGGTGCCTTAGGACGTGGCACGGAATGTGAAAAGATGGACCTTGTTGGTGAAAGGACGCAGGACACCGTTACAAGCAACAATATTAGAGGCAACAGTCTCGGCAACATCAAGGTACTCGTGATCGTAGCTTACAGTATGGAAACGAAGGTGACCTTGACAAGGATTGACTATGTTAAGTCAAGGTGACGACAACAGAGGGAACGACGACAGTACTGGAAATTCTCGTGACGAAAACAACACTGGAAATGAAGCTCATGGAAGGACATTTAGTATTGGGATAGGCTATACCAGGCGTAATAGCAACACGATAGCTTGGATGGGTAGCTATTCGCTTCATCTCTGTTCTTTTTAACCCTGATGCTTCTTGAAACCAAACCTATTGTGGAGTCGGCTAATGCAAGTCAATTGAAGCCTTATATGTTCGCTGGGATGCAAATTCGACCTTGGGGGACAGGTGTTCGATATCGACCTTCCTTCCACTACCCGTAATGGTTGCAATACAGTAGTTAGTGTGGATTGGTTATCCATACATCGCGCAGACATACCCTGTGAGAAGAAAACTTGGCGTACCCCCTCCCTAGTGGAGAATCGTCATTTGTTCCAAAATATCAGAGTTGTTTAAAGGTTAGCATCAATTCTGCAATGAAAGCCCAGAAGTGTCTACGGAGGGATTACCTCGCCATAGCTAACAACGGTTACTAATGATAAGGCTAAGGAAGAGAGGGTCGAGGATCCACCAGTTGTTTATGTTTTCTCCCGATGAACTACTTGAAGAACTTCCAGGATTACTTCCACAATTGTTAGGCAGAATCTCAGTTTGATCTCACGTCAGATGCAGCTCCGGATACTCGTACTCTGACCGTCTTGCACCGGGAGGGTTGCAAGAGCTGTCTAATCAACTACGGGGACTGTTGAATAGGAGTTTTGGCGGACCTAGTTTTTTGCTTTGGGGAGCCCCAGTTACACCCATGAAGACAAGCTTTTCCGTACGTGTACTGGTTATCAAGAACTTAACAAGATGACAGTCGAGAACCGTTTGCCACGACCATATATTGACAACCTGACGACCAGTTGCGGGGGTCGAGCTTCCAGTCGAGGATTGAATAACAAACGAGTTACTGTCAGAAGGTAGTCTAAGGGGAGAATGTGCCTGCAACGGCATACCAACCGCAGTGCGGCCATTTTGACGTTGTATTCCAAGACCTTCGAGCTAATCATCACACCAGCAGCTGTATGAATCACATGAATCGATCATGCTTATTGACGACATGTTGAATCATTTTCAGGAGAAAGGAACATCATGGGCAGCTTTGTATCTTATTTGAGAGCTCCTGAAGGAGGAGCCACACTGCGTAAAGATTTGATAAATGTAACTTCTGGATGCGAGGGATACTTTTTTGGTCATATAATCAACGAAGTGGGAATACACGTGGATCCCGCTAAGACCCGTTTTGGTTAGAAATGGATCGGCACCAAAGATCCCTTCGAGGATACAACAATCTCTTTAGCACAGCAGGGTGTAGTGTTCGTGGAAGACAAAACAGGAGGACGTCTTTTCAGATTTCAAATCCCAACTCTGCAATACACTGAGCATCGTCTCTACCTGAGGGTGCGGGTGATTTAGTGGTATATCATGATGGTTCGAATCAGAGTCCCAGTTACACACCGATGCAAACACGAGAGAGTGATGGCTTACGTAATGGAGTTAGAACGAGGGACTGCACAACACACAACCTGTGATGGAAACCGTAGGCCTTGGATTTAAGTTGGAGGCATTACTTGGACGGTACCGAATGCACTATTTAGACCGATCATAAGGGCCTCCCGTGTACCCTTGTTTCAAAAGACCTAAAACACGTGATAGCATTACTGGATGGAACTCTTGAGCGATTACGACTATGGAACTTAAACGCGTATGAGCGTGCAGCTCATCACCGACTCTAGCTTACCCAATCAGATTCACCATGTTCAAACTGAAGCGCTGAAGGAAGAGGATTTTCGAGTTGGGTCCATGCGGGGCATGGAGGAACAACTTTTGGCAAGGCGGACGGTACTCGCTACTTTATGGAACAAATAAGGATTTTATTGTACAGCAATCCGAGGGAACTTGTGTTGAGAAAAGCACACCAGCCTCGATATGCAGGTCATCTGGATTTGATGGAATATTTTAGGATCAGAGGATCTTGTACTGGCAACTGGGCTTGAAGGCCTACATAACGAAGCATGCGAACGACGCTTGACTTGTGCGAAAGTCAAGATGGAACATTAGAAATCTTCTGGTTCGTGTCAGTAATCAGAAACGCCTATTTGGAGATTGGAACAGATAGCCATGAAGTTGTCGCTCGTTTACCCAAGAACTCAGAACGGAAATAATATCACTTGGGCGATCGTTGACTGTCTCACGTAACCAGCACACCCTCTTGCAATCAAGGAAACTGACGAGTCTTCACAGCTTGTGGCTATTCCTCTGAGAGAGGCGGCCAGTTAGGAACGAGGTGCCAACTCCTGTTACCTTTGATTTTGAGTTATACCTGATTTATGACAGGCACTACACAACACCCTCGACTCACCTCTAGACATGAGCATTACTTGTCACTGTAGGACAACCGGACAGAGTAATCACAGATCCAGGTGGGTGACAACCTAATCACAGATCCAGGATTTGTACTCGAACCACTTGGGAAGATTGTTTAGATCGGAAATCGTTTGGCAGCAACGCATGGCCGTCAGGAAAGCTGATAAGCTTAGGAAACACTGGGCGTTCGCTGTAAGCGAACGTGTCATAATCGAAAGGCTCACCCTGGGAGGGTGCGGTACGCTATAGAAAACGTGGCAAGTTTAGTTTACGATGCGTGGGGCATTCAGATTTCTGGAACGAATCGGTGGCATGGCTCACAAACTCGAGTTAACTGACAAACATCTTTGATTTCACATTGTAAATGGGCCGCTAATATGGACTTTGAATTTTAAATTTCATCGATAGGATCAGTCATTTAAAACACATTGTTGAATGAACAGGCAAGGTATATAAAAGGAAAGCACTTGATGGCTAAGGAAATGGTTATAATATGTAAAACTTGATGATGAAACTGATGAGATGATTGAGTTAAATGAACGGATGTAAATGCTGTAATTGATTTCGTGATTTATGGTTTAGAGAAACCGATTGCACACTTTCAGCTGGTCGCACAGTCCTTCATGGGCCGCTGGATTGATTTGGGCCATGTATGATAACAGGTCACACACCTAGGCCGGACCATTAGCATGGTGCCGTACACACACATTAGAATTTAACCAGTAAAGTTGGACCGCACACTCCGAAGAACAATAAGATAAATGCTTTGTGTGTTTGTGAAACATGAACCTGTGATGTGAATTACACATGACCCAAATACTTGCTAAGTTATTATTACGACGCATGTTTTGGACTCGTATCATAAACTTGTGTGAGACACAAACACCTGTTACGTGAATACATGATGACAATAGACTGATTGGCTACATGATTAACTAGTATGATGTAAATGATTATACGTGCCTTGCTTGGTTGCTACTTGTGTAATGTGTGCGATGAATACGTGATTTGGATATATGTTTGCGAAACTGATTAACTTTGGTAATCACGGTAGGGTTTGGATGACCAACTGGGAACGGGTAATGTAGCATAACATACCGAGCAAATCCAAGGTGAGTTCACTACATTCGAGCATGCGTCCCAGTGGTTGGGGACAGTCAGTGGGTATCCCGTGGAGGGATAAGTCTTTGGGTAAAAACGGGTATATTGGTTAATATTCTCACCTATCACTCTTGTAAGTCCCTTATTATGTTATCTGGAGGGTAACGGGTATTAGTTGGTAGCGCTACTTAGGTTTGGCACCCTCACACCGCTCCTAGATAGGACGGATGTGAACTAATGACCCAGTCGGGGCCCAGTACTAGATAGGAGTACGTGGGAAGGGCAGTCATGTATTTCAGGAGCCGTCTTGTTTGGAATTGAGATATTAACAATATTACTTGCATTGGTTATTGAACTGTTTTACATTCAACTGGTAACAAACGTTTTCTTAAACTGTGGACTCGCCAGCTTTGTCTGATACACTTGTTACATGCTCCCTGGTCGTTAGGTGATTGAAATAGGAGCTTGCTAGCTGGAGAGCAAGAGTGGTCATGGTCATACCAACGGGATTATTTGTCAAATACTTATTTATTATGATTGAATTCGTATTTACCTTATGATACTTTAATGCTTCCGCTGATTTTGTGATTTTGAATAAATTATGATTGGAATTGTTATTACTTAATTGATGGAACTTTATTACAACTTGTGATTCAATGTAATTAGTGGCTCATTGCTAGTAGTCACACGCCTAACAGGGACACTCCCTAGGTGGTAATTTGAGGGTGTGACAACATTGACCATGTCTTTTGACAAATCATCTGCTTCCTGAATCTGAATTTGAAAGTTAACTAAACCCCTCAAGTTGTCATTCATAACAACTAAGCGTCTGGAGAAGAAGATGTTGATATAGGAGAGTTGATGCAATTTTCCAAGCATTTTAGAGAGACCTTTAAGTACGGATCCTACAGCTGCATTTGGAACAAGAAGTCCAACAATATGAATGCACGCAACAAACTCGACACGTCTTCATGTTACGGAGAATGTTCTAGAAATTGAAGGAAAAGGAAAAGATTTGTTGAAATCGAAGAAAATAGTAAAAAAGATGAATTTAGGCATGCATTTGGAACAAGAAGTCCAACAATCCGTTTATTATCTCTTATTGTCTAAACAATATGAATGCACACAACGAATTTGACAACTATGACAGCTTATTAAAAGTAGCAATCACCTACAATCATTTCCTGGTAAAATCATACAATATAAAGTTTAAAGTTATCGTGTGTTTTAGTTTGAAAAGCTGACCGGATAGAGATCTGAATAACAAACTGTGGAGAACTTGTTTGTGTCGGTTTCTTCTGCTAGTTATTCGGAATGTTTCGGATCATCATAGAAGATGTGTAGGGTTCTTCTGCTAGTGGTTTCTGTAACCAATCCATAATCACCCTTGGTGGTTTCTGTACCCAACCCCGCCGATAACTAGCAGAATCGATAAATAACCAACACGAAGATCTCTTCGATTGCTAAGGTTTCCATCAACGGACTGATCGGTAACGTTACTCTACTTGTGCTCCGATTTAAGCTGCGTGTTCCGATCAACGTTTATATACCCTTGTGCCTGATTTCATTTGTAACTTTCCGGTCAGAGCAACGAAGTGCTGCCGAAGTGTTGTCAGGTTGTAAATCATTGTGAAATCAATCATACAACAGTTTAAAGTGGAAATCTAGCTGAATTGAACTCTACACGTCTGTTTCCGCCTTTCGTGTTGAGATAAACTCTTCTGATCGACTCGTTCGGGTCTGAAAACGATCCTACAAGTGGTATCAGAGCTAGGTCTTTATGCTCAGTGATATCTGGGGTATTATCCCGGGACTTCTGATTTTACGGCAGCAATGGCCTAATCCCCGGAGAATACTTTACTGCTTGCTTGAAAAATAGCGCCGCCCTCAGCAAAAATGATGAAACAATAAAATTGATAATCATTGTTGTTGTAAAAAAGATCCTCTAAAGGGGACCCACCCAAGTCGAACCGTCATCTCTCTGCTGAACGGAAGTTCTGACCTGAGCTCTCACGGTTTCGTACTGATTCATAATTTATTCCCTTACAGATATCATCTGTGGTATACTCACCTGTAAGACTGAATATTGGGATCTGGATACGGGAGTATATTCTGAGGTGGGACACGCGATTGAGTTTAAGTGCTTAAGACATTAATCTCGTATCTCGAATCAGTTGAACTTTGTGTGAGAATTTAAGTGGACCAGTATACTGACAATCTAAGTGAATCGTTTAGAGCTTAAAATGTTTAGAGCTTAACGGTGTTGGTGATGTGTCTCATAAACTGACATGATCCTCTTACACAAACTCACAAAAATATTGTATGTAAATATTTCTTTACTGCATTCCTTTGTTATTAAAAATCCAAAAAGATTTTAGTGTGTTTTAGCATAAATTTTGAAAAATTCAAAAAGATTTTCGACAACTGGTGTTGGAGAACTGATTTTCAAAATTCCGAGTGCTAAACATGATGACAACTGGTTTGGGAAAGAGTTGAACTTTTCGTGAGAGGGAGTCTGTGTTTAAATGAGAAAAGTTTTTGAAATGAAAATGATATTTCTGCAAGTGGTTCATCAGAGACTATATATAATAGATTTTTTTATTTGCTCTACAAGTGGTTATCATAAAATTTACTTTTGGGTATACATTTGTCCAGGTTAAAGCCAGGAATCGATTCTAAACCTGTGGAAAGAGTGAGCAAGGTTACGATTATGGAACTGCTGATGCTGATGAACTTAAGGAATCAAGAGATCTGATCAAGAGAATTAGAAAGCTCGAGAGCCAGAATCAGATCCTGGAGATTATCAGTATTCGAGGGGAGGAATCTGTTAGTGTTGATGGTAAGAGCCAGAGATCCTGGAGATCAAGAGAAGAGAGAGATTTGAGGATGCTTATAGCGTCAGATACTTCAGAGAGTTCTAGTGGACTGATAAAGGTTGGAGATGCGAAGACTCGACACTGAAGACTCGTCAACATTCGAGGGGGAGTCTGTTGGTGCATGCGTCTGTCGACTTCGTCTTGTATCGAGTCTTACATTACAATTGTTAGATCAGGACGCGTTGTATGAGAAATAGGGTAGGATTTATGTGTGTTTGATGTAATTTCGTTTGAACATGACATGTGACACCTTCAAACGAAATTAACATGTGTAATTTCGTTTGAAGTGACACATGCCACTTTCAAACGAAATAGCTCACCCTATATATACCCTTATGCCTGATTTCATTTGTAACTTTCCGGTCAGAGCAACGAAGTGCTGCCGAAGTGTTGTCAGGTTGTAAATCATTGTGAAATCAATCATACAACAGTTTAAAGTGCAAATCTAGCTGAATTGAACTCTACACGTTTGTTTCCGCCTTTCGTGTTGAGATAAACTCTTCTGATCGACTCGTTCGGGTCTGAAAACGATCCTACATATTTATTAGTTTAGAATTTTATTAATAAGATATGTGTGGTGGAAGGGGAAGACTCTTGGATATTTTGCATTATATGACGGTCCAGTCAGCATGTGAGCATTGTAGGGCATTATGTTAAAAGAGATGTAGTGAGACTTAAAATCTTGCAATGATTAGATATTCTAATAGAATTATATAAATAATAAAAAAAAAATGATGTTGGCCAAAGAAACAAATGAAGGCATTTAAAAAAGGATGCCCCACCAATTTTTTTTTTCAAAAAAAGGCACTCGGGGCGGTTCCGAGGCGTGTTTGGGCGTTTTTTAGAGGAAAAAACGCCAAAAAACCCCTCACTAAAGGTGGTCTAAGAAAGTTACGAATTACATTTCACTCGATTTTGTAAGATAAATGCATTTGTATTTGACCTTTTGTCAACAACTATTTTATATATATTGTTTGTGTAAATATTAAGGAGAATAAAATGCACGGAAAGTCCCTGTAGTTTTGCAAAATAACACCTATAGTCCCCAACTTTTGGAAATTACACCGGTGCTCCCTGTGCTTTTGGAAAGAAGGTGTAGAAGTCAGAAAACTGATGAAATCAAGCTAAACTCTTCCTCCTGAGCTCTGATACCACTTGTAGGATCGTTGTGCGACTTGAATGAGTCGTTCAGAAGAGTTTTGGATCCGAATCAAAGGCGGAATCAATGAAACGGACGCTCGATTCAATTATAAAGTCTCTATTATTGATGTAATAGTCTTACAGCACCTGGAGACAATTCGGCAGAGCTTCGCTACTCAAGTCCGAAAGTTACAAATGACAAACCATGCTCCCCTATATATAGTGTTCTGATTTCGTTTGAAATGACCAAGCGTCATTTCAAACGGAATTAACATTGTTAATTTCGTTTGAAAACGCCTTTGGCTGTTTCAAGTGAAATTACTTAACACTCAAATCTCAGTTTCTAGCAACCGAGCACTGGTTTATCCAATCCTATTACATGACTCGATACAAGACGAAGTCGACAGACATAGTGCACTAACATTTTCTTCCTTTTTCTTTTATTACTAAGAACCCTATCAGCGATATGAAGATAATTTAAATCAGATGCATTCAGCGGAAACTATACCCAAAATACATAAAAATAATCAGTAGACAAAAAACCTCAGACTAATTTTAACCAGAAACCGTAACACACAACAATTATGAACTGAAACCCTAGATTGTATCAATCAAACCTCCGAAAACTTAAATAGAGCCAACCATGGGTTCTGATACCATGTCAAAAACGGTAAGAATGATCGATACAAATAGCAAACAACAACACAAGACACAAGAGAAGCGACAAAACGTGACGTAAAACTTTATTATTTAACCCAAACCAAAAACACCCCCCAAACCCTAGATCTCACAATTTATGAGACCTGTAAACTTACAAAGAACAAAAAAAAAACAACAATACCTAGATGATCATCAACAACATGAAGAACAACCTCTCTACAGCCGAGAGCACCAATCTGAATAGAATAAACTCTCACACAGACGAGAGTGACAACTGAACGAAAAAATCTCTCAACCAGATGAGAGCAACACTAACCGATCTTCAAACAATACGAAAGATCATCAAACAATACAGGTTTACAATTAATTAATAGAACCCTCAAATCGCCGGAGATTCTTGAGAGAACGTGAAGATGAAATCTGGGGAATTGGGGAAAGTAATGATCTGCTGCACAACACCTTTTTTATAAATGTCTTGACCAAAGAATTTACACTTAGACCTATAAGATACACAGAAGATGATCGCGGTCCTTTCAAAGTTTCATATTACCCCCTTAGACTTCCAGCTGTATTTTACAACTTACAACAAACAACAATATTCGTGAACACATTACCATAAGCCCAAAAGAGTAACAAGCCCAAAGAGTAAAAGAACAGGCTATACAACCAGCCCAATAGATAAGTTCTGCCATGTTGAATAACAAGTCCACTTGACATGTTTGTGTTTTGATCACTATTATTTTTAACACTCGACACCAAAACCAACTGACCCGACCAACACCAAAACTAACTATGACCAATATGTACCTGAAAGTCGACGACGCACGGAACACGGGGTGAACCAGGGTAGCAGGCAGCGGTGGTCGATGGTGGTTGTTGACCATCGGAGGAGAAGGTCATCACGTTTAAAGCGTTGTGGTGGCGGTAGAACTTCATACCGTGAGGCAAATTTGTTACGGACGCGTCGTTGTGCAATAATTGGGACCATGTTTTTGTTTAATGACTGAGCTAGGCGAACATGCTGTTTATAAATCAATACATGATAAAGTAAATAATAGAAGTAAAAACGAATTTATCAAAATAAAAATAAGAGTAAACTAGAAAGTCATGCACCTCACCTTCTTGATTCAGTCATTAAAGTTAACCTTTTTCTCTGCTATATTGCAGTGGGGAAAAGCAAATTTTCGATCTGTTAATTTTGTTTGATCAGATATAAAAATATTATACGTCAAAATAACTTTACTAAAAATAGTTAACTTCCTCGAGCATACCAGAAAGGAGTTCAATTTTTTTTGTTGGTAATACTGAAAATGTGATTATCGATACGTTAATCAAATTTAATATAGTTGTAACAATAAAAGAAATTCAAATGGTGATATCAGGTAAAAATGTTGTTTCTAATAAAAAATGCTGATAATAAACGTGTAAATAACAAAAGTAACTCATTATTGTCAATTTATTACAAATATTTACATGAAAGTTGTGACAAAACTTTTGGGCGTTTTTTGCCCTAACAACGCCCCCAAACGCCCCTTCAATCGCCCCTGAGCGTTTTTCACCAACAAATTGTAAGAGGCGTCCTTTTCTCCACGCCGTAGTTCCAATTCTTTGGCCAATTACCGTGCATCTCTTTTTGGTTGGCCATTAACAATTTTTAAGGTTTTTTTATTTAAATTTTATTACACCACTTTTAACATAATGCTCACATCCCCAATACACCCATTTTACAAAAACGTCCCATAATGTCCCATTGCTAAGTGGACTGCCACATGGCGCAAAACACCGAGGGTGGGGTGTCTTCCACTACTGAAGAGGTATGGTCCCAATTCCTTGCCCACATGGCAAGGACCACACCACTTTTCCATCCTATGTGGCGCTGACATCAACGAGGTCATCCAGAAGCTTCTAGAAGCTTCTGGAAAATATCTAGGTGGCTCCAAAGATGCTCCATCCGACATAAAGGACAACACGTGTCACCAGTCACCAGGCGCCAGGTAGGCCTGTAACAAATCTAAGAGCAGCCCGACAACACCAGTACGACGTCTCCAAGATGGGCAAATGCAAGCGCGCCACGTGTACCACTACACTGACCACATCAGAGGAGACCAGGAGGATATTCCCTTGGTCGGACAGCTGGCGCGCAACCACAGCTGGCATCGCTGCTCTTCCCTCCTTTACCCTCCGGCTATAAATAGAACCCTTCATCATCCAGGTTGAATCACCTTGCTCTCTATACTCTCACACTAAACACACACTGCTTATTCTCTCAGAACAGTACTTATTCTCACGCCGGAGCCTGGTTAAGAGGGAAAACCCCCATCTCCCCCTCTTAACGAGACAAACGGTGTTGCTGTTTTGCAGGATCCAGGTCGTTCCGACGAGCAAGAAAAGAGATTGAACCCACCTAAGAAATAACCCCACAGATTAACCTTGGTGTTAACCTGTGTTTCATCATTGGCGCCATCCGCTTTTAGCATAAACCACTCTCATCTCTTTTCTTTTCGAAAAAACTCGTCAAAATGGCTGAACAAAACCCTTCTCACCCGGTAGATGGAGACGTTTCTTCTTTTGAACTTGTTTCGGACAATGCACACGTCCAAAGAGGTCAAAGGAACGAAATTATCCAAGAAGGGCCGTTAAACAATGATTTTCCTAGTATCTTCGGGAGTGCATCCAGGGTTGTTAGCCAAAATACAACTGGTGCTACTTTCCAAACTCCACCTAGGATCATCACCCAGACTACAAACGGAGCCACTTTCCAACCTCCGTCAGGGGTAGTCCAACAAACACCTCCACCAGTGCAAACACAGAGCCATGGAGCTGGCCCCTCAGCTCCATCGGACCAAACACAACTAAAGTTTTCTGCACTACTAGGGCTACCCGAAGGAAAAACTCTGGCTTCCTGGTATGCCGAACAGATGGCGAATATAAACCTTGTTTACACACAGCTCAGTGCACAGCAAGCTCTGCTTCAAGCACAAGCTAACTAGTCCGCATTTGTCACTCCACTGCAAAGGCCTTTGAGCGCTCCCATGCCTCAACAGACCAATGCATTCAATTTACGCCCTGAGTCAGTACCTCCACCACACGTCAGAAGGCCGAGCGCGCATGACACGCGCGATACTTATGGAGAAACAGAAAGCAATTATGTGCAGTACTCTCACCAACCAAAGAAGCCAATACAAAGTCGTTTAGGTCCGCGCAACATAAACGATGAATTTGAAGACGACGACGAGACGTACAAAGAAAGCACAGTGTTCAGCAGGTTGCCACCAGAACACGAAGCATATAAACCTCGCAAGTGTGCAGGTTATAACCCAAAAGCAGAGCACGATTACACTTTGAGCTATCATCCAGACGACATGGCTGAGAATTCAAAATTCATTAGAGAGATCGCCACGGCTGCTATCGATAAAACCAAATTGCCACATAACGTGGGCAAATACAACGGGTTGACAGACCCAGACGATCACCTGCAAGTTTTTAATGGTGCTAGAGCAACAGGCGGATGGAACTTACCAACATGGTGCCACCTCTTTGCTCAAAATTTCATCGGCGCAGCGCGCGTTTGGTTCGATAGCCTACCAGCAGGAAGAATCAAATCATGGGTCGACTTCCGAGAGAAGTTTCTCGCACACTTCTCTCAGCAACGAAGACACACCAGGGACCCGGCTGATTGCTTAAACATATGGCGCAGAGACAATGAAAGCGTGGAAGATTTCATTACAAGGTACAACAAAGAATGCCTGGAGATTGGCGATGTAGGTGAGAAGATGATGCACGCACATTTCATGAGGGCGGTCAAGTGCGATGACCTAATCAAACGTGTAAAGGGAAGAGACGGAGGACCCAAAGATTGGGAAACCTTCATTGAAGCAGCCAAAACCATTGCGCACGATGACAAACAGTTGACCGGTGATGACCACCGTCAGCGCGGGTACCACAATGACCGGCACAACAAAAAGGGCAGAAGCCAACCATGGAAAACATCCGGTCACAGAGAAAGAAGCCCAGTACGGGAGGATGCGCGCCACACGATCAATCAGATAGCTCACCGGAAAGAGGTGAAAAGAGAAAACAGGGAGAAACAGTGGACACCACTAACAAAGACTCCTTCTGAGGTCTTGGCCACTGAAAATCACCAGTTCAAACCACCCCTGCAAATGCGAAACAAGAGGGGTCAAGATCCCAATCTTTTCTGCGAGTTTCACAAAGACACGGGGCATTTAATTGACGATTGTTTCAGTTTAAAGCAAGAAATTGAAAGGTCCTTAAGAGATGGAAAACTCACCCATTTGATAAAGGGCGGAAAGCGCGATTACCGTCAAATACAAAGAAGAGACGAGGGACCAGACAACAAAAAACTCCGGAAGTTAGAAACCCACATGGTCCAAGGGGGTCCACGAAGGCCAAGAAAAAACTACAACAAGCGCGCGCAAGACGACTCATGGCGCGAGAAACAGGTCGTTTTCCCGGTTGTAAGAGGAGGCCCACGAGAAAGAAGACCCATAGTCATCTCGGGCGTAATAGGGCATTACCAAACAGATTACATCTTCATCGATCCGGGGAGCACTGCGGATATCATATACGAACAGTGTTTTAATCAATTCGATCAGGAGGATAAGGCGCGCCTAGAACCAGTTGATTGCCCGCTCACTGGTTTCTGCAATGAAGCCGTTTTTCCTCTAGGGCAGATATCATTCCCAGTGTTGCTCTCGGATGGAAGAAACTCAAGAACAGAAGAGGTCACATTCATGGTACTGCCAGCACATTCAAGGCATGACATTCTGCTGGGAAGAGAATCCCAAGGCGACTTCAGCATGATCTGCTCCGGCCCACACTCAGCTGTGGGATTCCCAACAGAAATCGGAGTAGCCATCATATATGCAAGCAAAGAAGTATTAGCAACAAATGAGCTCAGGCCTGCAAAAGCAAGTAAACCAGCACCACGCACGGAAGCAGAAAAATGGGTATTGAACAACGCATACCCAGAACAGACAGTTACCTTAGGACCGGCAATGTCCGATCTAACGCGCGCGGCGCTAAAGAAAGTATTGTTCCAGAACATGGATGTGTTTGCCTGGACACCAGCAGACATGGCGGGTGTTCCACGGCACATAGCTGAACATCGATTGAACGTCTCAGAAGAAGCGAAGCCAGTGGTGCACGCCAAGCGTCACTTGGGAGACATAAAACACGATGCTATGAAAGAACAGGTGATAGAGTTGTTAAATGCGGGAATCATCAGAGAAGTTAGATACCAAACATGGGTCGCAAGCCCAGTAATGGTACAAAAGAACAACGGCAGCTGGAGGATGTGCGTAGATTACAAAGATCTGAACAAGGCGTGTCCACGCGACTGTTACGCCTTACCAGACATTGTTGAAAAAATTGATTCGCTGGCAACGTTCCGATGGAAATGTTTCCTTGATTGTTACAAGGGGTACCACCAGGTACAGATGGCCGTGCAAGATGAAGACAAAACCGCGTTCCGCACGCCGACAGGGCTCTACTGCTACACCAAAATGCCTTTCGGTTTAAAGAATGCGGGCGCGACGTATCAGAGGCTCATGAATGAAACCTTCCACGATGCCATCGGCAAGTACATCGAAGTGTATATGGACGACCTAGTCATTATGAGCAAAAAAGAGAATACAATGCTGATGAACATCCAGAAAACGTTCGACACCTTGCGCGGAGTAAGCATCAAGCTAAACCCAGCGAAATGCTCTTTCGGCATGGAAGAGGGGAAATTCCTGGGTTTCATCGTCACAAAAGATGGCTTCAAAGTGAATCATGATAAAATACAAGTAATTGAACGCATGCCTTCACCGCCAACGATCAAGGAGATGCAAAAATTGGCAGGGCGGTTGGCAGCACTTAACCGTTTCCTGGCCAATCATGCAGCCAAATCTTTCCCGTTTATCAAAACTCTCAGAAACTGCATGAAGAAAAGCCAATTTCAGTGGACTCCGGAAGCCGAGAGTGCTTTCCGCGAGATGAAAGATTGCCTCATCAAGTTGCCAACATTAACTGCACCAGTCAAGGGAGAACCTCTGGTGCTGTACTTATCAGCCTCCGACAGAGCAGTATGAGCAGTGTTACTTGTTGATCGACAGGGTGTTCAAACACCAGTTTACTATGTGTCACGAACCCTGACTGACCCAGAAACCCGGTATGCAATCATGGAGAAACTAGTACTCGCACTGATCCATGCATCAAGACGGCTGCGCAGGTACTTTGCCAACCACGTCATTCACGTGCTAACAAACTACAATATTGGCAACATCCTCGCAAGGCCAGAGATTTCAGGGAGACTAGCAAAGTGGGCGATAGAGCTCGGAGGCCATAATGTGGTCTTCAGGCCAAGGCCAGCGATCAAGGGCCAAGTACTTGCAGACTTCATGACAGAAGTACCGGATGACAAGGATCGAGAATGCAAGGCGATGGAAAAGGCTGAAAAACAACAAGTCGAAGAACCTTGGTTGCTATATACAGACAGCGCGTCTAACGAAGACGGCGCAGGCGCAGGGCTCCGGTTGGTAAGTCCTGACAAACATGAATTCACCTACGCCATACGTCTGGATTTCAAAAGCACGAATAATGAAGCCGAATACGAAGCTTTCCTTGCTGGTTTAAGATTGGCAATCAAAATGGGAGTTCGACACATCGAGGCGCATGTAGACTCCATGTTAGTGGCCGGGCAAATCAACGGGCAATATGAAGCCAAGGGAGATACAATGGCGCTTTACCTAAGCCAAGCAAAGACGTTGCTGCAAACCTTCTATTCCTACAAGGTGCACCACGTTAATAGAAGTGAGAACAAACCGGCAGACGCGCTGAGTAAACTCGCCTCTACAAGTTTTCAACACCTAGCGAAAGATGTGCGCATAGAGGTCTTGAGCAACCCGTCCGTACCACTAAGAGAAGTAAGCGTCGTTCAAGTCGGAACAACGTCGTGGATGACTCCGATAATCGCATACCTTCAATCAGGGATACTCCCAGAAAACAAAGCTGAAGCGAGAAAAATCCAGTACAAGGCGGAGCATTATCAGATGGCCGATGGAATTTTATACCGGAAATCATACCTCAGGCCTTTGTTAAGATGTGTTGATCCAGAAGACGCAAACTATTTGATCAGAGAAGTGCACGAGGGAATTTGTGGTATACATGCCGGACCAAGAATGGTGGTGGCAAAGGTGATGAACGCCGGGTATTACTCGCCCGGGATGCATCTAGACGCGGTAAAAGAATTGCGGAAATGCAGTGGATGCCAAAGACATGCCCCCAAAACGATGCGCCCCAAGAATGAATTAGTACCAGTCACAACGGCGTGGCCCTTTCAACAGTGGGGCATAGACATGGTCGGACCTTTCCCCGAAGCCCCAGGAGCTGTCAAATTCATAATAGTCGCAGTGGACTATTTCACCAAATGGGTAGAGGCAAAGGCCCTCGCATCGACCACAGCCACCGTTGTCAAAAAATTCATCTGGGAACAAATCATATGCCGTTTCGGACTACCACTCAAGATCATCACGGATAACGGAACCAACTTCGCCGAAGACAATCTTCAACAGTGGTTCAAAGAATTACACATCGAGCACACCTTCTCCTCGGTCGTGCACCCGCAGGGGAACGGTCAAGTTGAAGCCGCCAATAAGAGTATTGTCGACGGAATCAAGGCAAGGTTGGGAGAAAAAAGAAGAGGTTGGGTAGACGAACTGCCCAGCATCTTGTGGGCCCACAGGACGATGCCCAAAACAAGCAACGGAGAAACACCGTTTAGCTTAGTTTACGGGTCCGATGCAGTAATACCAGCGGAGATAGGATTGCCGTCACCACGAATGCTCTCAATGAATCTGATCAACAATGAAGAGGAGAGGAGGATCGACCTTGACCTCCTAGAAGAAAGGAGAGAAATGGCGGCAATCAATGAAGCAAAGTACAAAACGAAGCTGGAAAAATATTACAACTCTAAAGTCCGAGTCTGCACCTTCAATCCGGGAGAATACGTCCTCAGAGACAACGAGGCTTCGAATGCTGAAAAACCCAGAAAGTTGGCTCCCAAGTGGGAAGGCCCGTATGTTATCGACACAGTACTCGGAAAGGGAGCCTACAAGCTACGCACCATCGACAACAAAGAGGTTCCATGAACTTGGAACGCTCAACAGCTGAGAAAGTGCTACCTGTAAAAAGCTTATGTAACTGCAACGGCTGAATCGCCAACACATTTATAGTAATACAAGAAGTGTTTGGCTATTTTTTCCATCATGCAAATTTCCTGTCACAACTGCATATATTACTTTGGGCATACACAAAAACATCAATGGCTCGACCATTAGGAAACGTTGTAGACCTCCAAGGCCTGTCACAAACAAGTGTACAGCCGGGTCAGATACACAACTAAAGCCTAACAAACGCCAAATAAACACTTCGTGCCCACATAAACACGAAAGCATCGAACACAGGACAAACGAACATTGTAAGAACCCCCAAGGCTGAGCACAGCTGGGTCCACACAATAACCTGTAATTCGATCACTTCGTATTCACGAACCAACCTGCGCACATAAACGACAGAACAAAACGTTGTATTAAAGACAACAAAACCTGTCAGCGCCATCATTCATTCGTGATACCTGAATCAAAGTAATTATACATGCACATATTATGACGATAACAAAATTCGCATAAAAAAAACAACTATTAGCATACTAATGTCAAAGCATAGCCAAATATCCACAGGCATAACAAGAAAGTTAAAATTGTTCATGCAATTGTCAAGTACAAGACCAACCAAGGTCATACGCGGCGCGCAGGCCGGAGTCCCTCATTCGGGATGACTGGTCCCAACACCTCCAGCCGCACCACCTTCATCGCCAAGCGCTTTTTTCAACAACACGACACCATCAGATCTTCGAGCCAATTTTTTCGCAGCCTTAACCACAGCAAACTCCAAAGACGAAAACTCTTGTCTTTTCGCGGCATAAGCAGCGCTACAATCCTCCTTCCACAACTCGAAGTGATGCTCTTTTTCCTTACTAAGGGCCGCAGCCCTACCCTCGTTATACCCCTCCTTGCGCCCGCTACTGTAACCAGCTTGCCCCAACTCAAACATATAATTGGCAAGCTCGTGGGAGTTCACGATGCGATCAGCAATCTACGAGAAACACACAAATAAGAGAAATAGTTCACGAAAATCATAAAATAAAGTAAAAGAAGTTACCAGAGGCACCGCGCGCCCGAGCAACCACTTGCAATCAGCTGACGCTTCCTCGGCAAGGACTTCAGAGGCTTTGCACTCAACAGTTTTCTCTTGAAGAAGACGTTCAGTAGTCTCATACTGCCTCGCAAGATCCTCCAGCTTAGCTATACGATCAATGTACTCTTTCTCCTTCTTCTCAAACGCGACGCGCGCCTTCTGAGCTTCCTCAGCAAGCTCTGTCTTCTCACCAGACAAACGCACAATGGCGTCACGTTGAGATTTAAGCTCCACATTAGTACGCTCGCACGCAACTTGCCAATCTTTCTGCTTATCAGCATTCGCTTGTTTCTCTTGGGCGAGTTTCTCCTCTGCATCGGATAACCTCCACACCAACCCTTTCTTCTCAGTATTAAATTTTTCTCTCTCTTCCGCAAACAGCCTCTTCTCATGCTCAAACTCAAGAGTATCTTCCCCCATCAGTTTCCACTCACGGACAATCTCCTGTGAAGTGGACCAGAAGGTAACCCCGGCTTGAACATGCTCATCCAAAAGTTCTAACCGGCGGCGCCTCTTCTGGAACATCCTTTCAGCTGGGGGGAGAGACAGAGAGAAAAACTCATGACAATTTACAAGATCGTTCATCCGGGAGCCCTGAGTTAAGTGCCAGCGAGGCGCATGGGGTAGATCATCGCACGCTGGATTATGGGTGTCCCAAGAACCACCCCGAGCATACTCACCATCAGGACTCCGGACTACCCCGGAGGTTGCACCACCACCATCACCCGGTGGGCGTTTAGTATATATCGTTTGACGCGGAGTGGTCTCACTTGTCTCCACCTCGACCTCAACATTCTTACCTCGATCAACACCACCAGTTCCAGCCGCAGCGTCACCACCTGTATTACCACCACCTTCTCCAACCTGCTCAACATTCACATCTTCTTTCTTCTTCCCACCAGGAGTCTCATGAGGAGGAGACAACCCAAATGTCCTTGACGGCGGAGATTCCGGAGGAGTAATTTTCGAAATATCAATCTTGTGTCCAGTCTTGGCTGGTTTGGCACCTGCTCCAAAACGAGCAGCTTATTCAGAGAAAAGGAGGACAAGCAAGCAAAAAATATAAGACAAGTTGGAAGAAGATAAAACGAATACCAGAAGCCTCAAAAATCTTCTGCAACAAATCCACAGGTTTCTCAGCAAAAATACCCATGTCAATCTCCGATTCAGAAGGGGCAGGAAGATCCTCCTTCTGGAGTTTAATCCTTTTCGATGCAAGCACAGTAGCAGCCTGCTCGTCAAGTTTCCGTTTTTTGTCTTCAAACATCTTCTTCTGCGTTATCTCTGTTAAAGTAGCACGGTCTTCAGGATCAGATTCTGGATGCTTCTCTCCGGCCCCTAAACCGGCCAACGTATCAGAAACCACAACGTAATCTAAGACACGAGGAGTATGAGGTCGCTTACGAGGCATTTCGGAGGCATGTTCCTCAGCCTTTTTTCCTTTCCCTTCCGTTTGGTCAGCTTTGGTTTTTCTCCTTGTCTCCAATTGTTCAGCAGTTTCAACTGGGATCTCTACATCATCATCAACGGGCTCGTTCACCGGATCTTGCACAACCCCCTGCGCCAGACCTGCACGCGCGGAACGAGAGGTTAGGTCTTCAAAAGATCTGCCAGACCCATCACTCGAGAGAACGATAACTTCCTCTCGAATGGAATCGAATGCATCATCATCATTCTCACTATCTTCACCTAAGAGAGTGTTAACATAAGTGGTAAAACTCTCATTTCTTGGATGCAGAAAACGGCCACGGATCTGATCCAACCAAGGTCGTTTCTCAGGTTTTTGTATCGCCTCAACCATGGCTCCCGGTGCCTTAAGATCCAAAACGTTCAACAAAGTGAAACCCACTGCAAAAAACGCGAAGATAAAGAATAATGCAAAAATAATACAACGAACACATACAAAAGAGAGAAAAAAGGATATGGAGCAAAACGTATGCTTGCCATCATAACCATAAACTGGGACCCCCAACGGATGTTTAGGAATCCACTTCATGCTCATACCGGCACCCACCAACGCCATCTTCTCAAGCTGGATAATCGGAGTGGCTTTACGAGTCAACTTCTTATACCAATCTTGGTCAGCAAAATTTGCAACCACATCAACCTTGGGGATGCCCTCATCCACCAACCTGTAATGCATATCCACAGGAACAACACCCCGGCGAATATAAAATTTTTTTTGTTTCCAGTCATGGAGACTCTTCAACGGCACAGAGCAAACTGGAGAAACGCCGGTACGAGCACTAAAGGAGTAAAAACCACTCGTATACGAAACGGTATAGAAAACGTTGAACATCTCAAACGTCGGATTCAAACGGTTAGCCATACAAACGAACTCAAAGTGAGTAATACGAGGGAGCCCGATGGCATTGATCTGAGATATGTGAAGACCATAACCCCTCAGCACATCAGCAGTAAATCGTGTCATTGGAAGCCTGAAGTTGCCTTCCCGGAAAAAAGCAGCATACAAAGTCATACACCCGGGAGGAGCGTCCATGGCGGTGGAACCAGAGATAGGGTACTGAGCACCCCACTCAGGAAGAAAACCCATCTCTCTTACCAAGTTGTGGAATTCCTCCTCTTTCCACCCTATTACCGCCTGATCCGGGCCAGGCGGAGTTTTGCCTTTGTTCCTTTTCTTCCTCGAAGAAGGATTTGCAGAAGACATTGCAAGAAAACAAACAATAATGCAGATGAACTCAAGAGAAGAAGAAAGAAAATAAAGGAAGAAGAGAGAAATCCGGAATTCAAATTTTGAAAAGTGGTGAAGAAAGAGAAGATCACCGGATACTTATACCCATCACATTTAATGCGATGGGTAATGGGCCGTCAGAATACAAAAAGACAGCCAACGGGGAGGAAACACGTCAGAGGAGAGAGAAGACGCCATCTCTTTTTTCGGAAATGTGTGCAACAGACGCCTACCATCATGACATAAAGTAACTGACATGACTGAAAAGGCGCCTGTTCACCTGACACCAGACAGTCACATCAGTCACTCCTTCCCAAGACAACAAAGCTTCCTCCTGAAGACAAGTTTTATAAAGTGCCAAAACCCATGCGCGGTACACCATGCGTCCATTTGGCTCAACTTTTATAAAGTGCCAAAACCCATGCGCGGTACGCCATGCGTCCATTTGGCTCAAGTTTTATAAAGTGCCAAAACCCATGCGCGGTACGCCATGCGTCCATTTGGCTCAAGTTTTATAAAGTGCCAAAACCCATGCGCGGTACGCCATGCGTCCATTTGGCTCAAGTTTTATAAAGCAGTCAAAACCCATGCGCGGTACGCCATGCGTCCGTTTGGCTCAACCCTACAGGCATACCAAAACCCATGCGCGGTACGCCATGCGTCCATTCGGCTCAACTATACGAGTTGCCAAACACCATGCGCCATGCACCTATCAGGGGCAAATCTGTGGGAGAACCCGTAAAAACCTCACGCCATAACAAACACTACATTCATAAGTCCAGAATCCCTCCTAGACGATCAACTCAACTAGAAGGCACACTGGACTGGGGGGACTTGAAGAGGTATGGTCCCAATTCCTTGCCCACATGGCAAGGACCACACCACTTTTCCATCCTATGTGGCGCTGACATCAACGAGGTCATCCAGAAGCTTCTGGAAAATATCTAGGTGGCTCCAAAGATGCTCCATCCGACATAAAGGACAACACGTGTCACCAGTCACCAAGCGCCAGGTAGGCCTGTAACAAATCTAAGAGCAGCCCGACAACACCAGTACGACGTCTCCAAGATGGGCAAATGCAAGCGCGTCACGTGTACCACTACACTGACCACAGCAGAGGAGACCAGGAGGATATTCCCCTTGGTCGGACAGCTGGCGCGCAACCACAGCTGGCATCGCTGCTCTTCCCTCCTTCACCCTCCGGCTATAAATAGGACCCTTCATCATCCAGGTTGAATCACCTTGCTCTCTATACTCTCACACTAAACACACACTGCTTATTCTCTCAGAACAGTACTTATTCTCACGCCGGAGCCTGGTTAAGAGGGAAAACCCCCATCTCCCCCTCTTAACGAGACTAACGGTGTTGCTGTTCCGACGAGCAAGAAAAGAGATTGAACCCACCTAAGAAATAACCCCACAGATTAACCTTGGTGTTAACATGTGTTTCATCAACTACACATGTTCTAAGTTTGAAACATAGTTAAATTATGAATGCACGCTACAATAAAAGATTCTGAGTATTTAAACAAAATAAGACCATGCGTAGTGGTAAGGTGAATAATGCCCGGGTCTCCGGCAGAAGGAAGCTGGTTAAGGAATGGCAAAGTGAAGTGTGGTGGATAGGGAAGAATGAGTGAGTGCTTTTGAAACGTTAGTATGCGAACCTTGTATTGAAAAACCAGCTATTTGCCTTTGATCAATTCAAATTACCACATCGATGATTAAAGCAAAATGGTTCAGAGAATCTTTAGCCCAAGCTGCAAATCATCTCACCAAATCAAATGACAACTCAATTTCCATTTTACCTATTTCCACGCAAACAACTGGATAAGTTAGAGAATCTCTCTTTCAATTCAGTTTTGCTTTTTTATTGGTAATTAAGTAAACACTATCATTTTACCTATGGGTTCTAATATTAACACATGGAAAAAACTTATTTACACATGGTGTATTCGGGGTGTTGAATGTTATACGGCCCGTATATAATTTAAAAAACTAACAAAGTCTGTGCCAGCAGACTTTGTCAGTTTTTTTAATTCCATACTGGTCGTATATCATTATACGACCCGTATACACCATGTGTAAATAATTTACCTGGTCGTATACAATGTATACGAACGATGTATACGGGCCGTATACTGTTATACGACCTATATTCTTCGAAAATTAGATTTTTCTCAAAGTATTTAAGGGATTTAAGGTGCCAATCAGACGAGACATTTTACAGTCGTGAGGTGGTCAAACCTTTCTAAAAGTAGAAAAAAATAAAACATTAACAAGTAACAAAGATTGAAGAACAAAAAGCCGCGTCGTATGATTGTAATAAAACGGAAGCTATCAACACGGGGTTACGGGCATGGTGTTATTCTTTATTTAATATTTACAGAATAAAAGTAAGGGTGAGGCATTTGATGAGAGTTGTAAGGAGAAGCGTTGAAATCAAGGGTCTCGTCATTACAACCACTTGTTTTCAACGGGGATGTAATGCAATGATAATGCAATGATTCCTCTCAATTGAATAGACAGACACTTGCTTCATAGGACTCACTTGAATCGTCTCGAAAGTACTGAACAACCGAAATAACAGCTTCGGTTTCATCCGCCTGTACCGAAGAAACCAAATTCGCAACAATGAGTCTGAGTCCATTGTTTTATCTTGAGTCGTCGGGAAAACTTTTCCTCAGGGGAGGGTGAGTAGTATGAGTCTGAGTCCATTGTGGTTCGTGAATGTTTCGAATCATCATAGAAGACGTGTCGGGTTCTTCTGCTAGTGGTCGGGCTTCCAATACTCACACAGGGTGATAAACAACGCTGATATGAACACAAACCAACTGCTTTATCTTGAGTCGTCGGGAAAACTTTTCCTCGGGGGAGGGTGAGTAGTATGAGTCTGAGTCCATTGTGGTTTGTGAATGTTTCGAATCATCATAGAAGACGTGTCGGGTTCTTCTGCTAGTTATTCGGAATGTTTCAAATCATCATTAAAATTAACAATGCGGTCTTGATTGAAGACGTAATTGCAAGACTGTTTGTCGGGCTTCTAATGCTCACACAGGGTGAAAAACATCCCTTGATGTTGAAACCGGGTTTACCTCAGGAAAAGGAAAGAAACAATTTTTTTAGAGAAGCGTTGGGATTCAAGGGTTTATGAGTCAAAGTTAACATTCAGATTCAGATTCAGAAAGCAGATGATTTGTACTTGGTTTATTCTCTTTAATCTATTAGAACGATCCTTGTTTTGTCACGTACATGCGTTTAATTCCCAACATCCTCGTTTTGTCACGTACATTTCGTAAGAAACTTTCCGTGCACTGAACCTTCAGTTGTGTACGCAAATTCACCACCGGTTTCTACAGCACAAGCACATACACCGGTTTCCAGGTAGGGTTTAGAATGTTTGAAGGAATGTTGGTTCAATACCAACTGATCTTTAGTAGTGTTTGTTTGAGAACCCGATTCAGATAAACAACGGTTCTCTAATTCCAGAGTAAGCAAATACACAATGGTTCTCCAATTCCAGATCAGTAATGAACGTTCAGTTGTGTACACAAATCCATCACCGGTTTCTACAACACAAGCACATACACAGGGAGAATGTTCTCGAAACTGAAGGAAAAGAAAAAAATGGTTGATGATGTTTTTCACTATCAGGATTTTGTTGGTTTGTTTCCAGGTAGGGTTTAGAATGTTTAAAGGAATATTGGTTCAATACCAACTCATCTTTAGTAGTGTTTGTTTGAGAACCTGATTCAGATACACAACGGTTCTCCAATTCTAGAGTAAGCAAATACACAACGGTTCTCCAATTCCAGATCAATAATGAACGTTCAGTTGTGTACACAAATTCATCACCGGTTTCTACAGCACAAGCACATACACAGTTAGGGTTTAGAATGTTTGAAGTATTCGGATTTTGTTGGTTTCTACAGCACAAGCACATTCCGAATAACTTCACAAAGATTTGTTGAAAACCCAACTCTCTCTATAGATATGACTGAGAGTGAGGGTTACTCTGTTATATACACCAACAAATGATTAGTTTAATACCAATTCATCTTTATTGATCTTCATATTCTTGGTTAAATACCAATTCATCTTTATTGATCTTCGTATTCTTGGTTCAATACCAACTGCTCGAAATCCCTTTCGTTTTTTGGATCGTTCTAATAGATTAAAGAGAATAAACCATTTTTTATCCTAAGAATACGCGCCGTATACTATTATACGGCCCGTATACACAAAGTGAAAAAAATTTACCAGATCATTTTTTACCCTATGAATACGGTTGCGATTGTCCAATTCCAGATCAGTAATGTAAGGAGAAGCGTTGAGATAACGGACATCCATCGAACACATCTTTCAAACTTTCAAAATTCAAATCAAACTAACACAAAGTATCTCGATATGGTTGGTGTAAAAGCTCACATTTTACTACATTGACCATGTCTTTTGACAAATCATCTGCTTCCTGAATCTGAATTTGAAAGTTAACTAAACCCCTCAAGTTGTCATTCATAACAACTAAGCGTCTGGAGAAGAATATGTTGATATTGGAGAGTTGATGCAATTTTCCAAGCATTTTAGAGAGACCTTTAAGTACGGATCCTACAGCTGCATTTGGAACAAGAAGTCCAACAATATGAATGCACGCAACGAACCCGACACGTCTTCATGTTACGGAGAATGTTCTAGAAATTGAAGGAAAAGGAAAAGATTTGTTGAAATCGAAGAAAATAGTAAAAAAAGATGACTTTAGGCGTGCATTTGGAACAAGAAGTCCAACAATCCATTTATTATATCTTATTGTCTAAACAATATGAATGCACACACCGAATTTGACAACTATGACAGCTTATTAAAAGTAGCAATCACCTCCAATCATTTCCTTGTAAAATCATACAATATAAAGTTTAAAGTTATCATGTGTTGTAGTTTGAAAAGATGACCGGATAGAGATCTGAATAACAAACTGTGGAGAACTTGTTTGTGTCGGGTTCTTCTGCTAGTTATTCGGAATGTTTCGGATCATCATAGAAGACGTGTAGGGTTCTTCTGCTAGTGGTTTCTGTAACCAATCCATAATCACCCTTGGTGGTTTCTGTACCCATCCCCGCCGATAACTAGCAGAATCGATAAATAACCAACATGAAGATCTCTGCGATCGCTAAGGTTTCCATCAACAGACTGATCGGTAACGTTACTCTACTTGTGCTCCGATTTAAGCTGCGTGTTCCGATCAACGTTTATCGACATTGTAAAGGTGATGAAGAATTTAGAAACCCTAGAATGATTGTGTTTTTACTGGAAAAAATGTGATACTTGAAAAAACACCATTATATACGGCCCGTATACAGTTACACGGCCCGTATACATGTGGTAACATCAAAAACCTCACAAAATAAATCCATTGAGCCATTTACGTTTTACAAATAGTATACACATGTATACGCCTCGTATAACTATATACGGGCCGTATATAGTAAAATCAAAAAAACATTCCCTGCGCATTTTCCTATTCAAAAACATTCTATACGGGCCGTATAACTGTATACGGCCCGTATACAATAGAGGGTGTGAAAATAAGATATAGGGTATGTGGGAATAAGGGGGCATTTACCTTTTACTAAATAATATCGTGTTTTAGCAGTTTTAACAGCTATCTGATAACGCAAATAACAAAAATTTTAAACATGAATATGACTCGTTTAACTACTTTATATCCAATATCTATAAGACAGATGTATATTTTATGCACCTAGAAGGAGAAATAATGGATCCTAACTTTCAAATTTTGATTATTTTTAAAAACGTAAAAAATCACATGATGTACTTTTCTGTTATCGTGTCTTAGTAGGTTACCTACAGGTTACCTATTGCTAGCCCTAATAGTGTTACAATTTATAAAATTATGTATTTAACAAATATTATGGTGACGTAACATTCATTTTAGTAAGCAACAAACAGACTTGACATGTATTTATTAGTTTAGAATTTTATTAATAAGATATGTGTGGTGGAAGGGGAAGACCCTTGGATATTTTGCGTTATATGACGGTCCAGTCAGCATGTGAGCATTGTAGGGTATTATGTTAAAATGGATGTATTGAGGCTTAAAATCTTGCAATGATTAGATATTCTAATAGAATTATATAAATAATAAAAAAAATAAAAAAAATGATGTTGGCCAAAGAAACAAATGAAGGCATTTAAAAAAGGATGCCCCACCCATTTTTTTCAAAAAAAAACGCACTCGGGGCGGTTCCAAGGCGTGTTTGGGCGTTTTTTAGAGGAAAAAATGCCAAAAAAACCCCTCACTAAAGGTGGTCTAAGAAAGTTACGAATTACATTTCACTCGATTTTGTAAGATAAATGCATTTGTATTTGACCTTTTGTCAACAACTATTTTATACATATTGTTTGTATAAATATCAAGTAGAATAAAATGCACGGATAGTCCCTGTAGTTTTGCAAAATAACACCTATAGTCCCCAAGTTTTGGAAATTACACCGGTGCTCCCTGTGGTTTGACAGTTTGTTACTCAGATAGTCCCTGGAGTGGATGTTCATTAGTTTACTCCGTTAAATCGATGTGAAATGACAAAATTACCCTTCATCTTCTCCACTCTATAAAAACAAAACAACCCCGCTCACCCCCCTTTCTCTCTATTTTGATTTTTAATAAATTGTTTATCTGTGTGCAATAAGTGTGAACAGTGAAAGTAGTACTCTGAAGGTGAAAAACCTTCTTTAACAACCATGGCCAGAACCAAGCTCTGTTTTGCCAGATTATTAGTATAAAAACAATATAATTATTCTAGAACATGATAATACTTCAAACATAACATTTTCTTCAAATTTCTTTAAGGGCATTCGCCAGGCACTTTTGCAGGTGTATGATCAACTCAAAACCAAAATGTCAACGCAAAAGTCACAGCATTTCAATCAACCAAAAGCTAGTGATAACATAATTCTTGATTTCTAACAAGCTTGTAATAAGTTACCTTTCATCAATTTGAGCTTTCACGGTTTCTCAAAGCTGAATCCACAAGTTTGAGTTTTTTGGTGTTCTCCCTGTTGACTTTTAGAAGCTTAGCAATTGACGATTTGAGGTGGGCCATCTGATCATCTTCAGCATTACTCATTCTTCGCCCAACAATCAGCCTTCTTTTACTCAGTCTTTTGCTTTGTGGAGAAGATGAATATCTTTTTATTCAACCATTTATAGCTTCTATGGTTGTATGTAACGCATCTAGTTCCACTCCTCTAAACTTTTCTGTATAAAACAAACAAAACCACGTTCAGAACGGTTAAATAAAGAAAACTTTGCTAAAAGGGGAAACAGAGAGAAAGGTGGGGGTGGGGTTGTTTTGTTTTTATAGAATGGAGAAGAAGAAGGGTAATTTTGTCATTTCATATCTACTTAGCGGAGAAAACTAACGGACATCCATTCCAGGGACTATCCGAGTAACAAACTGTCAAACCTTAGGGAGAACCGGTGTAATTTCCAAAAGTTGGGGACTATATATGTTATTTTACAAAACCATCGGGACTATCCGTGCATTTTACTCTATTAAGTAAAATGATAATTGTAAGTTAATTAAATAAAATCAACAATAAATTTTTTTTCTGTCCATTATCCAATCTAGGATTATAAAAAGAGAAAATCAAGTAAAATGAATACTTGACTAAGGGTATGTTTGGCTAAGTTTATTTTACCTAAAAATGATTTTTTTTTTTGAAATTAACTTATTGATTTATGACTTTTTGAAAAAAGAGTTTTTAAAAAAAGTGTTTGGATTAGCTTATAGGGTGAGAAAAGCCAATAAGCCAATAAGTTGTTTTTTAAAAAATGTTTAGCTTAGCTTATTGATGTAAAATGACTAAAAGCTAATAAGTCAATAAGTTGGTTTAAAAAGTCACAACATCCTAACTTCTTAAAAATAACTTTTTCTCCTATACAAAAAGTCATTTTGAATAGTCCTTTTAGGTTTGCCAAACACAAAATCTTCTTATTAGTTTTTTGAAAAAACTAATAAGTCAATAAATTGGTTCAAAAAGCTTAGTCAAACATGCCATAATCCTAATAATTCAACAATTTAACTGTTTAAAAGAGGCAATTTAACATGTATAAAAAAGTGAAAATCATGTTTTTCTAGAAACCTTACAACATAAATCAAGATTTTTTGTGTTAAAGTATTGAAAGTTCTAGAAACTTTTCAAATATAAATCAAGCTTTTTTTTTTTGTTTATGTAGTGAAAGTTACATGCTCAAAAAGGAAATATGAAACCATGATGGAATTTACTTTCTTTAAAACTTCTCATAAAGGAATTATGTAGTCAAAGATGAATTCCAGATAGTTTTGACCTCGTAGTATAAGATTTTTGTTTTTCACCAAGATGTATATTTAGATTGGATACACCTTTATATATAAAGAGTAAATGTCAATTTACGTCCTGTGGTTTACACCAAAACGTAGGACTAGCCCTCATTTGAAAAAAACGCAACAATCCAGTCCCTGAGGTTGTCGATTGCGTTCAATCAGGTCCCTGCTCCAATATTCCGCCAGTCTGCCGTTACCATTTGTGTTAAAAGACTAGAATGTCCCTCAGGGACCGAATTGCAACTCGTGTTATGATGTTGTCTTCTCTATAAATTCTGCAACTATTTTCACCATTATCAAACAAGCGAAGGTAACCTAAAAATGTCATCAGGTTCATCGTGGACAAGCAATGCTACTGTTCGCTCAAATGCAGTATGCTCATGTGGTGCTGCGACTTACATTAGAACATCCTGGACTGAAGCTAATCCCGGGAGACGTTTTCTTTGCTGTGTAAGGGTTTATTTGTTTGTTGATCATCGATTTCAGTGACTTTTATGTATGATAAGTAGTGTGCTATGTTTTCTTATCACATTCCAGACCGATGGCTGTGGTTTGCTTCAGTGGATTGAACCTCCAATTTCATGCCCTAGATGAGAGAGGATTCTTCTGTAACATTTGCAAAGTTTCAACCATTGTACACTCTCGATCGTTTCCGTATTTAATAAAACTTTATATTTTATTTACGAAATACGTAATCGTACGATCGAGCGAAACGGTATTCACGACATTTTCGAAACAAAATCCGATTTACATATGTCTTTATACCCTTCATATAGCTTAAATTACAAGCTAGAAGGATTAAAAATGACAAACAAGTGAAAATACAAGTCAGGGGGCCAAATCTGCCAAAAAGTTAAACTTATTTATCAGAAGGCCTAGTGGACCATAAAACCTGAGTCCATACGGTCCGTAAGGGGTGCCCAAAAGCAATAACTTTGCTTGTTCTCCAAGTTCTGCCACCTTTCACCAAACAATGCCACCTAGAACTATCTTTGCCACCTTAATTCTGGTCTTGACACTTGTTATGATACTAAGCAACCCTAGGACACCTCACATAACACTTGTCAAGCTCTCCTTGATCCCAAATTAGTATAAACAGGTGATCAAGTTCACCATTTGAACTTGCACCATTCTTTTCTCCATCTCTAAACTCATTTGGAGCTTGCTTCGGCAATTGAGGCCTCCTACCTGAGTTCTAATCTTCCTCTTCTAATATGTATCGCCCCAAAAACCGAAATGTCTAATTCCCTAGCAAGTTTCCATGTTATATGGTATAAGGCGGTTTAACTAACTTTTATTAAATAATCTATTTAAAAATGGATAAAATATAAGTTATGTAGTAGGAATTTAGTTGTGACAAAAAGGGAAGTATAGCAAACATGAGGGACTAAAATGGATGAATGGGTTTAAGTTTATAAAAAAAATAAAATAAAAATCTCACACACACTAGGTGTGTGTGTACGTGAGATCGAGCAGGAGAAGGGGAAGAGGGGTGTAAACCCTAACTCTCAAGAATTTATCAAATTAAAGAGGGAATTCAGTCCAATTCTATTGCATGTACAAGGATTCTTGATCATCTAGCCCTATAAATCACTTGGTAAGTTGTAATTTATGATTTGGTGATTTTGATATGAAGTGGGTTATGATCGATCCGCGAATTTTATGAAATTGATCATGAATAGGTGTTAGCATCATCTTAGGAAACATGTGTTAAGCATAATTTCAATTAAATTGATGTTCAAGAATGAAAACCCACTAGTTGAATGATGAACATGACATGGTTATTTCACCATGTTATGTATGATAGAAACTTGTTAGATGAATTGAAGAAAATGTGGTGTTTGTTGTGTTTGATGAATATGTGTGAATGATAGTTGTAGACTAGTAGAAAGATTTGATGAATTATGCATGAACTTGGAAGATGATGCATAAAGTAGTTGTACAATATGCTTTATTAATGCGAAACCCTCCAAGTGTTCGATAAAATGCTTAAGAGAACAAATATATGGAATTGTATGCAATTTGTTAGTAAATATGTATAGAAAGTGATTATGATGTAATTGTTAGCAAACTAATATGTGAAGTGTGTTTTAGATGTAGTTCATGTGGAAATTTGAATTGTTAGTAGGATATGGTAGAAGTATGCCTTAGGAGCTTTTAATCTACGCTTGAAGATATGGTACACCTTATGTGTTTAGTTGATTTATGGTAAGGATCAAGGGGTGAAAGTGTGTTACTATATGGTATGTGGATTTCTAGTAAGAATCATGTCGGGTTCAATGATAGTGTCATATTAGATAATCTTGAATGATGATATTGTTAGTTATGGAATTATGAGGATGCTAGTATGAATGGAATGGAATGGAATGGAATGGAATGTGTATGTGTATATAATCAAATGATCTTGTAAATTTACATATCATACAATATGAGTGTGAAATGCGAATGATGTTCATACTATAGTCTACTATATTAAGATGAATTCATATTCTTAATTTGAATGGAATTATATAAGCTGGACATTCGGCTTTTGAAAGTCAACTATGTATAAATGCCATGAATGAGCTTTTGGACATAGTTGAATGGGTATATGTATGCTAATTATGTTGTGAATGTGACTACTTGTACGGATAGGAGCCATGTCATCATGGACACAAGCACGAAAGGACAACGGGTCAAAAGTAAACACGGGAGCTATGCGTAAATTCAGACGCATGAGGTAAGTATTTCCCGGACTCCTTGTTTAGTAGTAAAGAGATTCCTTACATAATAATGTTAGTAGTTGTGTCGAAACGTGAATTTGATGATAATATCAAGTATCAGTACCAAGTGAGTGATTATCCGGAATCACTCCTTAAGGTAGTAAAGTACGGTTATGTAATAGTTATTTAAGTATGCTATTGGAAATTAGAAAGGTATGGGTATGTAGAAGTAAAGGTATCCGCTAAGTCGATCAAACGGGTCAAAATGAGAGTTTACTCATTTCGGTATAATTTGCATAAGTGACGATAAAGTATAATAATTGTTAGAAGATAAGTTGAATTTTGTTGTTGATGATAATATCAAGTAAGTAGTATTTAGTAAGTGATTTTCTGGAATCACTTCTTAGTTTATTTAAGCAAGTTTATGCGTTAGTTATTTAATTATGATAATCGGAGTCTAATAAGGTTTGGTTATATAGAAGTGAAGGTTTCCGTTAAGTAGACCAAACGGGTCAAAATAAAGTAAAACGCAAACCTGGTAACGGGAGCGTAAAATAAATGAATTATGGATCCGTGTAATGGATTACAACTTAGATATGTTAAGAAATGAACCCCAAGCGATTAAAATGAGTTTGGATAGGTTTGGATGTAAAATTGGTGAAAAATAAACGTGCAGAGCTGACACAGCCGGGTGAACACTTGACACGGCCGGGTGAAGGTTCTGTGAAAAATATATGTTTACTTGACACGGTCGGGTGGACACTTGACACGGTCGGGTGGACACTTGACACGGTCGGGTGAAGGGGCTGAAAAAGAAAGAAGAAAAAAATATATAATTTCTTGTGTTTACTTCTTTTGTTCAAATGTTTTGATTTCTAATCGTTTGAATGAAATTGCATGATAGGTAACGATGTACTTTAGACCTCGGAGGTGTAAGGAAATTTTACTAATAAAATTTCACTTCGTATAGTTGATTTAAATGAATGAGTTTAATGTATACCGGGAATCGGGTTCATAAACCCCATGTACGGAACTCCGGATAATGTAAAACTTCTATAGTTATAATGTTCATATGAGTATTGAATATAAACAAATGAGTTGTTTGGTAAAAACATGAACGGGTCAATAATTAGTAAATGAATATTAAGTCGAAAACATATAAGTCGTAAACATGCGAATGGATGGGACTTGTTTATATTAGGTCTATTATCGGATGATACGATAGTATAAGTACATGAGCATAAAGTGGTAAGTAAGAGCTTGTAGGTGCGTGTGTATGTAGGAATGTATGCGTGTATAAATGTAATTTGCTATGAATGTACGCGGTTATGGTTTTCAATATGTATGAGTATCGATGAATACTAATAATGTGCCTTGAGATTGGAAGGTAATGCAGGAATGAGAACGTAAGGTTCATGAGGAATTGAAGCCGAACTTGGAACAAGAGACTTAAAGAGGATGATTGAGTGAATCCAAGCTTATATTATGAAATGTTAAATGATTTTTGACTATATAGAATTATGTTGTATGGTGTTGCTAGTGACTAACGGTTAAGTTGTTTATGATGTTCATAGGAATTGCACGGATCTCCTCTATTGCTACAAAGACAAGCGGGTGTAGATCGAGTCAAAGAGAAAGGATTGTATGGAAAGAACGGTCACATAGCTTTAATTATGTAACGCCTTAAAGTGATACCTGGAAGTGAATGTTGTAAATTCATTTTAGTAAATGTTTAACAGTTTTGTATTTGGGCCTTCATGTAAGTAATGTGTCTAATAAAGAAAGAAATTTTAAGGCCCTTTTTCCGCTGCGTCGTTTTTAAGGTTAAACATGTTTGGGCGTAACATAATACTTGTAAGTGTTTCTCCTAGTCTTTTTCATTATTTAGCTAGTTATGAGCCATAAGTTAAGCAAATTGACTTTTGCTTTGACTTTCGGTTCTGAGCATTTTGGTCAAGTCAAAGTTCAAATTGAACTTTGCTACGTGATCGTAATAATGAAGGTGTTAATCCCTCGCGATTACACCCTCTGATCATCACATTTAGTAGGCGAAATGACGAGTCAACCTTTTACGAATAAAAGTAAAAAATCCATAAAAATGCATTTTACGACGAATGAGTTTTTGGGTATTAAAACTTAAAGTTTTGACGCCAAATCAGTTTTATAACATAATTAGACATGTTCTAACATGTCTAGCTCGTCATTTATAGTTTAGCGCTTATTCCTTAGTCGAAAGTCGAGCGGTTTGACTTCTGCTTTGACTTTCGAATCTGACATGTTTGGTCAACCTTAGGATCCGATCAAGCCCATTTATATGACCATAGTATTATAGGGAATAACCCTCGGAGGTTATACCTTATGGTCATGTCGTTTGTTTAGTCAAGTGACTTGTCAACTTTAAATACTTTTAAAATGTCTAAAATACCCTTTTTCGCATAAAATAGTTTTAAACACAAACGATTATTATTTTTGACTTATAAACTGATTATACAACATTAGTAAACATGTTTTGACATATCGGACTCGTCATATGACTCATTCGACCATCCGAACCTGTATTTATGCATACGACCCGTTAAAGTGGCGTAAACCACTTTAACAAGTCGTAACGGGTCAAAACACCATTAGACACTTTCCAATCAGAATGTAAGGTTTAGTAAACCATGTTATATGAGACCCTTCTCTCGTTTGGTTAATAAACCACATTCTATCCATTCTTCCGTTTAAGCCACGATACACACTAACTATATAACAATTCAACATAATTAGGACACACTTGAGCTTTGCATACACGTTTGGACAAGACATCTACGCAAACCTGTGAGTACATAATTCCCCTCTTTTACTTTTTCAAATGTTTTGGGGTGATTCATATGTGCATATAATTATTTTCAAGATTTCAAAAACAATATACATATATGGTTTATAGGGTCGGGATTTAGAGAAAATGGTAGAAAGTGTGAGAACGCTTATGAATCGTCTGATTAAAACAATCTATGGACTAGATTGGCGCGGTGGCGTTTTCGTAAATAACATCAATTTTATTACGTGGACGCGCCTCATTAAGGGTAAAAATGTCTTTACACTTCTATACCAAAACACCATACTAATGAATAAAACGCCATTACAGACCAAAACATAGCCCTATATAAACAAAAACATCCCAGACATAAAAACACACCCCCAGAACCTGAAACGCCATATTTTCTACTATATACCATTCATTTTACAAACGCCAAAATCCCCAAAACATCAAACACACCTACTCAAAAAACGCCATATTTTACTATATACCAATCATCTTAGAAAACGCCAAAACACTCAAACATCAAAGATTCCAAAAAATCGACGGTTCTTTCAGATACACTGTTTCCTCAGTAAAACGCCAAAAATGGCAAATATCGTTTCTTGTATATTCGAATATTGTTCTACGCCAAAGTTTCGGAGAATGCATTCTTCCCTGAGGTGCTGGGACTCAAATAACATTTTGCTGCATGAGATGGACAAATCATAAACAAAAAGATGCTGGTGTCAGACTTATGTCATTTTTTGTGTTTTGTTATTGATGAATATTATAATGGCATGAAAAGACGAATGACACTGATGAGTTGTTTGAAGATACATATTCAAACAAAAAACTTATGTCATTTTGTCTTTCCAAACGGCTACAAAAACACAAGCATGGCTAAGCCAAACCGCCAGCGAACATGATTCAAAGAAGAAAGAGACTGATGACAGTAAAGATTTGGAAGATGAATTGTTTATATTTTTATTTTTATTTTTTTAATTTTCTTTTTCTGTTGTTTGTTATGTACTTTTTACTTAGAATAAAAAAATACATTATATTAATAAAACGTCAAACAGTCATAATGCATGTGAAACGCCATAATGCAGTAAAAACGCCAAAAACTCCCAACTATAATGAAATTAGTTTGCAAAAGTATTAATAAAACCTAAAAATGAAAAAAAAAACGCCAAAAAATACTTAAAGCTATAAAAAACGCCAAACTTATGGGATGGAAAGTCTATGACCCTAAAAACTCATAAAAAGCTGAACAAAAAACAGTAAAAATACACAGTAACTGAAAAGACGGCTACTTTATTAATATCTTTTATTATAAATAAAATCCCGCCTAAACTACGAACCAAAAACATCCTATAAGAGAGACGTCTCTGCACAATCAACTGATCACAAACCAAAAACAAACGTCATATTTCCTAGAAACCATTCACTTTAAAAACGCCAAAAAAATAGTTAAAAAAAGCCACAGATGCAGAACCTCGTTTCTTTTATATTGAGTATTGATGTGAATGAAATTTCACTGAATGGATTCTTCTCTGAGTTGGGTATCTCTATAATCTTTTGTTGAATGAGATGGACAAAGATTCAAGAAAAAGAGACTGATGAAACTGATGATAGTGAACATTTGGATCATAAATTGCTTCTATTTGTTTTTTTTATTTTCTTTTTCTGTTGTTTGTTATGTAATTTTCAGCTTAGAACAACAATACATTAATTCTCTAAATAAAAAATATAATAAAACGTCAAACGGGCAAATGCTTGTGAAACGCCATCATGCCATAAAACGCCCCAAACTTCCAAACTATAATAAAATTACGTTGGACAAGTACTATTATAATAAATCTAAAAAAAGGATAAAACAATGTGCAAGAGAATAAAACAAAAGTGCCATCTTTATCTAAACGCCATTGTAAAACAAAATACAATAATTATAGCCGTAAAGATGGGACGTGTTACAGCCATAAACAGATGAATCTGAAACAAAACACAGTAACTGCAAACAGTAAAATGAAGTGACGGAAACATAATTACTAACATTTATTATATTAAAAGCCAAATACATGGGGAATTGAATTTATTTATCTTCTCAAAACGCCATAATTACCTGTCACTGCGCGGGAAAAAAAGTCATTATAAAAGTAGAACATGAGAACACAACTTATCACGCCAAACATTATCTAAAACGCCACATTTGTCCAAAACGCCAAAAACTTAAAAAATGGCTAAGGTTATTGCATGGATGTTTGAAAGGTCGGAGAGACGATTCATCCTAAAGTTCTTTGATAGGAGAAGGGTGATGGTCAGGACAATCAAAGCCATACTTGGTATGGCTGAAGGGGTTCAGAGGGACATTCTGGCCCTTGGGGTTCCAATGGCCAACGATTTTGAAAGAACACGAACGGTAATAAGAAGATTGGGGAGAAAATTTCCTGTAGATGATGATGATGATGATATTGACGATACTCTTCTACCAAAAGTTAGCAGTTGGGTGGTGCATGAAGAAGCATGAACGGTTGAAGTGACTTATCAACACGGGGTGAAATATTCATTGCCGATGGAGGAAATATTGAAGACAGAGAGGCTATATATACTTGAACAACTCTGTGATTTAGCACCTTCATACGATGCAAGATCCAGGGTTGCAATGATATTCAAGTATAGGCTGCGGCAAAAAAGAGATGAGATGATGGCGTTATACGCCAATCTAAAATATGATGATGAATCTGAAGAAAGTGAGGAACAAAGCGATGAGTACAACTCTTATGTAATCCCATCCACAAAAGATTATTAGTTTATTTTGATTTCGTATTATTGTAATATTATAAAATATTAATAAATGGTAATCAATTATTAACAACGTCACGAACACCAAAAAAGTGACATGGGAAACGCCATAACGCCAAAAAAATTAACTATGTGACACAAAAACAATTAATTCAATGAGACAGATCCAAAAAACAGTAAAACACAAGTAATTAATGAATCTAGTTAACGCCAAAATTATCTTAGATGCCAAAAATGAAGCAGCATGTGACACACGAAATCGGGAAAAAAAGAATATTGAAAAGACAAAAAAACCCCTCAGACCCTGATTATATCCCGGGCCACGTATTCTATCAGGATGCGTTCTCACCGTTCTCACACTTTAGGGCGTTTTCTCCTGATCCCGTACCTATATATATATATATACACACACAAAGACAATTTTCAATTCGTATGAAACTTGATGGTGGGTTGAACTTGACAATGGTACATTCATTAACTTTGATCAGGCCGACTGGCAGTAGGTTATAGCGCTATAGAATTGACAGTCCCATTCCCACTTCCTAGGTATGTTTAGAAGTTCCTCTGGGAATGACCGAATTCGAGAAATCCAAATTGATATACCCTTTTTAGGGATTATCTGTCAGTCCACACAGGCTTGAATATACTCCCCGAAAAACTATACTTTAGTTTTATACTAGACAAAACAATTTTAAACTCGACAAGACAATTTGGTTTTATACTCGACAAGACAATTTGGTTTTATACTCGACAAGACAATTTGGTTTTATACTCGACAAGACAATTTGATTTTATATTCGACAAGACAATTTGGTTTTTCACAATTTTACAAAACAAATAAGTTTGTCAAGGTTCAAGGCTACAAAGATTTACTTATAAAATCAACTCGTGTAGTTGGTTAAACCTTTTTCAACACAAAACTTGTAGCCATGAATTTGACCACAAAACCTATGTTGCTCACAAGCATTCATTGTTGACTTTATTTTCACATATGTTTCAAGTGTTATTATGCGCGATGAATATTCAAGTATGCTACACATAGGAACGGACTCGGGTCTTAGTCTTCTTTTATTAAAAATAGTTACTTGAAATCTTTGTATTGAAAAACAATGTAACATAATGAAACTTTAGTACCATGTGTTAAGAGCAATTTGTAACATTATTCCTCGACGTTTTCGCCGCGGATTATTTTTATACACGGTCGGGGTGTTACATCTTCCATCCTTGTTGAGGTCAAATAAGGAGAATTCAGATTTGGTGAGGTTGAAGGAAAAGGAAGCTGCTGAGAAGGGTGTTGAGCTTGAAGACTCAAGTTAGTGTTGGGTGTTTCTTGGTTGTTGTTTCTGATCTGTGTAGTCATGTGGTGAAATGTCTGCAATTTACTGTTTGTCTGACTTACTAAAGTCATTTTGTATGTTATGTAATGAAACAATAATTTTTCAAATTATGTTCTATAAATACAAATGTGTTTGATCTTTTAGTAGTGGAATACCATTCTAGTGTGGAAATGGATCACCGAGGTAAGAAACGTTTACCTCTTTTATCCTACCACCAAAATAGGGTAATTGATAACAAAGACATCAAAGCTTGTCTGGAAGCAGAGGATGACTTAAATGTAACGCCCTTCTTCTTCGTACTTTCCATAATTAGAAAGTCGTGCTTGTATTTCTAATTTGGAAGTCTTGTGTTCTTATAATCGTCCTTTCATTGAAAACGTTGTAAAATCCGAGACTTGGATGATAAATAAAACTCGTATTTCTTTAAATTCATGTTATACATACTTCATACTTGTTCGTACATTTGAATTCGTGAAACAATTGATGCAGTATTCATAATTCTTGGAAACTATGTGTTGAACTTGCAAATTCGTGAAATACATGAATCATACGTCTTTTGGATGCATACGATACTTATTTACGACATACTTATGCCTAATCATACTTCATCATACTTATTTCATGTTAATTATACTTAACCAAGCCTTATATTATGCAAATATGACACGTTTTACCCTTGAAATACCTTAAAACATTCAAAATAAACCTAAGGGACTCAAAGTGCCAACATTTAAAACTTAATTACTTGTCTGGCCCACCCTGGTGGCTCGCGACTCGCCTGGTTATAGGCTTCGCGGCCCACGAGGCCTTCGAATCCGAGACCAGCTCTAACAGCTCGTTAAGTGGTCAATTTTGGCTGTGTTTTGTTATGTTTTAAGTGTGTTTCTTGCATTTAAAGCTCACCAACCCAACCCTAGTCCATCCCCTATAAACCCAGCACTCCTCCAAGCATTTTTCACTTTTCAAACACTCTATAATCACTCTCAAACATACTAAAAACGCAACTGAATCCAAAAGCAAATCAGATTCATATCAACTCACAAAAGTGAGCATAACTTCCTCATTTCTTAGTCTTTTTCAATGATTCTTCTTCCTAAACACTTGGAACAACCTTAGGTATGTTTCCAACAGGTTTTCCATGGAAAACCAAGGCTGGAAAATCACCATATAAGGCTCCAAACTTTCTGTTTTGATTAAACATTACTAAACTTGCTTGAACTTGCGTTATCTCATACACATTCCTATGTCCTTATGCTCATTATCACTTCTATGGTTAGTTAGGCTTAAAAACAAGGTTGTGACATAAAAATCCAGAGGTTTAATCCTCATAAACATTCTATTTTGACATGGTTTTAGCCTACAAGTGATGAACAAGCTTAAAGCTTAAAGTTGTGTGATTACTTGGATTAGCTTGGGCTATCTTACCTTCAATCCACACATCACTTGTTGTTTTCTTAGTTAGATGTTAAGTATTTCCATTTCCTTATTGTATGTATGTCTATGACCATCCTTGTTGTCTTATGACAACTTGTGTATTGGTGACATCTTAAGAGGTTCCTAAATGGAAGATTTATCTTCCTACCTCCTATATGACTTCTATGACATCCTTGTGATAATCTTGGACTAATAACCTATAATATAAACTATGTAAGATATATTATACTTATAATAACCAAACTTTTGATGATAACCTAATGGTTACTTGTCAAAATAGTAGGTTACACCACCTAAGAACATCATACTCGTCACGATTCTAATGGGCATTTTGACCCATGAAAACATTTAAACTCTTTTGAGTTTCATAGTGTCAAGAATGAGTATTTTGTGATTAGATGGTTATTTTCTCCTATGTTACTTTCCATATTCTTTTGATTTCGAATCTTTAATCTACCGTTATCCTCCAATACTCATACACCTTCACTTCTTCGTGTAGAAGGACTTGGTGTTCCAACCTCCCACAACAACAACTCTCTCGCGGATTAACAAGTGGAAAGCTTGCAAAACCGTGAGTATACTCGAACCCCCTTTACGTTTACCACCTTTTGGGGTGTAACATGTTTACCTATGAAACTTACACTTAAACTTTATTCGTAAATGCACAAACCTTCCTATTACATGCTTGCATACTTGATTACTTGATACATTGAACTTGGGTTATACGTTTTGTGTTATACTTATCATTAGCTTTGATCGAGCCTATCCTTGACATATATAGCGCTATAGGATTAACGCACCACCCATATACTTGAGGTTATGTCATGAGCTTATTGCGTTTCATCATTGGTTTGATTTGTTAAACACATGCCGACTTTGATGTTTTTCTTGTATCAATAGCTTGCCATGTGGAATCGTTAAAACTCATTTTTATGCTATGTACGTAAGAAAACTTGTATACTCGCCTTTGCTTTTGCATTGAACTTTCTTTTAAACATGTTACAGGTTGACAATGACAATGCTATGAAATTGAAGTAGCGATGATGCTTAGATACACCTATAGACGCCTTAGGTTTTAATATGTTGTATCAATTTTTGTCTTTGTTGTTATGTTGTTTCTTGTATTGAACATGTTGTATTTGAAATTTCCATGTAATGTTTGACAATTTGATTTATGAAATGAAAATGGTTTTGATTTAAATATTGTCACAATTAGCGTTATATGTGATGAGCAATCTTTCTTCTTCCCACTTCGATGTTTCCGCAATTGGTTGGGGTGTGACAGATTGGTATCAGAGCCATTACTATAGGGAATTAGGTAGAATTGCCATGTTCGACCTAGTCTATAGTAGATACCTCATTTTTGAGCATTCTTGTTTCATGCTTAAAATGTTATGCTTCCTACTTTGCTTCCTTCTTTTCTTTTGGTCTAAATACTTACATTATGTCTTTCCTAAGACATTTTACACAATACACTTGAAGACTTGAAGACACTCTTTATACAAAAGAGACGAGTTTACCAAAATAGGCGTAAAACCCACAATTTGGTGAACGACTCTCATCCCACTTATACTTTATTTCTGCACGAAATTACGCCATTAAATTAGGAGTGAAATCCACATCTTAATGGTAAATTTCCAATTCAAACTCTAGTGGACCCTCATCAAAGTGTCGAATTTATATTTTGATAAGACGAGTACCAACCACATTAGGGTACGAAATCATCAAGTTAGGGGTGAAACCCACACCTTGTCGATTAAGTCCCATTCCTTGATTTTCAATCTCGCCAAAGTTTCAATTGTTTCAATCGATTAGAGACGTGTAGTAACTGGAAAGGTAAGATACCGTTAATCGCTTCTCGACGAGAGTATCTTACCTATAGGCCAAAGCACGTTTCTCTAATTTGAAAGGAACTTCGATTCACTTTGGAATAGTCGACGTTTCTCTACCCGAAACAATCCCATGTTTTATGAGCCTCTCTATTATGTGATTCAATTTATATGTGATTCTATACTTGTTACCTCATTCATTTAAAAAACGTTACACAATTCACACGTCTCGCGCAATCAGAAACAATAATAATTCTCGAGAACAAACTAAATTTATACTCTTTTTACGCATTCATACGTGTTTATACTTGTTGAATACTTGTCGAATACATGTGAATTATGTGAATTATACGTGATACGTGAACACTTACATGCTTATACGTGCAAAACCTTGATTTGAAATTTATGATCAAGTCACATCCTTTCCTTTTCTTTCGAACTTCTAGATGGCATCTCCAAGCTCATCAAAGAAGACCAAGTCCAAGAAAGGTTCCAACAACGACTCCATCTCCAAATAAGAGTTAGTTGGGCTCATCGCTGAACAAATGGCCGATCAGATGGCCCGAGTTATACCTGACATCGTGAGCCGAATCCAAACCAACTCAGATTTGCCCCATGGTTCTGTTGATTCCAAGGTGGTGAAACCAAAGACACCATTCCTTTTCAAACAATTCATGGCATGTAAACCCTTGGAGTTTACTAGAAAGGATGGTGCCACCACAGTACTAACGTGGTTTGACGCTATGGAGATCACATTCTGTCAGATTGGTTGTCCTGATGACTTGCGCACCCAAAATGCTACAGGGGTGTTCCGATCAAGAGCTCTTGATTGGTGGACCTCTGAGCGAAGCACAAGAGGTGAGGATGCCGCCCACGCTTTATCATGGGCTAAACTGAAGAAGATTATGAGAGAAGAATTCTGTCCGCCTCACGAGCTTAGGAAGTTAGAGCATGAGTTCTGGCACCTTAAACAAATCGAGGATGACAACGATGGTTTAACCCTCCGCTTCAAGCAACTTAGTATCTTTTGTCCCAGCCAAGTTGATAACCCTGAGAAATCCATCAACAAGTACATCCACTGCCTACCCGATTCTTTCATGAACCTCGTGGAAGTTGCTTGCCCAGCTACTATCGAGGAAACCTTTCATTTGGCTGCTCGCCTTAACAGTAACCACGTTATGTGTAGCAATGCCGCGAAAGCCTCGTTGAAAAACGCACACCAAGCCATTTCTGAACCCACCGAAACACCCTCTACCACCAAGAAAACCTGAGGAAAGAAGCGGAAGGCTTCAAGCCAAAACTGTGCGGTCATCACTCCGCCAAACCCTCAACCCTTGCAATCCATGCCCGCTGTATCCAACGTTGAATCGCCACGCAAAGGTTACACTGGGACTCAACCCAAGTGTGGCCAATGCCAATACCATCACCCTGCCAACGTTCTGTGCCGCAAGTGCACCAATTGTAATCGATATTGGCACTTTTCTCAACACTGCCACAAACCACCTATGGCCAATCAGAACCAAGTAGTTGTAGCCCAAAACCCTGCTCCAAACCAAGCCCAAGTTGCTCCTGTGCGAGCATATTTTAAATGTGGCGACCTCAATCATCTCGCCAACGTGTGTCCTCAACGCAATCAGCTACCACCGCAACAACCACAACGGCAGCAGCAGCAACAGGCTCAACAACCAGCTCGAGGCAGAGCCTTTCTTCTCACCACTGCCCAAGCTCAAAACGCAAACGACGTTATTACTGGTACGTTAACCATGTTTATGCTTTGTGTTTATTTGATACTGGCGCCGATAAAAGTTTTGTATCGTTAGAATTCGAACCTTTGGTTAAGTGTACATGCTCTAAGTTGCCAAGATCATTCACTGTCGAAGTCGCTGATGGTAAATCCGTCGCTGTTGATTCCGTCCTTTCCAAGTGTTCCTTGATTCTTAACGATCATACATTTCGCATCGACCACATACCTATGCAAATGGGTAGTTTCGACGTCATAGTAGGTATGGACTGGCTTAGACGAGTTCGTGCTGAAGTTGTTTGTTTTGAAAAGTTCATTCGTCTTCCCCTTTCGAACGGGGATTCTCTACACGTGTATGGCGAGAAACCTTCTCAAGGTTTCAAGCTTATGTCGTGTATTTAAGCGAACAAGTGCTTACGCAAGGGTACCTTCGCCTTTCTCGCCCATATTATGGAAAATAAGGACAAAGGCCCAAGCATGAGTGACGTTCCTGTTGTGCGTGATTTTCCTGACGTGTTTCCCGACGATCTTCCTGGTTTGCCTCCTGCTCGTTCTGTCGACTTTTGCATCGATTTAGTGCCTGGCGCTATGCATGTCGCTAAGTCTCCCTATCGATTAGCACCCTCTGAGATGCAAGAGCTTTCGAGCCAACTTCAAGAGCTTCTTGATAAGGTCTTTATACGCCCTAGTACATCTCCTTGGGGCGCTCCCATTTTGTTCGTCAAAAAGAAAGATGGGTCATTCTGTATGTGTATTGACTATTGTGAGCTCAACAAGCTTACTGTCAAAAACCGATACCCTCTTCCTCGCATTGACGATCTCTTCGATCAATTGCAAGGCGCGACCTGCTTTTCGAAGATTGATCTTCGTTCTGGGTATCATCAATTTCGAGTCCTGGAAGAAGATATACCAAAGACCGCCTTTCGTACACGATATGGTCATTACGAGTTCGTGGTCATGCCTTTTGGTTTGACCAACGCACCTGCTGTTTTCATGGATTTGATGAACCGCTTGTGCAAGGTGTACTTAGACCGTTTCGTGATCGTCTTCATCGACGATATTCTTATATACTCCAAGACTCAAGAAGAGCACAAGCAACACTTGCGTCTTATCCTTCAGCTTCTGCGTACTGAACGTCTTTACGCCAAATTCTCTAAATGTTAATTTTGGTTAAGAGAAGTTCAATTCCTTGGTCATACTGTCAACGAACTTGGTATTCACGTTGATCCTGCTAAAATCGAAGCTGTGAAGAATTGGATCGCACCTAAGTCTCCGTCTGAGATTCGTTCGTTTCTTGGTTTTGCTGGTTATTTGTAACACCTGCGTCCCTAGACTTTTAGATATTGTCAATTTTAGTCCCTAAACTATGTGGTCATTGATACTTTTGAAACTTGGTGGATCTTATGCTATATACTAGATTCTTGATACTTAATACTATGAGGCTTGACACTTAAAACTAGATACTTGAAGCTTGATTCTTGACACTTGATACTTGATACTTGCAAGACTAGACTCCTGACTCTTGATACTTTGGTGCTTGACTCTTGAGGCTCGTGAAACTTGAGACTTGGTTGAACGAGGGACTATGGAACTTAAAATCTTTTTGTGTTTATGCTATAATCTAGGTATACTATTGCCCAATAATATGCAACGCTTAACCTAACTCGCTAAACGAATCAAAGAGGGCAAAACGGAAAAGATGGGATTAACCGAGTGGCAATCCGATCGGATGACCATCCGATCGGAGTGCACACCGCCCTAACTCCCCTTCCACACTATAAATAGGCATGTCACATCAGTCCTTCACTGATGTGAGAGCCTTATCCGATCAGCACGCACTCTTCCTCATTTTCAGCACTTTTCTTCCATTTCTTGGCGATTCCGGTACGTTTTACACTAGATTCTTGTACATCTTTGATCTACACATCATACCCCACATGAATCTCCTTTGAAATCTCACTTTTCACCATGGAATCTCTAAGATTTGAGCTCTCGAGGTGACGTCATCATGGTGGTTTATACCAACTATGGTGTGATGTCATTTCTGCCAAGATCTAGCTCAGATCTAAGGAAATTTCATGTGTTTTACACTAGATCTTTACTAAATCTAGACTTTTCAACTAAAACTTATGTTTATCTTCATCTTTCTTAAGACTTTTACCAAAAACGGTGAGATCTGGATGTAAATGAACTGCAGACTTAAAGATTAGTCTGGAGTTGGTTTGGAGAAGGATTGTTGCTGGAAAAGATGACCGGAGTATGAATTCTGACATGAACACCGTCACGAACGGACGACAGAACGGACTGGGGTGATTCCCACCCGATCAGATCGGCTGCACACTGATGGGTTTACCGTTGTCTTAAGGCGTACCACGTCGTCGTGGCTTAAAACAGAAACTTAGAAACTTTACAAGTTAGGAACGCGACAAGGACAACCCGATCGAGTGGAAATCTGATTGGATAGCCATCCGATCGAACCGCCATCCGATCAGGTGACACTTGCCTCTAAATCCTAACACTTGGGATACTTGAAGTCCTGATCGTCGAATGGCAATCCGATCGGATACCCATCTGATCGAACTACAATCCGATCAAGGTAACATTATCCCCTAACCTTAACATTTTACAACTGGAAGTCCTGATCGTCGAATGGCAATCCGATCGGATAGCCATCCGATCAAACTGCCATCCGATCAAGGTGACTTTGAGTCTTGAAATTCTTAACACTTAGAAACTTTTTCAGGAACTTGAACATTTTGAAACCTGGCACGTGGATCGAGTGACCATTCGATCAAATGGCCATCTGTACGGGTGACCATCCGATCGGATGGCCATCCGTCCCCTTTCACACTATAGTCATCCCAATCGGATGGCAATCCGATCGGATGGCCATCTGATCAAACTGCCATCCGATCATGGTGACTAATCCGACACTTGGTTGAATCTCGTTATTCTGCCCGACTCTTATATGTTGTAATCTAATCGGGCTAACTCTAAAAAGCTCCCTTTGATCCAATAACAGTTAATCTGTTAAGCAATCACTGTAAGTATACTCGATCCCTTTTTACTTTAAACTTTGGGATGTAACATGCATTCTATTAAACTACGATACTTGAGATTTTTGCAAACTAAACTCTATCCTATGTGTATGTGAAACTCACGATTCTTGTATTCTATTTGTGCTATGTGGACGTTTAATCCAGGGTGTGTAGTTCCGCCTTAACAATAGTAACGCTATAGGAGATGCACCTCCCCATTATTCTCGGGGGTATTGTTAGGAGGATTCTAGTTTTACTTGAGACTTGGGAAAACAACAAAGCATCAGGATACTTGGGCTATCACTTGTTGGACTGCGAACACTAGCATGGCTGAAACTATTTTGTTACCATTTACATATGGATATGAGTTGTTTTAAACTATTATTCTATTCCTCAAACATGTATGCTCGCCAGTACGTTTTTGTACTGACTTTATTTTAATACATGTTGCAGGCTGATAGATGCTGGAACTATGGAAAACAAGCTAGGGTTGATGCTTAGAAACTCACCTAGATAACTCTAGAAGTTGAATCAAAGACTATTGTGGTTGTATTTGACATTTGTGGTCGTGTTGATGTTTTAGACAAATTATGCATGAAACTTATGTAATCTTTAATGAAACTATTAGTGTTATGGAATCTCACGAGCAATCTGAACGCTTAGTGCTCGCACCCTAATGTTTCCGCCATCGGTTGGTGTGTGACAGATTGGTATCAGAGCCATAACTATAGGGAATTAGGATAAGTAGGAATACTTTCCCTAGTCTATAGTTCTAGGAATCTTGACTCTTATTTGTTGTTTAAGACTTATGCATTCTACCGTATCTGCTTCCTAACAGCACATTTTCCTGTTAAACTTACATGCCTTTCCTAAGGCCGATACAATATACACTTGATACTTTGGAAACGCTGTTAATCAATGTTTGAGTTTTGCACGAGATTTGCCCTCAAGTCAGGAGTGACATCCGAACCTTGATGGGAAACCTCCATATTATTCTAGTAGGTCTTGTCTGCGGATAAGTACCAACTCTGTTAGGGTACGCTGTTGTCAAGTTAGAGGTGAAACTCAGACCTTGATAACTAGTCCCACTCCTTGATTTTATGTCTCGCCAAGGTCTTGAAACTTCCAATCAATTAAGAACGTGAAATGACTGAAAGGACAAATATCGTAGGCCTAACATCGATGACGTATTTGCCTAGGTAAGTCAAGACACGTTGCCTCAATTCGAAAGAAGTTCGAATCACTTTAGTTAAGTCACCGTTCCTCTACCCGGAACACTCTATCTTTTATGAGCCTATCTTTTTATGTTATCTCGATTTTTACATGTGGTTTTAAACTTGATTCTTCGTTTCTCTGATTCTTCGTCTATTCTGAGGCTTTTTACACAAGTCGCACGTATGTCCGTAATCTAAAGCCTAAATTCTAATCTTTCAGGATCAAACTAAAATTTAAAAAGCTTATCTATGGTTGTAAGGCACTAGACGTAACATGGCATGGAATACGAGGGAGAAGTGACGTGTCCAAAACATGGTGGATACGCCGCTGGTACTTCCTATATATAAGTGATTCCGACATGTTACCAACTTTCGTACCAAGTGCCATGCGAAACTTAGTGTTTTGATTGGTGATTATGTTGATAAATTCTAAAGCTATGGAAGAACTGTTTGTGTAATCTATTTGAAACCTATGTGAAATCTATTGTGTACTCTAAGCGAAATCTATGTGTAATCTATGTATGTGTCATTTTGAGAAACCAACTACGAAACGTAGCCTAGCGCCGAAGACGAGGCGGAAGTGGCATGTCCGAAGCATGGTGGATACGCCGCTGGTACTTCCTATATATAAGTGTTTCTGGCATGTTACCAAACCTTCGTACCACGTGCTAAGTGAAATTCGTAGTTTTGTAGACTTGGGTTGGAGTTGTGAAATCTATTTGGGTGAATCTATGTTGATGAATCTATTTGGTCAACCTATGTGAAAAGCTTGTGGTGAATTCTAATGTTGTGGTTAACAAAGCATGACACCGATGACGAGATAGACGTGGCATGATTGAAGCATGGTGGATACGCCGCTGGTACTTCCTATATATAAGTGCTTCCATCATGTTGCCGAACTTTCATAGCACGTGCCATGGGGGGTTTCGTTGTTTGTGGATTGTTAACACTAATCTATGTGAAACTATTTGAAGCCTATGGAAATCTATTGAATCTATGGAAATCTATTGAAGTCTATGGGAGTCTATTGAATCTATTGAAATCTATGTGAAACTATGATAATGATGATGAGTGTGTTTTGCGACACGTAACATGACACCGAGTGCGAGGCAGAAGCTATTGTGCCCGAAGCGTTATGGATACGCCGCTGGTACTTCCTATATATAAGCGTTTCTGACATGTTGCCAATTTTCGTACAACGTGCAATGTGAAGGCCGTGGATTCTACGATGTTGAGTCTATTGAAGTCTATGTGAAACTTGGGTCTTTAATCTACGTGAATCTTGTTGAATCTTGAGCATTAATCTATCGTGTGTGAATCTCTACTGTGAAACTCTAGACTTATATGATCCTGATGTTGGATCTTTAGGATGTCTTCTCGTAAGCTATCCGACACTCTCAAGAGATCCAGGGAAAAGTCTCAGAAAAAGATGATGTCCTTCATGGCCGACCAGATTGCTCGAGTTGTGCCAAAGATCATCTCTGAGATCTAAGGATCGAACACTCTGCCCTCTTCTGTTGACTCTAAGACCGAGAAAGAAAAGTCCACCAAGTTCAGCTACAAACATTTCATCTCCTGCAACCCTAAGTCTTTCACGGGCAGTGATGGCGTGACTGCTATGCTTGAGTGGTTTGACAGCATCGAGGTTACCTTCATCAACAGCGAATGCCCCGAGTAGCTAAAGACTAGGTGTGCAACGGGAATGTTTCAAGGCAGAGCGTTAGAGTGGTGGACAAATGAGAGAAACATCCGATCGAATGAAGAAGCCTATGCTCTTCAATGGGCTGAGGTGCGAGAATTGATGATGCTTGAATTCTGCCCTCCTCATGAGCAACTGTGACACTTCGGGTTTTCCCGAGCCAACTTTCGTCTTTAAACGAATGTATGTGCATATATATATATATAATATTAAATGAGAACTTGTTATTTATTGTGGTGCATTATGTGATCCTTGTATTAAATTATGTGTATGTATTATATATATGAGTATATGTGTGAACCGAACCCGACTCGAGACCACTCGGTCTCGAGTAAACAAGAAACGATTTGGGCCGGTTGGGCCTTGCACATCTCGAAACCCATTCAAGGTGCACCACCCTCTTATTATAACCCAAAACCCTCACAACTTTCACCATTTTTGCAACATCACTCTCACACTCTCTCATCTCACACACTCTCCCTCTCTCTTTCTAAAAACCCTAAAACCCTAAGGTTCTAACATCAAGCTCACCTCCTTCTCCCTCTCTTGGATCCGATCGGCAACAACAAGGAGCTTCGGTCAAGCTTATCATCACCACTCGGACGCCTCTTTTCCTCACTTTCTTCCTTGTAATCGGTGTCCTTCCACAACCGGTTAGTACCTTAGATCATCACTATGTGTTTATATGTATATCATTGCTATTTGCCTTGAAGTATTGAAGTGATGAATGAAAAATGTGAACCCTTGCATGATAACAAAGTAATAAGACATATGAATGATAAATGATGGTTAGGATAGGGTGTTCGATGTTTAGAATAAATATCTACATGATATGTTTACATGATGTGTTAACCGATGATTGTATGCTATGTTGTGATATTTCTTGCCATATTGATATGAAACTTGTTTAGACTTGTTACTTGAATATTAGCTATGAATTGGCTTGAATAATGATGTACAAAACCCCAAATATCGAGTGTATGTTGATGATGACTAAATCGGTGATAATGTGCTAGATATAGGGCCGGTGTTGATGACTAAATGATAGTTTGTTTTGGGTGAACATGCTTGCAAATGATGAACTGGATGAATGTGGGTTGAATATCATATGAATATTTGAAAAACCTACTGTTTGATCCATTTTCATTTGATATTAGACAAAGAAACATGTTTTAAGCATTCTGGTTGGTTAGTACAAAATCTCATGAAATTGAAATCTCATTGGTTAGTACATCAGAGGTTCTAGAAGGATTCTTGTGCACGTATCCGAGGTTGCGACTCGCAACCCCCGGTTGCGACTCGCAACCAAAACATGACAACTCGAAACTACGGCGGTTGCGACTCGTAACCAGATCACGACAACTCGAAACCTCCGGTTGCGACTCGTAACCAAGACATGACAAGTCGAAATACCGGTTGCGACTCGCAACCAAGACGTGACAAGCCGCAACCTCCGGTTGCGACTCGCAACTGTGTGTTCTCGAGTCGAGACCACCTGGTCTCGACTGGGCTGTTAGTTATTGGGCCCAAGTGTGTTAACTGTACATGCTTGTTACTGTTTAGGTGGGCTACGTGTTAACTGTTAACTGTTGCTGTTATAGAACTTAGACGGGCCCAATGACTTATTGTGTAATTATATGTTGTGCATGCTATGTGTTAGTTATGTGTAGATTATACGTGTTTACTTGTACCCCAACTTGACCTATATTGGTAACCATGCTAGGACGTGGTGACCAACGTGATCGACCGGGTAATTAATCTACCGAGCAACCCAAGGTGAGTTCACAACCTAAAGCATGTATTCCCGGTGGTTTGGGAAACGGAACTAAAAACAACACTATCCCCTTATGAGGGATACAACTTACTTTTCTTCCCTTGTTATTGGGAACCTTTTAGTTAATTACTGTTTATACGGATTGCAACAAACGGCACTAAACGAAACTCTATCACTTAAAGTCCCTACTACTTAATACCGATTAGTCGCCGGGGCCAGGCGAACGGGTTATTAGTTGATAGCGCTATTTAGGTCTTACCAACCTCACACCGTGCCAAGGTATGGGATCGGTCGTGAACTAATGTACTCAGGCATCCGTCAATGATGATAGAACATTGACATCGGGGCACTCTTGCGGATACGCAACGGTCACCTAGTGTTCGGTATTGGAAAAACAGTTTAGTTGCTAACTTTTGGGGTAGCTCCCCATGGCATGTATAAACGGATAAATTAACTGGTGAAACAAGTTTTTGGTAATTAAAACTGGACAACTAGTGAACTCACTCAGCATTATTGTTGACCCCTTACTGCATGCTTTGCAGGTAACCAGTGACTCAGGAGCTTGCAGCCTGGGAAGTGTAGTGGTCGTCTAAACCCGCGTGTTGGGTTCTAAATAACTTGAACTATGAACTTTGCTTAAACTATTTTATCTATGCTTCCGCTACTTACTTAACTGTTATTTGAACCTAAACATTTGAACTTTAAACTATGGTGTATACTAACCATTATGGTTGGTGATCATCCTTACTATTATCCAATGCTCAGTATAATTGGTGGCTGGATCCTGGTCGGTCACGCCCTCAAGCGGACGGTACTCCGCAGGTGGAATTTGGGGGTGTGACAGATTGGTATCAGAGCCATTGGTTATAGTGAACTTGGTTTTAAAAAGAAGAGTCTTTTTGAGAAAAACCAGACTATAACCCGTGACTCGAGACGACACTACACTCCAAGGGCAAGACTCGACATACTAGACCTCGTAGCTCGGACTTGTGTTTACTTGCTTGTTTATCTTATATTGACTGCCCTACTATACATACTAGTGTGCCTGATTAGATAGATACACATTTCTCTTCTACCTCATTCTCGCTACGTTACAACCTTACACTCATACTGTGTTTTCTGGCTATGAAGACAATGAGTGGACGCGGAAGAGGAAGCGTTAACATGACTCAGGCTCAATTCGCTAACTTGCTCAACACGGTGGCTGCAGCTTTCGCAGCTCACCCTGGAGGTAAACTTGTTGCTATAGGATGTTTAGATCCTACCCCCACATCGTCTTTTCACCTCTAAAACCTATTCGCTCCATTTCTCACAACAGGTCAGCCTGCGCCTGCGCAACCACGTGTTTGTACTTTCAAAACCTTCATGGATGGCAAGCCTCTCCCTTTCAACGGCACTGAGGGTGCCATAGGCCTTTTGCACTGGATTGAAAAGGCCGAAGCTGTCTTTGCTGTCTGCGAGTGTCCCCCTGCTAACTGGGTTAAGTACGCAACTGGTACGCTTGAAGGAAACGCGCTTTCATGGTGGAAAGCACAGATTCAGATGCTTGGTCTGGAAACTGCTAATGCTACGGCATGGGAAGATTTCAAGGACATGATCAAAGAGGAGTACTGTCACAGGGATGACATCCACAAACTCGAGAACGAGTACTATGCACTCAAGATGGTTGGGTCAGAGATTGAGACCTACACCAAGCAGTCCAACGACTATGCTGCACTTTGCCCAAACATGTCCCAACCTATGTATCGAAGGATCGAATTGTACATCAAAGGCTTGGTCCCAGAAATCAGAAGTCATGTGACCTCAGCCAACCTCAACACCATACAGCCTGTGGTTCGTCTTGCTCACAAACTCACCAATCAGGCTGTGGAAGAGGGCAAGCTGCCCCAGAGGATCGGTGCTACTGCTGGAACTTCTGGCGATAACAAGCGAAAGTGGGACGGAAGTCAGGGAAAGGATGCTAACCCCACTCAGGCCCCAGTTCAACAAAGGAAGACTGAAAGCAACAAGGGCCCTCAGCAACAGGGTGGCTATCGAGGAAACCACCCTAAGTGTAACAAATGTAACCGACATCACAGTGGGCCATGTGGAAAAGGTCAGTGTCAGCGATGCAACAAGATGGGGCATGAAGCCAAAGACTGCCGAAGCCAGTTCCCCGCTAGGCAGAATCAGCAACAACCACAGCAACAGCAGCAACAAGGAAACAACCGTGGATGCTTCAAGTGTGGAGCAATGGGGCACATGCGAAAGGATTGCCCTGAACTGAATCAAAACAACAACAATCAGGGTGCTGGGAACAATAACAACAATGCTGGAAATGGTGCTAGAGGAAAAGCTTTTGTGATTGGAGCCGGAGAAGCAAGGAACGACCCCAACGTTGTAGCGGGTAAGTTCCTACTTAATGATCGTTATGTTTCCATGCTATTTGATTCCGGAGCAGATGCTAGTTATGTATCCCTACGTATTAGTAAGAAACTTAAGCTCACTCTTACGCCGCTGAGCTCTAAGCACACCGTTGAAATAGCTAATGGTAGAAACCTCGAGGCCTCACACATAATTCGTAACTGCAAATTAGAGTTGTCCGGTCAGACCTTCTGTATCGATCTTTTCCCCATCGTTCTTGGAAGCTTCGACGTCATCATTGGTATGGATTGGTTATCCAAACATCGAGCTGAAATCCTCTGCCAGGAGAAAGCTATTCGTATTCCCCGTCCCCCTGGCAAACCTCTTATAGTTCAAGGTGACAAGAGCGGAGAAGTCACAGGCATCATTTCATTCTTGAAGGCCCAGAAGTACCTACGAAAGGGGCACACCGCTATCTTAGCACTCATTACCGACACAAAGAAAATGGAAAACAGGATTGAAGATTTTCCAGTTGTACGCGACTATCCTGAGGTATTCCCAGAGGAACTACCTGGACTCCCTCCTCACCGTCAGGTCGAATTTCAAATCGAGCTAGCTCCCGGAGCAGCGCCTATAGCTCGTGCACCTTATCGATTAGCCCCCGCGGAGCTCAAGGAGCTTTCTACTCAGCTACAAGAACTTTTGGACAAAGGTTTTATCCGTCCTAGTTCATCACCCTGGGGAGCCCCAGTGCTCTTCGTCAAAAAGAAAGATGGCTCATTCCGAATGTGCATTGACTACCGCGAACTTAACAAGGTTACCATCAAGAATCGTTATCCACTTCCCCGTATCGACGACCTGTTCGACCAGCTGCAAGGGTCGAGCTATTATTCCAAGATCGATCTGCGATCGGGTTATCACCAGCTGAGAGTCCGCGATGAGGACATCTCTAAGACTGCTTTCAGAACCCGCTATGGTCACTACGAATTCCTCGTTATGCCTTTCGGAATGACCAACGCACCTGCAATCTTCATGGATCTCATGAACCGAGTATGCAAACCCTACCTCGATAAGTTCGTAATTGTGTTCATCGACGACATCCTAATCTACTCGAAGAGCCAAGAGGAGCATGAACAACACCTACGTCTTATCCTCGAACTTCTTTGCAATGAACAACTGTACGCCAAATTCTCGAAATGTGATTTCTGGCTTAGAGAAGTCCATTTCCTTGGACACATCGTCAATCAGGAAGGGATTCATGTTGACCCCGCTAAGATTGAGTCCATTAAGAATTGGCCTGTACCTAAGACTCCGACCGAAGTTCGCCAATTCTTGGGATTGGCGGGGTACTATCGAAGATTTATCAAGGGATTCTCTAAGATCGCTCAACCACTTACGACACTCACTCAGAAGGGTGTTGCTTACAAATGGAGTAATGCTCAGGAATCTGCCTTCCAGGAACTAAAGAAGAATCTTTGTAGTGCTCCTATTCTTTCCTTACCTGAAGGTACCGACGACTTTGTTGTTTACTGCGACGCTTCCATTCAAGGACTTGGCTGCGTATTGATGCAACGCGAGAAAGTTATCGCCTACGCCTCGCGACAACTCAAGGTCCACGAACGGAACTATACGACGCATGACTTAGAATTTGGAGCTGTGGTCTTCGCGCTCAAGCTTTGGAGACACTACTTGTACGGCACCAAGTGCACGATTTACACTGATCACAAGAGTCTCCAGCACATAATGGGACAAAAGGAGTTGAATATGCGGCAACGCCGATGGGTCGAACTCCTAAATGACTACGAGTGTGCAATCAAATATCACCCAGGCAAGGCTAATGTGGTAGCCGATGCCCTCAGCAGAAAGGAGACCAAACCCAAGCGTGTTCGTGCTTTACAGCTCACTATCCACTCGAACCTCCCTAATCAGATTCGGAATGCTCAGGTTGAAGCATTGAAAGCCGAAAACATCAGGGCTGAGTCCCTGCGGGGATCGAGACAGCGAATGGAACAAAAGGAAGACGGCGCCTACTATGTAGCCGGGCGCATATGGGTTCCGCTTTATGGAAATTTACGTGACCTTGTGATGGATGAAGCTCACAAGTCCCGTTACTCAGTACATCCGGGGTCAGATAAGATGTACCACGACTTGAGGGCTACCTATTGGTGGCCTGGCATGAAAGCCCACATAGCAACCTATGTCAGGAAATGTTTGACTTGTGCAAGGGTCAAGGCTGAGTATCAGAAACCATCAGGCCTACTCCAACAGCCAGAGATCCCGCAATGGAAATGGGAGCAGATTTCCATGGATTTTGTTACTAGCCTGCCTAGGTCTCAGCGCGGAAATGACACCATTTGGGTAATAGTGGATCGCTTAACTAAGTCTGCACACTTCTTGGCCATTAAAGAAACAGACAAGTTCTCTACCCTAGCAGAGGTATACTTAAAAGAAGTGGTTTCGAAGCACGGAGTGCCTACCTCTATTATTTCTGATCGAGATGCGCGTTTTACTTCTGAGTTGTGGCAAGCCATGCACAAATCTTTTGGCTCACGATTAGACATGAGCACCGCTTATCACCCGCAAACGGATGGGTAGTCTGAACGCACCATCCAAACCCTCGAAGACATGCTTAGGGCATGTGTGATCGACTTTGGCAAGAATTGGGAGAAGCACCTACCGTTGGTGGAATTCTCCTACAACAACAGCTACCACACCAGCATTCAGGCAGCACCCTTTGAGGCATTGTACGGCCGTAAATGTCGATCGCCTCTCTGCTGGGCTGAGGTTGGTGACAGCCAGATCACAGGCCCGGAACATGTAGTCGACACCACAGAAAAGATTACCCAGATTAGGCAACGCATGGCGGCAGCTCGTGACCGTCAAAAGTACTACGCTGATAAAGATAGGAAACCGCAAGAGTTCCAGGTGGGTGAACGGGCTCTACTTAAGGTCTCACCCTGGAAGGGTGTGGTTCGTTTTGGAAAACGGGGTAAGCTTAATCCAAGATATGTCGGACCCTTTGAAGTTACCGAAAAGATCGGTACGGCCGCTTACAGATTAAATCTGCCTGAAGAACTGAGTGCTGTGCACAACGTCTTCCACGTATCTAATCTGAAGAAGTGCCTGTCAGACGAAACACTCATCATTCCTTACAAGGAACTTACTATTGACGAACAGCTACACTTTACTGAGGAACCGGTTGAGATCACGGATCGTGAGATCAAAACCCTCAAACGTAGCCAGATACCCCTCGTGCGAGTTCGTTGGAACTCACGCCGTGGCCCAGAGTTTACCTGGGAGCGGGAAGACCAGATGAAGCGCAAGTATCCCCAGCTTTTCCCAAATGAAACCCCCAGCACTGAAGCTACAACTGAATTTCGGGACGAAATTCCAAACTAACGGGGGGATGATGTGACACCCCGTTGAAACGCCCTCGCTTTTACTAGCTTGTCAGTGGCTGCCTTAACTTTCGGGACGAAAGTTCTTAAAACTTGGGGATAATGTGACACTTCGGGTTTTCCCGAGCCAACTTTCGTCTTTAAACGAATGTATGTGCATATATATATATATAATATTAAATGAGAACTTGTTATTTATTGTGGTGCATTATGTGATCCTTGTATTAAATTATGTGTATGTATTATATATATGAGTATATGTGTGAACCGAACCCGACTCGAGACCACTCGGTCTCGAGTAAACAAGAAACGATTTGGGCCGGTTGGGCCTTGCACATCTCGAAACCCATTCAAGGTGCACCACCCTCTTATTATAACCCAAAACCCTCACAACTTTCACCATTTTTGCAACATCACTCTCACACTCTCTCATCTCACACACTCTCCCTCTCTCTTTCTAAAAACCCTAAAACCCTAAGGTTCTAACATCAAGCTCACCTCCTTCTCCCTCTCTTGGATCCGATCGGCAACAACAAGGAGCTTCGGTCAAGCTTATCATCACCACTCGGACGCCTCTTTTCCTCACTTTCTTCCTTGTAATCGGTGTCCTTCCACAACCGGTTAGTACCTTAGATCATCACTATGTGTTTATATGTATATCATTGCTATTTGCCTTGAAGTATTGAAGTGATGAATGAAAAATGTGAACCCTTGCATGATAACAAAGTAATAAGACATATGAATGATAAATGATGGTTAGGATAGGGTGTTCGATGTTTAGAATAAATATCTACATGATATGTTTACATGATGTGTTAACCGATGATTATATGCTATGTTGTGATATTTCTTGCCATATTGATATGAAACTTGTTTAGACTTGTTACTTGAATATTAGCTATGAATTGGCTTGAATAATGATGTACAAAACCCCAAATATCGAGTGTATGTTGATGATGACTAAATCGGTGATAATGTGCTAGATATAGGGCCGGTGTTGATGACTAAATGATAGTTTGTTTTGGGTGAACATGCTTGCAAATGATGAACTGGATGAATGTGGGTTGAATATCATATGAATATTTGAAAAACCTACTGTTTGATCCATTTTCATTTGATATTAGACAAAGAAACATGTTTTAAGCATTCTGGTTGGTTAGTACAAAATCTCATGAAATTGAAATCTCATTGGTTAGTACATCAGAGGTTCTAGAAGGATTCTTGTGCACGTATCCGAGGTTGCGACTCGCAACCCCCGGTTGCGACTCGCAACCAAAACATGACAACTCGAAACTACGGCGGTTGCGACTCGTAACCAGATCACGACAACTCGAAACCTCCGGTTGCGACTCGTAACCAAGACATGACAAGTCGAAATACCGGTTGCGACTCGCAACCAAGACGTGACAAGCCGCAACCTCCGGTTGCGACTCGCAACTGTGTGTTCTCGAGTCGAGACCACCTGGTCTCGACTGGGCTGTTAGTTATTGGGCCCAAGTGTGTTAACTGTACATGCTTGTTACTGTTTAGGTGGGCTACGTGTTAACTGTTAACTGTTGCTGTTATAGAACTTAGACGGGCCCAATGACTTATTGTGTAATTATATGTTGTGCATGCTATGTGTTAGTTATGTGTAGATTATACGTGTTTACTTGTACCCCAACTTGACCTATATTGGTAACCATGCTAGGACGTGGTGACCAACGTGATCGACCGGGTAATTAATCTACCGAGCAACCCAAGGTGAGTTCACAACCTAAAGCATGTATTCCCGGTGGTTTGGGAAACGGAACTAAAAACAACACTATCCCCTTATGAGGGATACAACTTACTTTTCTTCCCTTGTTATTGGGAACCTTTTAGTTAATTACTGTTTATACGGATTGCAACAAACGGCACTAAACGAAACTCTATCACTTAAAGTCCCTACTACTTAATACCGATTAGTCGCCGGGGCCAGGCGAACGGGTTATTAGTTGATAGCGCTATTTAGGTCTTACCAACCTCACACCGTGCCAAGGTATGGGATCGGTCGTGAACTAATGTACTCAGGCATCCGTCAATGATGATAGAACATTGACATCGGGGCACTCTTACGGATACGCAACGGTCACCTAGTGTTCGGTATTGGAAAAACAGTTTAGTTGCTAACTTTTGGGGTAGCTCCCCATGGCATGTATAAACGGATAAATTAACTGGTGAAACAAGTTTTTGGTAATTAAAACTGGACAACTAGTGAACTCACTCAGCATTATTGTTGACCCCTTACTGCATGCTTTGCAGGTAACCAGTGACTCAGGAGCTTGCAGCCTGGGAAGTGTAGTGGTCGTCTAAACCCGCGTGTTGGGTTCTAAATAACTTGAACTATGAACTTTGCTTAAACTATTTTATCTATGCTTCCGCTACTTACTTAACTGTTATTTGAACCTAAACATTTGAACTTTAAACTATGGTGTATACTAACCATTATGGTTGGTGATCATCCTTACTATTATCCAATGCTCAGTATAATTGGTGGCTGGATCCTGGTCGGTCACGCCCTCAAGCGGACGGTACTCCGCAGGTGGAATTTGGGGGTGTGACAGCAACTGAAGCTTGAAGAAGAGTTCTGGCACTTGAAGCAGATTGGTGATGATAATCTGGCTTATACTACCCGTTTCAAGCAGCTCAGCTTGATTATTCCTCACTTGGTTTCTACCCCTAAACGCATGATAACCAAGTACATCAATGGTCTACCTCCTGCCATGCGTGATTCTATTGAAGCAGCAAAACTCGAAAATATTGAGGAAGTCTACCGCCTTGCAGCTAGTCTCAACAACAACCGCATTCATGATAAGTAGTTTGCTAACCCTGCTTCCTCTAAGTCTGCACATCAAGTTACCCAGCAGCCAAGTGGCAGCAAGAACAAGAAGCGAAAATCTCAGGGTTCAGGATGCAATGCTATTGTTCCTGCTGCAAACCCTGCTGCTCAACCTGCTCCTGCTGCTGCTGCTCCAATCACTGCTGCTCCTGACGTCAAGAAGTAGTACTCTGGGTCTTATTCCAAGTGTACGACTTGCAATTTTCATCACCCTACTACCTCAGTATGTCGTTTGTGTACCAACTGCAATCGCTATGGTCACACGACTCCTTACTGTCGTCAAGCTAATCCTGCCCAACCCGCTCAGCAAGCTCCAGCTCAGGCAGCTCAACCAGCTCTCCCAGCTCCTCTGCAGAATCCAGGACCAGTTAACGCCGTACCAGCGTGCTTTTAGTGTGGAGACACTACTCATCTCCATAATCGTTGCCCCCAGCTGAACCAAGAGCAACAAGCAGCCGCTCGTGGACGAGCATTCAACCTCAACGCTAACCAGGCTCGCAACAACAACGGTGTGGTGAATGGTATGTTTCTCGTGAATAACCTTTATGCTTCGATTCTATTTGATACTGGTGCCGATAGAAGTTTTGTGTTCGTGGAATTTGAGTCTTTGATAAACTGTACACGCTCCAAGTTACCTGAGTCATTCTCTGTCGAGTTCGCTAACGGTAAGTCGATTCTCGTCGATTCTATTTTGCGTGATTGTTCCCTGACTCTTAACGATCATGTCTTCTCTATTGATCTCATACCCATGCGACTGGGTAGTTTTGATGTCATAATCGGTATGGATTGGTTGCGTAAGAATCATGCCGAGATTTCTTGTCACGAGAAGTTTGTTCGTTTACCTCTTCAATCCGGTGATATTTTGCATGTTTATGGAGACCGACCTTCGAAAGGACTAAGGCTGATGTCATGCACTCAAGCGAACAGATACTTACGTAAACAAAACCTTGCCTTCTTGGCCCACGTGGTGGAACAAAAAGGCAAGGGGAAGGACATAAGCAATGTTCCAGTAGTATGTGATTTCCCTGATGTCTTTCCCAAAGATCTTCCTAGGCTTCCTCCTACTAGATCTGTTGATTTTCGTATTGATCTCGTACTTGGTGCGACTCCTGTCGCCAAGGCTCCTTATCGACTTGCACCTTCCGAGATGCAAGAACTATCAAGTCAACTTCAGGAACTAATCGACAAGGGATTCATTCGTCCAAGTACCTCGCCGTGGGGTGCTCCGGTGTTATTCGTCAAGAAGAAAGATGGTTCGTTTCATATGTGTATCGACTACCGTGAACATAATAAGCTCACCATTAAGAATCGTTATCCTCTCCCTCGTATTGATGATCTATTTGACCAACTACAAGGCGCGTCCTGTTTCTCGAAAATCGATCTTCGTTCTGGCTATCATCAGCTTCGTGTACTCGAGGATGATGTACCCAAAACCGCATTTCGTACTCGTTATGGACACTACGAGTTCGTGGTCATGCCTTTTTGTCACACCCCGACCACGTAAAACAACAAAACATGGCAGAAACGTCGGGGAGTGTTGTAACAGAATCATTGTTTCACAACCAAGGATTTAAACAATTTTGTTTTATTGAATTTAAATGTATTACATTACATTGGAATTAGAAACAAAACGTGAACAAAAAGACTTTCATTGTTATTAAGTCACTAAGGCCTCGTCCATTCCTATGTGAGCGAACACAGATATCATCATTATGGTACCTGAAACACATGTGAAAATACGTCAGTATAAAAATGCCGGCGAGTACATAGGTTTTATATGAGTGTCAGTTTCATGGCTCGTTTTACATGTTGCAATACTTATTTAAAAACCTTGTTTTGAAAAGTATAATATTGCGACATAATTAACCAACTCAAATCAAGTTGGTTATAATTTGAAAAATCTCGTAGCCATGATTCTTAACTCCAAAACATTTGTTTTATTAAATCAAATTGTAAAATATCTCATAAAAACTCGTTAATAAAACTTGTATGGTTTATATTATTCAGAAAACAACCTTGTGTGACATTGTTTTGAAATCGTTTACCCAAGTGATCTAGATAACGCAACGATATATAATGTGTTAAAAGCACTTATATATAGGAAGTACCAGCGGCGTATCCACCATGCTTTTAACACATTACACCCGCCCCATTACCTAATCACTTCCCTAACCCAATGGCTCAAATAGTTACAAATGGTTCACATAAATCAAATGGTTATAAACGGTTCACATAAATCCAACGATTTCAAATGGTTCACATACATCAAATGGTTCACATACATCCAATGATTTCAAATGGTTCACATACATCCAATGATTTCAAATGGTTCAAAACGTAAAACAATTGTGCTAGCGTGTTAAGTGAACATACATAGCTATACATAATGAAATCATGTACTAATAGTGTACTAATGAACATAGCAAGTATATGATATAAAAACATGGAAAGCATGAGAATAACAAGTAGGCACATGTGTTTCACCCCAAAACGTTTGGAAAACAGTAAAAGATGGGTCTATGTACTCACTTGAGGATGCTTAGAAGTCTTGAATAACAACCAAGCAAAGCTAGAGGGATCACGGAATCAAACGACACCTAATATAGGTAACTATGTAAATAAACGGACCTAAATCGGAGGATCGGATAAAATGAGGTTTCATAAACCAAATGAGTGTAGGGACTCATGTAATATGGTTTAACAAAGCCTACATTCTAAAACGAAACCTAATCTAAGTGCTTTCGACCCATTACGACTCGTTAAGGTAGCTTACGCCACTTTAACACGACGTTCACGTAAAACGCGTTTGGACCGCCTAACTAGTCCTATGATAAGTAAAATATGCCTTAACATGTCTAATATTGTTGCCAAATCAGTTTAGATATAAAAAATTATGTTACATATGCTTAAAATGAATTTTGGCGTAAAAAGGGCATTTTGGTCATTTACCTAAGGCATATAAACTACCTATCATACAACTACTTAAACGACGTGACCATAAGGTATAACCTCAGAAGGTTATTCCCTATGCAAATATGGTCACCTAATGTGTTTGGTCGGATCCTAAAGATCGACCAAACGGGTCGGGTTCGAAAGTATAAGCGGTTGTTTAGATCGCTTACCTTACGACCCTACATAAGCACTAAACCTAAAGTGACGATCTAAACATGTTTAAACATGATTAACGAGGTTTGAAAACAGGTTTGGTATCAAAACAAATGGTTTTGATACCCAAAAGTAGTTTGGTTACAAAATACGCAAGAATACGCATTTTAGCCGAAACTACGACTCGCCACTATGCCTAGATAACGTGGTAATCAGTAGGTATAGTCACAAGAGACTAAAACCATCGTGATTACGCTCATGTTATGAAGTTCAAATGAACTTCATGTTGACCATAAACTGGTCAAAGTAGAAAGTCAAACACAGTTTGACTTTCACGCGAAAAAGAACGAAAGAGGACTTACAAAAGGTCCAAGAACGGAAGTTTGACCCGATTATTCTCAGGTATGAAGTGAAAGCACCTCAACTTAGAGAAATATCAGATCAAATGTGAGTTGAAACAATGAGATGGATGGGGTATTTATAGTTTTTTCACAATCGTTAAGATCGTTCATCGTAAAACGAGCTTCGATCTCATCCGTACACATGTGCCCATGGTTTTGTGAAAACATGGGAGCCCCTAGTTTCATTAAAACCATGTGAAAATGAGGGGAACAGCTGGAACAAGCTGGAATTTAGATTTTCCATTTTGGTCCCTTCCTAAGATAACTATGGCAGATTGTCAATTTTGGTCTCTAAATGTGCAAAACATGGTTTTTGATGCATTTTTGACACGTTTAAGCCCTGTTAATCCCATTTCAAGGTTCTAAAATGAAGTTAAAGTATAGGGAACACGAAACATGCTAAAAAATATCTCGGATGTCGGTTCGTTTGGTCGTACGGTTGCGTTGTTCGGTTAATTACGACGAAACACGAACGAATGCGAAAAACGATCCAAATTACGCGACGAATGGAATTTTATCATGACAATCACTAAAATAAAATATTTTAATGATTACATAAAGTTTTGGATGTCCGGATGTATTCAGAACGTAAGAAATGGTCGAAAATACAACCTTATGCACTTTTTGATGCTTTTAGTCCCTGAATGACCAAAAAGTTTATTTTAGCACACCGAACCCATCAAAGCCTATTTCTAAGCTATGTAAAGGATATTTAGGGTATTTTTAACTTATGGTCATGTTCTGGAATGTTCGTTACAGTACAAATCGGCATACTTTCACAGTTTGTCGAAATTAGTCCCTGTAAGCGAATAAACTTGATTTCGCCACACCAAACCCTACAAAACTTATTTCTAAGTTATGTAAAGGTTATTTAAGGTATGTTAAGCCTATTTCACTATTCCAGAGTGTTCGTTGCATTAAACTGGTTAAATTTACGCATCAGTGCGCGTATAACCTTCCAGAAAGCGATTTAAAGCTTGAAATCGAACAAGAATTGATATGTGCAAAAGATACACATATTTATACAAATCACAAGTATGAAATACAATATTTCATTTGGTTGGTATTTGTTTGATGGTCGTAGAGGCACAGGTGTCACAGTCTCCCCTACTTTAGGAAATTTCGTCCCGAAATTTATTCGTAGGAGTTTGTCTGTGACGCTGTGTTAAATAATTGCCTTGCATGGAATCTAGGGTGTTTATCTATTTGCGTAGAATAACCCAACAAAGATTATGCAAGGCATAATCCTATCATTTCTCTCAACGGACAATCTTTAAAAATGAAAATGAAGGAAAAATCAAGGATATTCATTTCCCTCGATGGATATTCTTCAGAAACGAAAATGAACGGAATGAGTCATTTTCCTCAATGGGTATTCTTCAGAAAGGAAAATGAACGAATAATCAAGAATATTCATTTCCCTCGATGGATATTCTTTAGAAACGAAAATGAACGGAATGAGTCATTTTCCTCAATGGGTATTCTTCAGAAACGAAAATGAACGAATAATCAAGAATATTCATTTCCCTCGATGGATATTCTTCAGAAACAAAAATGAACGGAATTAGTCATTTTCCTCAATGGGTATTCTTCAGAAACAGAAATGAAGGAAAAATCAAGAATATTCATTTCCCTCGATGGATATTCTTCAGAAACAAAAATGAACGGAATGAGTCATTTTCCTCAATGGGTATTCTTCAAAAATGGAAATGAAGGAAAAATCAAGAATATTCATTTCCCTCGATGGATATTCTTCAGAAACGAAAATAAACGGAATGAGTCATTTTCCTCAATGGGTATTCTTCAGAAACGGAAATGAAGGAAAAATCAAGAATATTCATTTCCCTCGATGGATATTCTTCGGAAACTAAAATGAACGGAATGAGTCATTTTCCTCAATAGGTATTCTTCAGAAATTGAAATGAACTGAGTCAACTCTAGACACATGAGAAAACTTGTTGTGGTTTCTGTGCACTGAATTCCATAATTATGTATGCATCCATAATTACGTAATTCCTTGCACAGTCCGCAGAGTTTGTTTTGTAATGTGAAGGGGAAGAACATCAAACCTGTGATGAGTGTGACTAGACTATCATAGGGCCCTTTTAATTAGATCGACAAATGATCTCTTTAATTAGACCACCAAGGAGTCTTTTCAGCTATATCATCACATTATATTCCTAACCAGATTTTTGGATCAATCTGTTTAACTAGACCACTCAAGGGGTCTAATTATGGAATAGTACATTATAATCCAAGGGTCTTTACTATTACGTAGAAGCCCATTATGGATTTAAGGTAGTACATTTGGATATCCTACTATGAATCCCTTATACGAAGATATGGAAGATTCTACGAGGATTTGGATAACAAAAACTTGGATCACACAAAAACATAAAAGGGAACACATAAGCACATAATCACATATTTGTTTAATTTGACCTTTAATTTGTACTCTTTGGACACGGATATTTAAAGCACACCAGGAATCCAATCCGTGGATTTCATTTGGCACTTTAATCATTTTCAAGAATCTATCTATGAAGATAGGATGATCTTCCGAAAATTCGATTTTGTTTTCAAAGAAACATAATATTCGAATTAAGGCACACAACAATTTTAGGATTTACGTAAATACCCTTAGGTACCCTATTAAGGATTTATAGTGGTACTTTGGGTATTCGTCCAGAGTTGTAACTTGCGCCTTGTACTTCGTTTCTTTGGAAGAAACGGGTACTTAGGATTTTCGTGGAAAACGCAAGAGATCATAAAATGGAAGAATTTTGGGGGTAGTCTGTTCTTCAAGGAATACGATTCCCTGGTTGTCGGTATTGTAGGGGATATGTTGTTTATACATGCAACCACATAAATATATTGTAATGTAAATAAAAGATTTATTTATAAACAACGATAACAACTGTTTCATGGACCTTGACAACCAAAGAAAATGATACATAAGACGTGATTATTTCTAAACGGTGTTGTCTTCTAGTCGGTCAGATGCTTATCCCTGTGCTGGATTTGCATTAGCAAGCTTTGGGCAATTTCTTCGGAAATGACCCATCTCGCCATAGTTGTAGCAAGAACCTGGTGGAAAATGAGCTTGAGCAGGATTGTTGTCAGCTTGATTTGGTGTAACTGCAGCTCGGCAAACTCTTGCTGTATGACCTATAAGTCCACAAATTTGGCATTTGCGGCACTTCACACTAGCATGATGATGAAGGTTACATTGGTTGCACAAGGGTGCAGTTCCGTTGTATGGCTTCCTAGCAGGGGGTTGAGTTGGTTGGTTGGGGGCAGCTTGATCATTGTGAGCAACCACGGCGAAGTTCTGGGAAGCTTTTCGCTTCCTTGACTTCTTGGAGGATTTAGTCTGTTCATCTTTGGGTTTCAACTCCTCGATTGGTTTCTTATCACCTTTTCAGAAAAGTTTACCTTTCCTGATTTGAGATTCAGTTAAGGTCGCAGATAGCTCAATGGCCTGCCTAACCATAGTGGGGTTACTACTAGTCACAATGTCTTGTACTGGGTCAGGGAGGCCATCAATGTACTTTTCGATTGCCTTATCCAAAGGCGTAACCATATTCGGGCATAACAGACTTAACTCCTCATAACGATCCGTATAGGCTCGATGCTCACCGCTATCTTGCTTAAAATCGTCGAATTCCCTTTCCAAGGCCCTGATCTCGTGACGAGGACAGAATTCCTTCATCATCAGAGCTCGAAGCTCTTCCCACGTTTGAGCCATTGCCACATCAGCACCCCTATCTCTCATCACACCATTCCACCTTGTCAAAGCTCGTTTCTCAAAGACACTAGATGCAAATTCTACCTTTCGCTCATTTGGGCATTGAACATGTCTGAAGGTGCTCTCTAGACTCTCGAACCATTGCAGAAGTGCAGTCTCTCCTTGAGACCCAGAAAACTTTGATGGCTTAGCCGAGTTGAACGTTTTGAAGTTGCAGGGGGCATTATTGTTGTTGAGAGCTTGGTTACATTGAGCAACAATGTTCGGGATTGCAGCAGTCATTTGCTGCCAAATGACAGCTGCCAGTTCTTCAATAGGTACCTGATTTTCGCGTCGTGGAGGCATTCTAAAAAGGGGAAACAAGAGAGAAAATAAATGAAATGGCATTGGGTAAGAATAGGATGTTACAATTACCGACCAAAATCATGGGTGATGGTCATTTGTTTGAACCACGAAGCAAACAAACGACACACAAAGGCTGAATCAAAGCAAATAGGTCCTCATAATGTATCGCGAAGACATGCTCGACTATAAGTGGACACTCACCCCAAGAGTTTCCAGGTAAGAGTGACTGGTCCGATATTGCGGATTTGTACGAACACTCTAGCCTTAGCCAGAAAGCTCAGGGTACAGGCACCCACCCTTCCAGTATGCACGTGTTCACATTATGTAGACCTAAACTTTGACGAGAATTTGAAAACTTTGAAGGTTCGAAACCTTATAATAAATCATCCTGGAACAGATGATTAGTTTTCAAAGCAGATTCGAATTTTGTGTTCTTATTGTGGTTGCTTCCTAAAGATAGGCAACGGTATTGTTTTATGACTAAACGCAAGTAAACTCGCGTTAGGGTCCTAGGAAGGTTATAGTCTAGGTCAAAGCATTACAAATAACCTAATTCCCTATAACCATTGGCTCTGATACCAACTTTTCTGTCACACCCCGACCACGTAAAACAACAAAACGTGACGAAAACGTTGGGGAGTGTTGTAACAGAATCATTGTTTCACAACCATGGATTTAAACAATTTCGTTTTATTGAATTTAAATGTATTACATTACATTGGAATTAGAAACAAAACATGAACAAAAAGACTTTCATTGTTATTAAGTCACTAAGGCCTCATCCATTCCTATGTGAGCAAACACAGATATCATCATTAAACATCATCGACTATGGTACCTGAAACACATGTGAAAATACGTCAGCATAAAAATGCCGACGAGTACATATGTTTTATATGAGTGTCAGTTTCATGGCTCGTTTTACATGTTGCAATACTTATTTAAAAACCTTGTTTTGAAAAGTATAATACTGGGACATAATTAACCAACTCAAATCAAGTTGGTTATAATTTGAAAAATCTCGTAGCCATGATTCTTAACTCCAAAACATTTGTTTTATTAAATCAAATTGTAAAATATCTCATAAAAACTCGTTAATAAAACTTGTATGGTTTATATTATTCAGAAAACATCCTTGTGTGACATTGTTTCGAAATTGTTTACCCAAGTGATCTAGATAACGCAATGATATATAATGTGTTAAAAGAACTTATATATAGGAAGTACCAGCGGCGTATCCACCATGCTTTTAACACATTACACCCGCCCCGTTACCTAATCACTTCCCTAACCCAATGGCTCAAACAGTTACAAATGGTTCACATAAATCAAATGGTTACAAACGGTTCACATAAATCCAACGATTTCAAATGGTTCACATACATCAAATGGTTACAAATGGTTCACATACATCCAATGATTTCAAATGGTTCACATACATCCAATGATTTCAAATGGTTCAAAACGTAAAACAATTGTGCTAGCATGTTAAGTGAACATACACAGCAAGACATAATGAAATCATGTACTAATAATGTACTAATGAACATAGCAAGTATATGATATGAAAACATGGAAAGCATGAGAATAATAAGTAGGCACATGTGTTTCACCCCAAAACATTTGGAAAACAGTAAAAGAGGGGTCTATGTACTTACATGAGGATGCTTAGAAGTCTTGAATACCAACCAAGCAAAGCTAGAGGGATCACGGAATCAAACGGTACCTAATATAGGTAACTATGTAAATAAACGGACCTAAATCGGAGGATCGGAAAAAATGAGGTTTCGTAAACCAAATGAGTGTAGGGACTCATGTAATATGGTTTAACAAAGCCTACATTCTAAAACGAAACCTAACCTAAGTGCTTACGACCCATTACGACTCGTTAAGGTAGCTTACGCCACTTTAACGCGTCGTTCGCGTAAAACGCGTTTGGACCGCCTAACTAGTCCTATGATAAGTAAAATATGCCTTAACATGTCTAATATTGTTACCAAATCAGTTTAGATATCAAAAATTATGTTACATATGTTTAAAATGAATTTTGGCGTAAAAAGGGCATTTTGGTCATTTACCTAAGGCATATCAACTACCAATCATACAACTACTTAAACGACGTGACCATAAGGTATAACCTCGGAAGGTTATTCCCTATGCAACTATGGTCACCTAATGTGTTTGGTCGGATCCTAAAGATCGACCAAACGGGTCGGGTTCGAAAGTATAAGCGGTTGTTTAGACCGCTTACCTTACGACCCTACATAAGCACTAAACCTAAAGTGACGAGCTAAACATGTTAAAACATGCTTAACGAGGTTTGAAAACAGTTTTGGTATCAAAACAAATGGTTTTGATACCTAAAAGTAGTTTGGTTACAAAATACGCAAGAATACACATTTTGGCCGAAACTACGACTCGCCACTATGCCTAGATAACGTGGTAATCACTAGGTATAGTCACAAGAGACTAAAACCATCGTGATTACGCTCACGTTATGAAGTTCAAATGAACTTCATGTTGACCATAAACTGGTCAAAGCAGAAAGTCAAACACAGTTTGACTTTCACGCGAAAAAGAACGAAATAGGACTTACAAAAGGTCCAAGAACGGAAGTTTGACCCGATTATTCTCAGGTATGAAGTGAAAGCACCTCAACTTAGAGAACTATTAGATCAAATGTGAGTTATAACAATGAGATGGATGGGGTATTTATAGTTTTTGCACAACCGTTAAGATCGTTCATCGTAAAACGAGCTTCGATCTCATCCGTACACATGTGCCCATGGTTTTGTGAAAACATGGGAGCCCCTAGTTTCATTAAAACCATGTGAAAATGAGGGGAACATCTGGAACAAGCTGGAATTTAGATTTTCCATTTTGGTCCCTTCCTAAGATAACTATGGCAGATTGTCAATTTTGGTCTCTAAATGTGCAAAACATGGTTTTTGATGCATTTTTGACACGTTTAAGCCCTGTTAATCCCATTTCAAGGTTCTAAAATGAAGTTAAAGTATAGGGAACATGAAACATGCTAAAAAATATCTCGTATGTCGGTTCGTTTGGTCGTACGGTTGCGTTGTTCGGTTAATTACGACGAAACACGAACGAATGCGAAAAACGATCCAAATTACGCGACGAATGGAATTTTATCATGCCAATCACTAAATTAAAATATTTTAATGATTACATAAAGTTTTGGATGTCCGGATGTATTCAGAACGTAAGATATGCGCGAAAATGCAAACTTATGCTCTTTTTGACGCTTTTAGTCCCTGAATGACCAAAAAGTTTATTTTAGCACACCGAACCCCTCAAAGCCTATTTATAAGCTATGTAAAGGATATTTAGGGTATGTTTAACTTATGGTCATGTTTCGAAATGTTCATTACAGTACAAATCGGCATACTTTCACAGTTTGTTGAAATTAGTCCCTGTAAGCGAATAAACTTGATTTCGCCACACCAAACCCTCCAAAACTTATTTCTAAGTTATGTAAAGGTTATTTAAGGTATGTTAAGACTATTTAACTATTATGGAGTGTTCGTTGCATTAAACTGGTTATATTTACGCATCAGTGCGCGTATAACCTTCCAGAAAGCGATTTAAAGCTTGAAATCGAACAAGAATTGATATGTGCAAAAGATACACATATTTATACAAATACCAAGTATGAAATACAATATTTTATTGGTTTGGTATTTGTTTGATGGTCACAGAGGCACATGTGTCACAGTTTTGGATTGACCAACGCACCCGCTGTGTTCATGGACCTCATGAATCGTGTTTGTAAACCCTATTTGGATCGTTTTGTGATAGTCTTTATTGATGATATCCTCATTTATTCTAAAACTAGAGCTGATCACGCTCATCATTTGCACTTGATGCTTGAACTCCTACGTGGTGAATGTTTGTATGCTAAATTTTCTAAGTGTGAGTTTTGGATTAATGAAGTGCAATTTCTTGGTCACGTCGTTAGTAAGAAAGGTATTCATGTTGACCCGTCTAAAATCGAAGTTGTGAAGAATTGGAGTACGTCTAAATCTACATCTGAGATTCATTCCTTCCTAGGATTGGCAGGTTATTACCGCCCCTTCATCTCAGACTTCTCTAAGATCACCGTCCCTCTTACTACTTTGACTCAGAAAGAGAGACCTTTTGCTTGGGGTCCAGAGCAAGAGGAATCTTTTCAGACTCTTAAGACTCTTATGTGTAATGCTCCTGTTCTAACTCTCCCCGATGGGAATGACGACTTCATGGTATACTGCGATGCCTCAAACCGTGGCTTGGGCTGTGTGCTCATGCAGCGGGACAAGGTTATTGCTTATGCCTCTCGTCAACTCAAAGTACATGAGAAAAACTATACTACTCACGATCTGGAGCTTGGTGCAGTTGTGTTTGTGTTATAGATATGGCGACACTACCTGTATGGTACTAAGTGTGTGATTTTCACCGACCATAGGAGCCTTCAACATATCTTTGACCAAAAGGAACTGAACATGCGACAGAGACGTTGGGTGGAATTGCTCAACGACTACGACTGCGAAATTCGCTATCATCCTGGCAAGGCGAATGTAGTGGCTGATGCTCTTAGTCATAAAACTCATGTGAATGCTATTCGTATCTCTAATGATCTCCATGCGAATATTTGTGACGCTCAGTATTCGTCAGGAAATGAAGGAAGTCTAGAAGTGGAAATCCAAGGCTAGCAAGATTGAACAGCTTGAAACTAAACCCAATGGACTCCAATACTACCTCAATTGCATCTGGGTGCTGGATCGCGATAATCTTCGTGAGCTCATTATGAATGAGGCTCACAAATCCCGTTACTCTATTCACCCGGGCGCTGATAAGATGTACCATGATTTGCGTGCAACTTATTGGTGGCCTAGCATGAAAAGGGACATTGTTGTATATGTTTCTAAATGCCTTACTTGTATGAAAGTTAAGGCTGAACATCAACGTCCTTCAGGACTCTTGAAACAACCCGAAATCCCAGTTTGGAAATGGGATAGCATCGCTATGGACTTTATTACTAAGCTACCTCGAACACCTTCTGGTCACGATAGTATCTGGGTGATAATTGATCGATTGACCAAATCCGCCCACTTTCTTCCTATTCGTGAGGATTATAAAGTGGAGAAACTTGCACGAATCTATACTGATGAGATCATATGCTGTTATGGCATACCTCTTGACATAATCTCAGACCGGGATGGACGTTTTACTTCACATCTTTGGCAAACTTTTCAATCCGCTATGGGTTCTCATTTGAATCTTAGCACGGCCTTTCATCCTCAAACGGATGGATAGGCCAAGCGTACCATTCAGACCCTAGAGGATATGCTCCGTTCTTGTGTCATCGACTTTGGTGGTAACTAGGATGTACATTTACCATTGATTGAGTTCTCGTACAACAACAACTATCATTCCAGTATTCAGATGGATCCTTTCGAAGCTTTGTATGGCCACAAGTGCCGATCTCCTCTTAGTTGGCATGAGATTTGTGACAAGCAGTTTACTGGCCCTGAAGTCATTCAAGAGACAAAGGATAAGATTCTCCAGATCCGTGATAACTTGATCAGGGCTAGGAGCAGACAAAAGAGCTATGCTGATAATAGGCGTAAGCCTCTGGAATTTGATGTTGGTGACTGAGTCCTTCTCGAGATATCTCCCTGGAAGGGAGTAGTTCGTTTTGGTAAGAAGGGAAAGCTCGCTCCTCGCTATGTGGGTCCTTTCAAGATACTCGAAAGGATTGGCAAGGTGGCGTACAGATTCGACCTGCCACAGGAACTAAACAATGTGCATCTAGTGTTCCATGTATCCAACCTACGTAAATGCCTAGCTGACGAGGAACTACAGGTTCCCCTAGAAGACTTGCAAATAAACAAAGCTATACACTTTGTGGAGAAACCGGTCGAAATCATGGATCAGGGCGTCAAGCGGCTGAGGCGCAACAAAATTCCCATAGTCAAGGTTCGATGGGAAGGAAAGCATGGCGCTGAATTCACTTGGGAACTGAAAAGTGAGATGAAGACCAAGTATCCGCAGCTCTTTGAGCAATCTTCTTCCTAGATTTCGGGGACGAAATCTCCTAAAGGAGGGGAGACTGTAACACCTGCGTCCCTAGACTTTTAGATATTGTCAATTTTAGTCCCTGAACTATGTGGTCATTGATACTTTTGACACTTGGTGGATCTTATGCTATATTCTAGATACTTGATACTTAATACTTAATACTATGAGGCTTGACACTTAAAACTAGATACTTGATGCTTGATTCTTGACACTTGATACTTGATACTTGGAAGACTAGACTCCTAACTCTTGATACTTTGGTGCTTGACTCTTGAGGCTCGTGAAACTTGAGACTTGGTTGAACGAGGGACTGGAGTCTTGTCACTGGCGGAAACTCTGGAACTTAAAATCTTTTTGTGTTTATGCTATAATCTAATTATACTATTGCCCAATAATACGCAACACTTAACCTAACTCGCAAAACGAATCAAAGACGGCAAAACAGAAAAGATGGGATTGACCGAGTAGCAATCCGATCGGATGACCATCCGATTGGATCGCCATCTGATCGGATGACCAACCGATCGGATCGCCACTCGATCGAGTTGCCATCCGATCCGAGTGCACACCGCCCTAACTCCCCTTCCACACTATAAATAGGCCTGTCACATCAGTCCTTCACTGATGTGACAACCTTATCCGATCAGCACGCACTCTTCCTCATTTTTAGTACTTTTCTTCCATTTCTCAGCGATTCCGGTATGTTTTACACTAGATTCTTGTACATCTTTGATCTACACATCATACCCCACATGAATCTCCTTTGAAATCTCACTTTTCACCATGGAATCTCTAAGATTTGAGCTCTTGAAGGTGACGTCATCATGGTGGTTTATACCAACTATGGTGTGATGTCATTTCCGCCAAGATCTAGCTTGGATCTAAGGAAATTTCATGTGTTTTAAACTAGATCTTTACTAAGTCTAGACTTTTCAACTAAAACTTATGTTTATCTTCATCTTTCTTAAGACTTTTACCAAAAACGGTGAGATCTGGATGTAAATGAACTGCAGACTTAAAGATTAGTCTAGAGTTGGTTTGGAGAAGGATTGTTGCCGGAAAAGATGACCGAAGTATGAATTCTGACATGAACACCGTCATGAACGGACGACGGAACGGACTGGGGTGATTCCCACCCGATCGGATCAGCTGCACACTGATGGGTTTACCGTTGTCTTAAGGCGTACCACATCGTCGTGGCTAAAAACAGAAACTTAGAAACTTTACAAGTTAGGAACGGGACAAGGACAACCCGATCGAGTGGAAATCCGATCGGATAGCCATCCGATAAAAAAACCGCCTTCCGATCAGGTGACACTTACCTCTCAATCCTAACACTTGGGATACTTGAAGTCCTGATCGTCGAATGGCAATCCGATCGGATAGCCATCCGATCGAACTACCATCCGATCAAGGTAACCTTGTCCCCTAACCTTAACATTTTACAACTGGAAGTCTTGATCGGTGAATGGCAATCCGATCGGATAGCCATTCGATTGAACTGCCATCCAATCAAGGTGACTTTGAGTCTTGAAATCCTTAACACTGAGAAACTTTTTCAGGAACTTGAACATCTTGAAACCTGGCATGTGGATCGAGTGACCATTCGATCGAATGGGCATCCGTATGGATGACCATACGATCGGATGGAAATCCGTCCCCTTTCACACTATAGTCATCCCAATCGGATGGCAATCCGGTCGGATGGCCATCCGATCGAACCGCCATCCGATCAAGGTGACTAATCCGACACTTGGTTGAGTCTCGTTATTCCGCCCAACTCTTATCTGTTGTAATCTAATCAGGCTAACTCTAAAGAGCCCCCTTTGATCCAATAACAGTTAATCTGTTAAGCAATCACTGGCGGATCGCCATCCGATTGGGATGACTATAGTGTGAAAGGGGACGGATTGCCATCCGATTGGATGGTCATCCGTACGGATGGCCATTCGATCGAATGGTCACTCGATCCACGTGCCAGGTTTCAAGATGTTCAAGTTCCTGAAAAAGTTTCTAAGTGTTAAGGATTTCAAGACTTTACTTTAAACTTTGGGATGTAACATGTATTCTATTAAACTACGATAGTTGAGACTTTTGCAAACTAAACTCTATCCTTTGTGTATGTGAAACTCGTGATTCTTGTATTCTATTTGTGCTATGATATTCACCAAATTATACATATTATAATCTCCCATTTTATCCCCATTTTATGCGTTTTCGGCCGTAAAACCGTCATTCGGATACTTAATCATGTATACTTTTGGTTACAGGCCTAAAATAGCATACCAGACAAGATGATAGTGAAAACGAGGACTTTCCGGACGAAACGACTAAGCTGCGAACATTCTGTGGAAATTCTGACCTGGGCGAGTGGAACGGTCGTGCCACCAAGTGAACGACCGTGCATTTTCGACATAAACAAGCCAGCCCGGCAGTGAACGAGGGTGCAATCCGGAGTGCAAGACAATCCCGGAGACGAACGGTCGTGCGGTGGATGCACCCCGTGCGGATCCGATGACCAGCAAAACCCCGGCAATACACCACCAGTGCAGCAGTCCATGCAACAAGATCCCGGAGATGCACGATCGTGCGGTCTAAGGAACGGTAATGCGAGATCGATGACTGGTCAAGATCTGATGACGTCATGCGGTATGGTGCACCATACCCCCAATAATGCATAAAGTGAACGGTCGTGCGATAAAGTGCACGACCGTGCGAGATTGAAAAAATATAAAAAAGTTGCAGAAACATTCTGCTCGGAACTCTGGAATTTTGGAGAGCAATTCGGGCGATTTTCAGGCTCCGGAGGCGTTAGCTTTCACCTGGATTCAAGCCACATTGTCCCGTTTAGCTCGATTACTATCCAGATTCTTAATCTTGTGCTTGTTTATGGTTTGGTTTTCTAATCTTTCCATAATTTTGTTAATCTTTCAAGCATTTAGATTAATGTTTATGTATTATTTTAGCCTTTGGGCAAAAACACAACAATCCCTTGCTTGATTATAACCATTAGTATGTTAATCTTTGTTTGTAATGACACTTGGAAGTATTTTCTATGTTAATCTTTGATGATTAGTTTGCAACCTTGTTATTGATATTGATTTCTTGATTATAAGTAATTTTGTTGGATGATTGGTATTTGGTTAGTTAAGATAGTTAAAATGTGTGCACCATGATACTAGAAATGGTTAGTAGTTTAATAAAATGTAATTATTGTTAATCAAGAAAGCTTGTCGTCACGTAAGGACCTTAACGGGTTAAATGGTGTCATTATAAATTCTTGCCATGATTTGTTAGCTTAGTTAGTAGTTTAGGCCAAAATTGCTATCTTGGTGAATTTATGTGCAAGATTTGTAAAATGAACTCGGTTGTGATTTAATCTAGTTTATGCTTGTCTTGGTGGTTGCATTGTGTTTATCGGTGTCGCTTTCCTTGTTTAAGTGAGGTTAGAAAACTCCTAACGGATGACTAACTTATTTTTAAGAGATTTTCATAGACATTTATCAATTGCATGTTAAAGAACAATTTTAGGTGGTTAAAGTGTGTTTATCATTTTAACTTTCCGAATGATTGTCATGTTAGGATTCCCGAAAGGGATACTAATTGTCTAAAAATTGGAGAATTGATCAAATGCTTCTAGTGCCAAAACCGACTTAGTTGACATGCTTTGGTTGTGTATTAAGCAAGGCTATTTATCTATTTTCATATTTGAAATCTATTATGTTTTAATAAGTAGTTGTTTATGCTTACTTTAGTTTATTAAAAATCAAACAACTTATGTTTTTACCGGTAGTTTAGTGACAAAGGTCTAGTATTATTCCTCCGGCCATTTCCTTGGATCGATACTTGGTTCTTACCGATACTTTACTACGTATATGACGGGGTACACTTGCCTCTTTTGTGTGTGTTTTGATGTTAAAGTAACAATCACTTTTATAAATTTAAAACCGAATCGTGTGTAATTTCATTATAAAAATATGTATATACGCGCACACGCCAAGTTTTTGGCGCCGTTGCCGGGGGAAATGGCGAGCTTTAGGAACCACCCGAGTCATTGTTTTATCGGTGTATATACTTGTTAATATTTGTGAATATTTTCTTGATTATTTATTTGTTTATTTATTTGTTAATATTTCTTGATTTTAATTCATTTTATTCATTTCCAAGATTATTTTATACACTTGTAAATTTTTTGTTCCGTTCATTTGTTCGATTCCGGATTTAATTATTCATTTATTCTTTGAGTTTTCGGCTTTGAGAAATCATTTTTACAGTAGCCGATTCGATTATTTTTATTGTTTTAATTTTTATAAAATTTCAGGCCCATTTTCGAATTTTTATAAAATTTTCAGCCCATTTAAAATAATTTTCTGTTTCTTTTCAGCAAAAAAAAAACAGTATTATTATATTCATAAAATATTCATTGTGTCAAATTTTCGTTTGCAGGTTGATGTCCTCAACTCCCACTCCCGATCCTGTTGAGCCGTCAGACGAAGCCGAGGGCTCAGGGGTAGCAGGAAACACAATCATGGCGGACGATGAGCGACCTTTGAATGAATCAAATCAGCCTAGAGCGGTAGGCCTGGAGCCGAGTATCCTTCAGCCTACTATAGATGCACCTACATTTGAAATTAGATCTAGTATTATTAACATGGTGCAGAATTCAGTACAGTTTGACGGGCGTGAGCATGAGGATCCCGGGAGACATATCGCTGTTTTTCTCGCCATTTGTTCGACATTTAGGATCACAGGTGTTTCGGAGGATGCAATTCGGTTGAGGTTGTTTCCTTTCTCGTTGCGTGACAAAGCTAGAGCTTGGCTTATGTCACTTCCAGCTGGGTCCATCAGGACCTGGAATGAGTTGGCGGAGCTTTTTATGAAAAAATATTTTTCACCTAAGAAAACAACCAAGCTACGGAACCAGATTGTTTCCTTTCGCCAGGACGAGGGAGAGTCATTGCACGTGGCCTGGGAGAGATTTAAAGATTTGTTGATAGATGTTCCACATCATGGCTTCTCCAAGAGACAGCTGGTCTTGACGTTCTATCAGGGGCTCAGTTACCACACGCAGGAGCGATTATACGTGAACGCAGGAGGCGATCTAGGAACCAAGACGCCGAATGAAGCGTATGATATCATAGAAAAAGCTGCGTTGAAATACAGCTCGCATCGCGAAGGAGATAGAGGCCGGGCAACATCATCATCTCGCGCAGGAGTACACGCGATGGACGACTACACGGCCATTACTGCACAAATCTCGGCTCTTGCGGCGAAATTCGATAAATCCCAGATAGCCGCGCAAGTTGGTTCGGGGTGTGACCAGTGTGGAGTGTCACACAAGCCTGGTGCGTGTTTTCAGGGAGTCGTGTATGAGGGCCACAAAGAAGTGGATTTTGTGAGTAATCAAGTGAGGCCGCAGAACAATCCCTACAGCAACACCTATAAGCCCGGATGGAGAAATCACCCAAATTTTGGGTGGCGAGCGAATACGGGTACTCAAAACCCATTGGGATTTACTCAGCGGGCTCCAGTGCCACAGCAGGGTCAGGGTCAGCAGTTCCAACAATACAACCAACCTTACCAGCAGCGTTCATATCCATATCAGAATCAGGGCACTGGGAGTAGTTCCCAGCAGCAGGCCCCTCAGTCTAGTTCCAAGCTGGAGGATATGATGGCTCAGCTTCTTACTAGCTCCTCGAGTGCGAATCAGTTGGCTGAAAAACGCTACCAACATAGCGAAGATCGTTTTCTTTCCCACGATGGAGAAATGAGGAGTCACAAAGCCTCGATTCAGAATATCGAAAACCAGGTTGGTCAGCTGGCACATATGATGTCTAAAAGACCCCAGGTGGTCTTCCGGGTAATACAGAGCCAAACCCGGGCGGGCATGTGAATGCGATCATGACCAGGAGTGGAAAGACTACCGGACCCGTCATATCGGACTCATCACCGATCACTGGAGCAGTCCCGACTGACACACCGGACGAGGTGCAAGCCAGGCTACGCCCAGCAAGTACAGCACAAGTCCAGGAGCCAGTCAAAGATTACACTCCACCAGTACCTTATCCAGGCAGGCTGAAGAAACAGAAGAACGAAGAACAATACGGTAAGTTCCTTGAGTTATTTAAGCAACTACACATTAATATACCGTTTGTTGAAGCCTTGGCCCAGATGCCAAAGTATGCAAAATTCCTAAAGGACATCCTCTCGAATAAACAGAAGCTCAAGGATATATCATGTGTGGTGATGAATGAAACTTGTTCTGCCATTCTGCAGAACCGTCTGCCCATGAAAATGGGAGATCCGGGTAGTTTCACGTTCCCGTGTTTGATTGGAAACATGTCAGTTAGCCATGCATTGGCTAACTTGGGAGCGAGTATCAACCTTATGCCATATAAGGTTTTTACTAAACTGGATCTGGGTGAGCCGTCACCCACTAGAATGAGCATTCGGTTGACATTCGGTTGTTAAAATCGATAAATTTGTTTTTCCCATGGATTTTGTTATTCTTGACATGGACGAAGATTCAAGAGTACCTTTGATACTTGGACGCCCGTTCCTCAATACTGCGAGGACGATTGTTGATGTGGCAGCTGGCCAAATCACGCTCCGAGTGAATGACGAGCACGTGACATTTGATATTAAACGAACAATGCAGCATCCGCAAAGTCACGATGACATGCTTTACTATGTCGACATTGTCGATGCATGTGTGTGCTCTCATTTTCAAGGCACTGTTGACGAGATTGATTCAGACACACGTCTGTCGTGTGGGGACCTGATTGGCATTACGCAAGAGGGCCACGATTTCGAGCAGCCAGTCTATCAGTTTGGTGACGATGGTTCCCAGAGTCCGGAGAGGTTTCTAGAAATTGGCCATGTAGAAGAAGAGAAAGCAAAACCTTCGATTGCAGATCCGCCGTCTTTGGAGCTGAAAGAACTCCTACCACATCTCGAGTATGCATTTCTGGACGAGGAGCGTCACTTACCGGTCATCATTTCGGCATTATTGGAAAAGGATGAGAAGAATCAGCTTCTCGAGGTTCTGAGACTTCATAAGAAAGCCATTGCGTGGAAAATCATGGATATCAAAGGCATCAATCCTTCTTTTTATACTCACAAGATTCTGATGGAAGACGAGTACAAACCCTGTGCACAGCCTCAGAGGCGGTTGAATCCGAATATGCAAGACGTGGTGAAGAAAGAAGTGATTAAGTTGTTGGATGCCGGGATGATTTATCCTATATCTGACTCCGTGTGGGTGAGTCCAGTGCAGGTTGTACCTAAAAAAGGTGGTATGACTGTAGTTTCAAATGATAGGAATGAGCTAATTCCTACCCGTACCGTTACTGGGTGGCGAGTTTGCATTGATTACCGCAAACTCAACGATGCTACTCGTAAGGATCACTTCCCGCTTCCATTCATCGATCAGATGTTGGAACGTCTATCGGGGAAGTTGTATTACTGTTTCTTGGACGGGTTCTCTGGGTACTTCCAAATTCCTATTGCTCCTGAGGATCAGGAGAAGACTACCTTTACCTGCCCCTTCGGCATATTCGCCTACCGGCGTATGCCTTTCGGGTTGTGTAATGCACCGGCGACCTTCCAAAGATGCATGGTTGCAATTTTTCATGATATAATCGAGGATTCTATGGAGGTTTTCATGGATGACTTTTCGGTATTTGGGGATTCCTTCGATCATTGTTTGGAAAATTTGAAAAAGATGTTGAAGAGGTGTGAAGAGACGAATCTGGTCCTAAACTGGGAGAAATGCCTCTTTATGGTGAAAGAGGGCATAGTTCTGGGACATAAGATTTCTCGTGCTGGTATGGAGGTCGATCCAGCTAAAGTTGACGTTATTTCACGACTTCCACCTCCCACCTCTGTGAGAGCGATACGGAGCTTTCTTGGTCATGCGGGGTTCTATAGGCGATTGATCAAGGATTTCTCAAAAATCGCTAGGCCCATGACCCGTTTGTTGGAGAAAGACGCTCCGTTTATCTTTGGAGAGGATTGCTTGAGGGTTTTTGACCTTCTCAAGCAAAAGTTGATTGAGGCCCCTATTTTAGTTGCACCTGACTGAAGTCTGCCATTCGAAATTATGTGCGACGCGAGTGATTACGCTATAGGGGTCGTTTTGGGACAGAAGAAGGAAAAGAACTTTCACCCGATCTATTATGCGAGCAAGACTCTTCACGACGCTCAGGGGCATTATACCACGACTGAAAAAGAGCTCTTGGTAGTTGTTTTCGCATTTGACAAATTTAGATCATATTTGGTGCTTTCGAAAACAATCGTGTACACTGATCACGCAGCCATCAGATATCTTTTCAGCAAACAGGATGCTAAACCGCGTCTCATCAGATGGATCTTATTGCTACAAGAATTTGATATCGAAATTCAAGATAAAAAGGGTGCGTTGAATGTAGCGGCTGACCATCTATCTCGGTTAGAGCGTAGAGACATCGAGGACACGCGTTGGGATTCAATCAATGACAATTTCCCATGCGAGTCGTTGATGGGTGTTGAGATATGCGATGAGTCACCATGGTTCGCCGACTTGGCGAACTATCTTGCTTGCGGGATTCTGATTAAAGGGTTGACTCACCAACAAAAGAGGAAATTTTTTTCGGATGTCAAGCACTACACTTGGGACGATCCTTTCTTATTCAGGGTTGGTGCTGATCAGGTGATCAGAAGATGTGTTTCAGGGAAGGAGGCGACCGATATTCTGCGCCATTATCACGAGGGACCTACCGGAGGCCACCATGGAGCCAATTTCACCGCCAAGAAGGTGTTGGATTCTGGGTTTTATTGGCCTATGATTTTTGGTGACGCGCAGAGTTGGGTAAAAGCGTGTGATGCCTGTCAGAGAGCGACAAATATATCGGCACGTGATGAAATGCCTCAGAACTGGATACAGGTATGTGAAGTCTTCGACATTTGGGGATAGACTTCATGGGACCATTCCCCCCCTCACGTGGTAATAAGTACATCCTGGTCGCAGTTGACTATGTATCAAAGTGGGCGGAGGCACAGGCCTTACCCACAAATGACGCCAGGATGGTCGTGAGATTCTTGAAAAGTTTGTTCGCCTGGTTTGGCGCTCCAAAAGCACTTATCAGTGACAGAGGGACTCATTTCTGCAATACTCAGCTTGAAAAAAGCTTTGTCCCGTTACGGTGTGCATCACCGTTTGTCCACGCCCTATCATCCGCAGACGAGCGGGCAGGTGGAAGTCACTAACCGTGGGCTAAAACGAATCCTTGAGCGGTCTGTTGGTGCAAACCGCAAGGAGTGGTCGGACAAACTCGATGAGGCATTGTGGGCATTCCATACAGCTTACAAGACCCCTATTGGGACTACCCCCTTTAGGTTGGTATACAGAAAAGCGTGCCATTTACCGGTAGAGTTGGAGCATAAAGCTATGTGGGCTTTAAAAACCACGAATCTGGACTTGAAAACCGGAGGTGAAGCCCAGTTTCTCCAGATTCATGAATTGGAGGAACTGCGACAACAAGCTTATGAGAGCTCCGTCCTCTACAAAGAGCGCACAAAGAGATTACACGATAAACGCTTGAAGGACCACAAAGAATTCCAAGCGGGTGATCTTGTTCTTCTTTACAACTCACGATTGCGCTTATTTCCAGGGAAGCTTCATTCACGTTGGACAGGACCATACACAGTTAAAGAGGTATTTCCGTATGGTACTGTTGCAATAGAGAACGCAGATGGCGTTATTTTCAAAGTAAATGGACATCGGTTGAAGTTGTACGTTGCCGGGCTGATAGAGTCGGCGGTGGAAGTCATCGAGCTCCAAACCCCGCACACATCATAAGTGTGGGGAGGAGAGAGTCTACGCTACTGACTCGTGGATTAAAAATGTAGCAAGAGAGTCTTTGACTCTTTAGGGGTAATATCGTCTTTTTATGTGTTTTTCTAGTTTTAGCGTAATTTAGGTAAGTTTGGTAGTTTACGTTAGTTTGTACAATTTTTATACGTACCGAGCGAATGTTCTATGTCGCGATATGGTTAAACCAATTTGCGTGTGAAAAAAAATTGGCGAAAAACGGTCAAAACAGTTGCTGGAAATGGCTTCTACAGAAAAAACTGATCTGCAGCTGTTGCACGACCGTGCAATGTGTCGCACGACCCGGTGCATCTCCGAGAACAGCGTGCAGGGTTTGAACTTTATCGGTGATGCACGACCGTGCGAGCTGTCGCACGACCGTGCGTGAGGCTGAGGGTAGTTTTGTCATTTGGTAATATAAACACCCCCCATCTGCTGCCATCTCCCTCATTCGCGAACCCTAACCGCAGACAACCGTTCCAGAGTGATTTCGCCTCAAATCGAACGGTTTCTTCGCACGGTTTCACACATCTCCTCGCACGGTATGTCCTTTCCTGTCGTTTTCTATTTTTATCTTTCTCTAGGTTAGATTTGTTCGATTCTTCAAGGCTTTTTAGGGTTCCCTTCATAAACACAAACGAAACCCTAACCCTTGCAAGATCCATTCGTGTTGTGAACAACCGGTTGATTCTCTGCCCCCTGTTTGAATAAAAACTCGTTGATTTTTGAAAAATCAGGCTATTCAGAGCCGGGGTAAGAATCTGCAGAAATTAAGGGTCGCACGGTCGTTCCCCCTGTGGCACGGTCCGTGTGTTCTCGGTTGTTCACGATACTTTCAGGTTGGTCCGGTGATGTACGATGGTGCGATTGTCTGCACGCCGTGCAGATGCGACAAGTTCCGGCCACCTTTGCTCGTTCTCAGTGACGCACGACCGTGCATCTCGTCGCACGTCCGTGCGACAGGCCCAGATCAGCAAGACAGAACCTTCATAACTACGTGTTCTGCTGTTTTTGATTGAATTTTTTCCTGTTCCTATTTTCCTAACGACATTCCTCATGCAGATGGATCATCCCTTCTTACAGTTTGACCCCGAGGTTGAGAGAGAGAGTCTGTGCATCCCAAAACGTGACGCCTTATGGAATAGGCGAGGGCAGTTCGGCATCCCACAGAGGCTGGATTGGGATGTTATGAGAGATCTAAATCAGCGTGAAAGACTTGAAAACATGCTCACTATCCCACTTTCGCGTTTGGTCGATATCAATCGCCCCATCTATCGTGAGCTAACGATAGAGTTCTTTGCCACTTATTCCTACAACAAGCTGCAAGCTTATAAAAGGCCAATCTTCCGCTACAAGGAGCGGATAAATTTCAGGTTGAATGGACAATGGCACAGTTGGTCGGTGGCTAGGTTGGGTAGGAGGCTTGGAATCTACACCAGAGAAGATATGGATTCTGAATTCTTCACGGAGCAGTTTACCTTCCCAAGTGATGAAGCACGGGCCGCGTTTTGGGCTCAAAATGCAATCGGTGACCCTTACGATTCCAGAATGTCTATAGCTTCACGATTGAGAGACCCTCTGCATCAAGTGATGCATCATGTATTCAGCCACACCATTTGCGGCCGCATGGACAGTTTAGGGAATTTCCAAACACCGGATCTGATATTTCTTTATGCGTTGGTTGAGGGAGTACACATCAACCTAGCCGCAAGGATGGCAGAATATTTTGTGAAGTGCTCAGGGAGGACACCCAACAGTCAGATTCACGGCGGTCAGTATGTGACCGAAATTGCTTACAATTTGGGCTTGATGACTAATGAGGTACTTGAGAGTCTCACTCTGGTGACCGAGGGTGTATATGTTGATATTCGGTCATTGAAGGTGATGGGATTGATTGCTGAGACGGATCGCGGGGATAGATTGAAGGGTTTAAACAACGAGGTCTGGGACCCATTGCCTCCGGCTGAGGAGGAAGACGAGGATGAGGAGATGGGTGATCAGGAGCAGCACAAGCAGCACCAGCCACAGACACCACCACACTCACCACAGCATCATGGATACCACCACCAGGAGTGGCCCGAGGGCATTCCCTCTTACCCTGAGTTTTACCAGCAGTTCCAACAAATGCAGGTTAACCAGGAGCAGCAAAGGGTTCATATAGAGCAGATAAGGGATAGTCAGGACCATATAAGAGCTAGTCGGGACCAGATAAGGGCTACTCAGGACCAGATCAGGGCGAACCAGGACAGCTTGTACCAGGGGGTGCAAGCCGGTTTCTCATATCTGTTCGGGGGGCTTCAGAACGCCTACCCGAACTACTTTGAGGAGCCCCCACAGTTCCCATACGGGAACCCACCTGGTTATGGAGATGTGGGCCCATCCTACACGAGAGATGATGCTGGTGATGACGACTAGGAGACGGTGGAGTTGATCGTTTGTGGTTTTATTATTTCAGTACTTTGTTTTTTGGGTGTTCATTTTGGTTGTTATTTTAAAACACCCCTGGTTATGTACTCTTTATTTTCAGACACTTTACTTTACTTGTCATGTCTTTGTTTGGATTTTAGGACTTCTATTTATGTACATTATGGTTTATTTGTGTTTATTTTATTTATGTTCTGTTTTGCTGTACCTTGTGACATACTTGCAGATTTTGGCTATCAAGTCTTTGACCGGAGCACATGACAGATACATCTTGGAAGTCTCGTGGCATCAACATCATCTTCAGGGGAGTATTATTCTCCTTTATCTGTTTTATCTCTATATTTCGGGTTTCGCATTGGGGACAATGCGAAGTTCAAGTGTGGGGAGGGGTTTAACTTGTTAACTTTGTTTGTCCTAAAAAAAATCAAAAATCAGAAAAATCATTCAAAAATATCTGTATTTTGTATTTATTTTAGTAAATAAACCGGTTGGTTGTGTTTGAAAAAGCTTCGGACTTGATAAAAACTCGACAAGCAAAATAAATTTTGAAAAAGAAAACCGGAAAGCGTGACAAACAAAGAAAGACTTGCATGATAGTTTTCACACTTTTACCCATTCCTTCCGTTACGTGAGCATATTTGAGCCTTGAAATTGTTATATATTTGTTCATTTCGGAGTAGGAGTGAGCCGCATGTCATGTGTAATTTAGAACTTGTCACTAGTATGCTTGTTAAAACCATGAACTTGCGGAATTGTGTAGAAGTGATAGAGGCACTTAGATTACACCCTTTGTTGTCAGCCTTGTTCTTTGTGTTGTGTTTCCCGTAAACCTTACATTACCTTTAGGATTAACCATGTCGAGCCTTCCCGTTTACCTTTGTTTACCCAACATAATCACCCACTTAGCCAAATTTAGCCTTTTTATGTTTTAAACCCTTTTAGTGTTGAAACTCGGTCAAAATAATCGTTTAACTAGCGCTTGTTGTAGTTTATTGTACTATTCCTTTGAAAAAAAAACAGAAAATAAAACACCCTAAAATAGGGTGAAGTAGACAAAATTCGAGCAATTTTGATTGATAAAATGATGAAATCTTCTTTATGAGCTCGTTGTCGCACAAGTCGCCTTTTTAAGGCGTTTGTATGTATAGTTTTGTTGTATTGCGCTTGTTAAACGTAACTACCGAGTTTTAGCCATTTCGCCACTTTAAATATCCATTTCCATACCCTTTGCCCAAGCCTAACGTTACACCCCGTAAAGACCTCTTGATTTACACTTTTTCGCATGTTAGTTGGTGGAGACGAGATCTTATGACAAGCTTATGATATTACACATTTCATTGACGAGGCATTGAGTGTTTGCACATACACATTTTATGTATGTTTCATAAATAAAACCGAGTGTGTGTGAACATTATGAGTTGTGTGAAGATTAGCATGTTAAGTCAATTGAAAGTGAAGTCACAACTTTTTGGTTTTCTACATATATTTGGATATGCTTGTTTGGTTTGATTCATTTGATGTTGTCTTTCGAAAAACCGGCTAACCGTTTGTAGTTGTTTCAATAAATAGTTTGTAAATTTTCGTTCTTGTTTGATTCTATCTTTTATTGCATTTTAGTTTAGCTTGCTTGAGGACAAGCAAGGTTCAAGTGTGGGGAGATTTGATATTCACCAAATTATACATATTATAATATCCCATTTTATCCCCATTTTATGCGTTTTCGGCCGTAAAACCGTCATTCAGATGCTTAATCATGTATACTTTTGGTTACAGGCCTAAAACAGCATACCAGACAAGATGATAGTGAAAACGAGGACTTTCCGGATGAAACGACTAAGCTGCAAACATTATGTGGAAATTCTGACATGGGCGAGTGGAACGGTCGTGCCACCAAGTGAACGACCGTGCATTTCCGACATAAACAAGCCAGCCCGACAGTGAACGAGGGTGCAATCCGGAGTGCAAGACAATCCCGGAGACGAATGGTGGTGCGGTGGATACACCCCGTGCGGATCCGATGACCAGCAAAACCCCGACAATACACCACCAGTGCAGCACTCCGTGCAACAAGTTCCTGGAGATGCACGATCGTGCGGTCTAAGGAACGGTCGTGCGAGATCGACGACTGGTCAAGATCTGATGACGTCATGTGGTATGGTGCACCATACCCCCAATAATGCATAAAGTGAACGGTCGTGCGATAAAGTACACGACCGTGCGAGATCGAAAAAATATAAAAAACTTGCAGAAACATTCTGCTCGGAACTCTGGAATTTTGGAGAGCAATTCAGGCGATTTTCAGGCTCCGGAGGCATTAGCTTTCACCCGGATTCAAGCCACATTGTCCCGTTAAGCTCGATTACTATCTGGATTCTTAATCTAGTGCTTGTTTATGGTTTGGTTTTCTAATCTTTCCATAATTTTGTTAATCTTTCAAGCATTTAGATTAATGTTTATGTATTATTGTAGCCTTTGGGCAAAAACACAACAATCCCTTGCTTGATTATAACCATTAGTATGTTAATCTTTGTTTGTAATGACACTTGGAAGTATTTTCTATGTTAATCTTTGATGATTAGTTTGCAACTGTGACAACTCGAGTTTCCAAGATTTCCATCTTCGCATTTAGTGCACGTTAATTTTTTTTTATTATGTTGTTTGTTTACACGACTCGTTGTTTCACAACGCTTACATTTGTAATACGTTATATCGTATTTCGATTGATATTTTATACTTGGGATCCATAATATTTATTATATGTGAGTGTATGTTAATAAGGTTTTTGTATTAATTAACATATGTTAAATAGATGGAACTCTTACTGTACCCATGAAATCACCCAAGATGAAAACACTTTAAGTGTTTTCGTCCAGAATGTTTGGCGAAATCAGAGATGGGCTTGGCCCATGGCCCAGTATTTTGAGATATTTTATATAAGTAGTTTATAAACAAATCTTCTCCGAGACGTTACCCACTTACCAAACCTTATCACTTTGCTCTCTCTCTCTCTACATCTGAAACCCACAACAGAATTCCTCATCTTGAAGCCAAACCCCTGTTAAATCTACGGTTAGTGATTTACATGTTAAGATGATATCTTATATTGACTGCTACTGTGAGATATTATAACCTTATGATCTGATTTTGATTGATGATTTAATGTTTAGATCATTGTTTTCTATGAATGGTGATTGATAATCTTCGAGATAAAGTGATCGTAGATAGTTAGTTGATAAATGCACAACTAGATCTCCTGTTAAATGATAAACACTATGATGTTGTTGGATGTTAATTCTGAAAATACAGTTGAGTAGATATCTAATCAAATGTTTTATGCTTTTGTTTGATTGATTGTTTGTACAAAAGGGTTGAATCTGATAAGAAATGGGATTAGAATTGCTGGGTTTTATGTTACAGTATGTATTGTTGATGATGATGAATAGTCACGAAAACACCCCCACAAATGAAAGTGGACGAAATCACTTATGTGATTTCGGCCCAAGTGTATACGGCCCAAGGATGTTTTCGGCACATAAGGGTTTTCGGCCCAATAAGTGATTTCGTCCCATAAAAGGGATTTCGGCCATAAGTGATTTCGGCTAAAGTGGATTTCGGCCTATAGTGATTTCGGCTCATGTGTTCTGTGTTGTTATTAACCTGTTTGTTTGTTAACTCAGTTTGTTAATTCTAGTTAGTTTATTAACACTAAGTAACTATGTTAAGTCATAAACTCAGTTAGTGTATGTATGTTCTGTTAGTTGTTAATTAAGTTAATTAGATTAACTCTTTGGGTATATAACTTTGTTTGATTAACTCTGTTATGTTTAACAATTTTGTTTGTTATCGATTCTGTTAAGTCTAGCAACTTTGTTTAGCATGTTGGTTCTGCATAGATTATTAATTCAACTAAAAGATGTTAACTCTGTTAGTTAACTAATACTGTAAAGTTATTATCCCTGTTACTTATGTTAACCTTGTTAAGCTTGTTAAACCTGTCAAGTATGTAAGAGAATAACCATGGTTAGAATAAACTGTGGAGGAAATCTATGTGATGTATGAATGGCATGAATGTGATTAATTGTCTATGTGATACATGATGTTAACAGTCAAACACACTTGGTAACATAGATTGCAAACGAAACCTTGCAAACATAAACTGACTGTATATACGTGCACTATAGGACTTGACTGATTAATTGTGAGCACTTAACTTAGCATACCGAGCAAACAAGGTGAGTTCACACTTCTATCAAGGCATGGGATTCCCGGGGTGGGGAATGGGTTGATTAATTATTTATGCTTAAGAGTTATCGGATTTACATACCATTGGCCTCGGTAGAGGATGGTCAATGGTAGATACTACTAGAACAATCTTCGCAAACATGCCTGGAATGGCCGCGAACTATACTAGAACAATCTTCGCAAACATGCCTGGAATGGCCGCGAACTATACTTTAATCTTCGCAAACATGCCTGGAGGGCCGCGATACAAATATAACTTGTCTAGAAAACATGGGAGACCCCCACTAAACTTCGCAAACATGCCTAGAGGGCCGCGATGCTATTACATACGATACATGATTACTAAACGAACATACGATTTACGATACGAACATTATAACTAAGTAACCAACTGTGAACTCGCTCAACTAGTTGTTGACTCTCTGTTACATGCCTTGCAGGACCTTAGGTACTTTTGGAGCTTGCACGGGAGGCACGGTCGTTGTGGACATGGATCGTGAAATGTGTTGTTAAACATTATGACATTTTGTACTTAAACTTATGTTGGGTTTTACTTTAAAGGCTTCCACTACACACTTGTTTATATTTGGTTTTGGAAACACCTATCGTATTGATGAATGACTTTTACTATATACGTATGTTCAATATGATTGGTGGCTTGATCCTGGTCATGTCACGCCTCCAAGCGGTGGTACTCCGCGTGTGGATTTTGGGGGTGTGACAGATTGGTATCAGAGCCATTGGTTATAGAGAACTCGGTTTTAATAAGGGGAAAACGTTTTTATTAAAACCAGACTATAACCGAAACAGTGCTCAACGATCCACAACGACGCCTCGCTCCACGTGCAAGACTCAACATCCTAGGTAAAATGGTACATGTTTTATTGCCTACTTGATAGAATTGCATAGAACTTTGCTCAGGGTATGCTTAGATTAACGTAACACTATTGCATGAGAACACTTGTGTGCTTACTCTCTTCTGTTATCGCACTACTCACGAACCTTTCTCACTTATGCTATCTTTGCTATGAAGATCATGTCTGGACGTATTAACATGACACAAGCCCAGTTGACGGCTCTCATTAACGAACAAGTTGCTGCGGCAGTTGCAGCCGCACAAGCAGGAGGTCAACCACCTGTTTGCACCTTCAAAACTTTCATGGACTGTCGTCCTACTACTTTTAGTGGCACGGAAGGAGCGGTTGGACTCCTCCATTGGTTTGAAAAGCTCGAGTCTGTATTTGAAATGTGTGAATGCCCTGAGGCTCGCAGGGTGAAGTACGCCACTGGTACTCTAGAAGGCATCGCGCTGACTTGGTGGAATACGCAAGTTCAGATGTTAGGGTTGGCTGTTGCTAACGCCACACCCTGGAATGATTTTCAAGGAGTTGATCAAAGAGGAATACTGTAGTCGTGATGATATTCATAAGCTGGAGGTAGAGTTTTACCACTTGAAAATGACGGGGTCAGAAATTGAAGCGTACACCAGAAGATCGAATGAGTTGGCTATTCTGTGTCCTACTATGGTGGACCCTCCCATTAAGCGTATCGAACTGTATCTCAATGGTCTGGTGCCGGAGATTCAAAGCCACGTAACCTCAGCGAATCTTGGCACTATTCAGCAGATTGCCAAGTTAGCTCATCGCCTCACCGATCAGGCGGTGGAACAGAACAGGCTGCCTAAACGTATCAGCGCCACTACTACCGCTACCACTCCAGTTACTCCTGCTACTCCCAGTGACAACAAGCGGAAATGGGAAGGGGATTCCAGCAGGGGTTCAGCTACTGTACAGTCTCAAGCACATCAACAGCGCAAGACTAGTGATTACCAGAGTCCGAGTCAGCAATCGTCTGGTGGTCAGGGGCAGAGTGGATATCGGGGAATTCATCCACTGTGTAACAAGTGCAACAAACACCACAGTGGTCAGTGTCGTAAAGGCCGCTGTCAGAGATGTCTAAGGGTGGGTCATGAAGCTAAAGATTGCAGGAGCTCAAGGCCTGCGAATCAGAACCAGCAACAACAGACACCCGTTCCACGAAACCAGCCACAGCAACAACAGCAAGGAAATAAGACATGCTTTCAGTGTGGGGCTGAAGGTCACTTCAGGCGGAACTGCCCCCAGTTAAATCAGAATCAAAACAACAACAACAATAATCAGGGCAGTGGGAACAACAATGGGGGAAACAACAACAACAATGGTGCTAAGGGTCGTGTATTTGTGATTGGTCAGAGTGACGCAAGGAACGATCCTCATGTGGTTATGGGTAAGTTTCTCCTCGACGACTTTTATGTTACTGTATTATTTGATTCGGGTGCGGATACCAGTTATATGTCTCTGAAAGTTAGTCAAATGCTTAAACGCGCACCAACACTTTTGAACACCAAACATGTCGTAGAGTTAGCTAACGGTAAAAGTCTAGAAGCCACACACATAGTTCAGGGTTGTAATCTTATCCTCGCTGGTCAGACTTTCTCTATCAATCTCATTCCTATAACTCTGAGTAGTTTCGACATCGTCATTGGTATGGATTGGTTATCCCAACAGCAAGCAGAGATCCTATGCAAGGAGAAGATCATTCGTATTCCCCGTACTGGCAAAGAACCTCTCGAAGTTCAAGGTGACAAGAGTGGTGTCGTGAGTGGCATCATCTCCTTCTTGAAGGCTCAGAAGTGTTTGCGGAAGGGCCACACAGCTATTTTAGCACTTGTTACAGATACATCGACGAAAGAGAAAAAGATTGGGGATATTCCTGTAGTACGCGACTTTCCTCAAGTGTTTCCTGAAGAGTTACCTGGGCTACCGCCCCATCGCCAGGTCGAATTTCAGATCGAGATAGCTCCAGGAGCAGCACCCATAGCTCGAGCGCCTTATCGCTTAGCTCCAACTGAACTGGAAGAACTGTCTAAGCAATTGCAAGAACTCTTGGAAAAGGGTTTCATACGTCCTAGCTCTTCGCCCTGGGGAGCTCCAGTATTATTTGTGAAGAAGAAAGACGGTACCTTTCGTATGTGCATAGATTACCGCGAACTAAACAAAGTGACCGTAAAGAATCGCTATCCTCTTCCACGCATCGACGACCTATTCGACCAATTGCAAGGGTCGAGCTATTACTCGAAGATTGATCTGAGGTCAGGTTACCATCAACTGAGAGTCCGGGATGAGGATGTCTCCAAAACAGCATTCAGAACTCGCTACGGCCATTACGAGTTTTTGGTCATGCCATTCGGGCTAACGAACGCGCCTGTGGTTTTCATGGATCTTATGAACAGGGTGTGCAAACCTTATCTTGACAAGTTTATTATTGTTTTCATTGACGACATCCTGATTTATTCAAGGAATCGGGAGGAACACGAGCATCACTTACGACTTATTCTGGAACTCCTTCGAACGGAACAGCTGTACGCTAAGTTTTCAAAATGCGACTTCTGGCTTCGTGAAGTCCACTTTCTAGGCCACGTGGTAAACAAGGATGGGATTCATGTCGATCCATCCAAGGTAGATTCAATCAAGAACTGGCCTGCACCTAGCACACCAACTGAAATACGCCAATTCTTGGGTTTGGCAGGTTATTACAGACGGTTCATCAAAGACTTCTCAAAGATTGCACAGCCGCTTACATTACTGACACAGAAAGGTGTTGCTTACCGTTGGAGTGATACACAGGAAACATCGTTTCAACACTTAAAGGATAGACTTTGTAGCGCACCTATCCTCTCATTGCCTGAAGGCACGGACGATTTTGTGGTCTACTGCGACGCGTCTATCCAGGGTCTTGGATGTGTGTTGATGCAGTGGGATAAAGTCATTGCTTATGCTTCACGCCAACTTAAGATTCACGAACGGAATTACACTACGCACGATTTAGAGCTGGGAGCTGTTGTTTTTGCGCTCAAGATATGGCGACATTATCTGTATGGCACCAAGTGCACCATCTACACCGATCACAGGAGTCTTGAGCATATCTTCAAGCAGAAAGAATTGAACATGCGACAACGTCGATGGGTCGAGTTACTGAACGATTACGAATGTGCTATAAAGTACCATCCGGGCAAAGCCAATGTGGTGGCCGACGCCCTCAGTCGAAAGGATACTACACCTAGGCGTGTACGAGCGTTGCAACTCACTATTCAGTCTAGTCTTCCTTCACAGATACGAGATGCTCAGGTAGAAGCATTGAAACCAGAAAACGTCAGGGCTGAAGCCCTACGCGGCTCAAGACAACGGTTAGAACAAAAGGCAGACGGCGCCTACTATGTAACAGGACGCATCTGGGTCCCACTCTATGGTAACTTACGCGAGCTTGTAATGGATGAAGCTCATAAATCTCGCTACTCAGTACATCCTGGTTCGGATAAGATGTACCACGACCTCAGAACTACATATTGGTGGCCTAGCATGAAGGCCCACATAGCAACTTACGTTAGCAAGTGTTTGACTTGTGCGAGAGTCAAAGCGGAATATCAGAAACCATCAGGCCCACTCGAGCAACCTGAGATACCACAATGGAAATGGGAACAAATTTCCATGGATTTTGTTACTGGCCTACCTAGATCTCAACGTGGGAATGATACTATTTGGGTGATCGTGGATCGACTCACAAAGTCTGCTCACTTCTTGGCTATCAAGGAAACGGATAAGTTCTCCACTCTAGCGGACGTATATCTTAAAGAAGTTGTCTCGAGGCACGGGGTGCCCACCTCTATTATTTCTGATCGTGACGCACGTTTTACTTCAGAACTGTGGCAGGCAATGCACAAATCTTTTGGCTCTCGTTTAGACATGAGCACAGCTTATCATCCTCAGACCGATGGGCAGTCTGAGCGCACTATTCAAACTCTAGAAGACATGCTTCGGGCATGCGTAATTGACTTTGGCAAGGGCTGGGAAAAACATCTGCCACTTGTGGAATTTTCGTACAACAACAGTTATCATACCAGCATTAAAGCTGCTCCATTTGAGGCATTATACGGGCGTAAATGCCGATCACCTCTTTGTTGGGCAGAGGTGGGTGACAGTCAGATCACAGGTCCAGAAATGGTAGTTGATACTACTGAAAAGATTGCTCAAATACGACAACGCATGGCGGCAGCTCGTGACCGTCAGAAAGCATACGCCGATAAAGACAGAAAACTACTCGAGTTCCAAGTTGGGGATCGAGCACTACTCAAAGTTTCACCCTGGAAGGGTGTTGTTCGTTTTGGCAAACGGGGCAAACTCAATCCACGATACGTTGGACCATTTGAAGTCATTGAGAAAATAGGCAAAGTGGCCTACAGATTGAACTTACCAGCTGAACTCAGTGCAGTTCACAACGTCTTTCACGTGTCGAATCTGAAGAAGTGTCTGTCAGATGAGACCCACATAGTTCCTCTTAAGGAGCTCACTATCGACGAACGGTTGCATTTCGTCGAAGAACCAGTTGAAATCACGGACCGGGATGTTAAGGTCCTCAAGAACACCAGAATACCTCTTGTTCGAGTTCGTTGGAACTCCCGTCGTGGCCCAGAGTATACCTGGGAACGCGAAGACCAAATGGAACTCAAATATCCCCAGTTGTTCGAAAACAATGCAACTACTACTGAGGCTGAAGCTACTACAGAAGTTCGGGATGAAATCCCAAATCAACGGGGGGATGATGTGACACCCCAGGAAAACCAGTAAACGATAACTTACCTAGCTTCCTCAGTAACCGCATGCTAAATTTCGGGACGAAATTTCTTTCAAGTTGGGGATAATGTGACAACTCGAGTTTCCAAGATTTCCATCTTCGCATTTAGTGCACGTTAATTTTTTTTATTATGTTGTTTGTTTACACGACTCGTTGTTTCACAACGCTTACATTTGTAATACGTTATATCGTATTTCGATTGATATTTTATACTTGGGATCCATAATATTTATTATATGTGAGTGTATGTTAATAAGGTTTTTGTATTAATTAACATATGTTAAATAGATGGAACTCTTACTGTACCCATGAAATCACCCAAGATGAAAACACTTTAAGTGTTTTCGTCCAGAATGTTTGGCGAAATCAGAGATGGGCTTGGCCCATGGCCCAGTATTTTGAGATATTTTATATAAGTAGTTTATAAACAAATCTTCTCCGAGACGTTACCCACTTACCAAACCTTATCACTTTGCTCTCTCTCTCTCTACATCTGAAACCCACAACAGAATTCCTCATCTTGAAGCCAAACCCCTGTTAAATCTACGGTTAGTGATTTACATGTTAAGATGATATCTTATATTGACTGCTACTGTGAGATATTATAACCTTATGATCTGATTTTGATTGATGATTTAATGTTTAGATCATTGTTTTCTATGAATGGTGATTGATAATCTTCGAGATAAAGTGATCGTAGATAGTTAGTTGATAAATGCACAACTAGATCTCCTGTTAAATGATAAACACTATGATGTTGTTGGATGTTAATTCTGAAAATACAGTTGAGTAGATATCTAATCAAATGTTTTATGCTTTTGTTTGATTGATTGTTTGTACAAAAGGGTTGAATCTGATAAGAAATGGGATTAGAATTGCTGGGTTTTATGTTACAGTATGTATTGTTGATGATGATGAATAGTCACGAAAACACCCCCACAAATGAAAGTGGACGAAATCACTTATGTGATTTCGGCCCAAGTGTATACGGCCCAAGGATGTTTTCGGCACATAAGGGTTTTCGGCCCAATAAGTGATTTCGTCCCATAAAAGGGATTTCGGCCATAAGTGATTTCGGCTAAAGTGGATTTCGGCCTATAGTGATTTCGGCTCATGTGTTCTGTGTTGTTATTAACCTGTTTGTTTGTTAACTCAGTTTGTTAATTCTAGTTAGTTTATTAACACTAAGTAACTATGTTAAGTCATAAACTCAGTTAGTGTATGTATGTTCTGTTAGTTGTTAATTAAGTTAATTAGATTAACTCTTTGGGTATATAACTTTGTTTGATTAACTCTGTTATGTTTAACAATTTTGTTTGTTATCGATTCTGTTAAGTCTAGCAACTTTGTTTAGCATGTTGGTTCTGCATAGATTATTAATTCAACTAAAAGATGTTAACTCTGTTAGTTAACTAATACTGTAAAGTTATTATCCCTGTTACTTATGTTAACCTTGTTAAGCTTGTTAAACCTGTCAAGTATGTAAGAGAATAACCATGGTTAGAATAAACTGTGGAGGAAATCTATGTGATGTATGAATGGCATGAATGTGATTAATTGTCTATGTGATACATGATGTTAACAGTCAAACACACTTGGTAACATAGATTGCAAACGAAACCTTGCAAACATAAACTGACTGTATATACGTGCACTATAGGACTTGACTGATTAATTGTGAGCACTTAACTTAGCATACCGAGCAAACAAGGTGAGTTCACACTTCTATCAAGGCATGGGATTCCCGGGGTGGGGAATGGGTTGATTAATTATTTATGCTTAAGAGTTATCGGATTTACATACCATTGGCCTCGGTAGAGGATGGTCAATGGTAGATACTACTAGAACAATCTTCGCAAACATGCCTGGAATGGCCGCGAACTATACTAGAACAATCTTCGCAAACATGCCTGGAATGGCCGCGAACTATACTAGAACAATCTTCGCAAACATGCCTGGAATGGCCGCGAACTATACTTTAATCTTCGCAAACATGCCTGGAGGGCCGCGATACAAATATAACTTGTCTAGAAAACATGGGAGACCCCCACTAAACTTCGCAAACATGCCTAGAGGGCCGCGATGCTATTACATACGATACATGATTACTAAACGAACATACGATTTACGATACGAACATTATAACTAAGTAACCAACTGTGAACTCGCTCAACTAGTTGTTGACTCTCTGTTACATGCCTTGCAGGACCTTAGGTACTTTTGGAGCTTGCACGGGAGGCACGGTCGTTGTGGACATGGATCGTGAAATGTGTTGTTAAACATTATGACATTTTGTACTTAAACTTATGTTGGGTTTTACTTTAAAGGCTTCCGCTACACACTTGTTTATATTTGGTTTTGGAAACACCTATCGTATTGATGAATGACTTTTATTATATACTTATGTTCAATATGATTGGTGGCTTGATCCTGGTCATGTCACGCCTCCAAGCGGTGGTACTCCGCGTGTGGATTTTGGGGGTGTGACAGCAACCTTGTTATTGATATTGATTTCTTGATTATAAGTAATTTTGTTGGATGATTGGTATTTGGTTAGTTAAGATAGTTGAAAAATGAAGCTTAATTAATCTTGTATTAGTAAACTTTAAACTCGGTTAACTAGTTTAGCTTGGTTAAAATGTGTGCACCATGATACTAGAAATGGTTAGTGGTTTAATAAAATGTAATTATTGTTAATCAAGAAAGCTTGCCTTCACGTAAGGACCTTAACGGGCTAAATGGTGTCGTTATAAATTCTTGCCATGATTTGTTAGCTTCGTTAGTAGTTTAGGCCAAAATTGCTATCTTGGTGAATTTATGTGCAAGATTTGTAAAATGAACTCGGTTGTGATTTAATCTAGTTTATGCTTGTCTCGGTGGTTGCATTGTGTTTATCGGTGTCGCTTTCCTTGTTTAAGTGAGGTTAGAAAACTCCTAACGGATGACTAACTTATTTTTAAGAGATTTTCATAGACATTTATCAATTGCACGTTAAAGAACAATTTTAGGTGGTTAAAGTGTGTTTATCGTTTTAACTTTCCGAATGATTGTCAAGTTAGGATTCCCGAAAGGTATACTAATTGTCTAAAAATTGGAGAATTGATCAAATGCTTCTAGTGCCAAAACCGACTTAGTTGACATGCTTTGGTTGTGTATTAAGCAAGGCTATTTATCTATTTTCATATTTGAAATCTATTATGTTTTAATAAGTAGTTGTTTATGCTTACTTTAGTTTATTAAAAAGCAAACAACTTATGTTTTTACCGGTAGCTTAGTGACAAAGGTCTAGTATTATTCCTCCGGCCATTTCCTTGGATCGATACTTGGTTCTTACCGATACTTTACTACATATATGACAGGGTACACTTGCCTCTTTCGTGTGTGTTTTGATGTTAAAGTAACAATCACTTTTATAAATTTAAAACCGAATCGTGTGTAATTGCATTATAAAAATATGTATATACGCGCACACGCCATGCTATGTGGACGTTTAATCCAGGGTGTGTAGTTCCGTCTTAACAATAGTAGTGCTATAGGAGATGCACCTCCCCATTATTCTCGGGGGTATTGTTAGGAGGATTCTAGTTTTCCTTGAGACTTGGGAAAACAACAAAGCATCAGGATACTTGGGCTATCACTTGTTGGACTGCGAACACTAGCATGGCTAAAACTATTTTGTTAATATTTACATATGGATATGAGTTGTTTTAAACTATTATTCTATTACTCAAACTTGTATGCTCGCCAGTACGTTTTTGTACTGACTTTATTTTAATACATGTTGCAGGCTGATAGATGCTGGAACTATGGAAAATAAGCTAGGGTTGATGCTTAGAAACTAACCTAGATAACTCTAGAAGTTGAATCAAAGACTATTGTGGTTGTATTTGACATTTGTGGTCGTGTTGATGTTTTAGACAAATTATGCATGAAACTTATTTAATCTTTAATGAAACTATTAGTGTTATGGAATCTCATGAGCAATCTGAACGCTTAGTGCTCGCACCCCGATGTTTCCGCCATCGGTTGGGGTGTGACACTATTATCGTCGTTTTGTCTCTAACTTCTCTAAAATTTCCGTCCCTCTTACCTCTTTGACTCAAAAAAGAGAAACCTTTTCTTTGGGGTCCCAAACAAGAGGAATATTTTCAAACTCTCAAGGACATGCTTTGTAATGCTCCTATTTTCACGCTTCCCGATGGTAGCGACGACTTCGTTATGTACTGTGATGCTTCGAACCTTGGTCTTGGTTGTGTCCTCATGCAACGAGACAAGGTTATCGCTTACGCGTCGAGGCAACTTAAAATACATGAGAAGAACTATACTACTCATGACCTTGAACTTGGCACAATTGTTTTTGCCTTGAAGATTTGGCGACATTACCTTTATGGTACCAAGTGTGGTCTTCACCGACCATAAGAGCCTTCAACATAGCTTCAACCAAAAGGAACTGAACATGTGTCAACGTCGTTAGGTGGAATTGTTAAACGACTACGACTCTGAAATTCACTACCATCCAGGTAAAGCGAATGTAGTGGCCGATGCGCTTAGTCGTAAAACTCATGTAAAGGGTATTAGTTGTCTCCAACTCGTTAATGATCTTCAAAACCGCATTCATGAAGCTCAATACGCCTTCGTTAATGAGGGAAGTCTCTCCCTCAAGATATGAGGTGGTGTTGAAGAAGATCTTAAGTCTAAATCCGATGGTATCCTATACTATCTCAATCGAATCTGGATTCCTAATCGTGATAACCTTTGAGACTTTCTGATGAATGAGGCACATAAATCGAGATATTCCATTCACCCTGGCGCTGATAAGATGTACCAAGATATGCGTGTGTCCTATTAGTGGCCTGGAATGAAGAAGGATATCACCACTTTCGTTGCGAAATGTCTCACTTGTTCGAAGGTTAAAGCTGAACACCAACGTCCCTCTGGTTTGCTTGAACAGCCATAAATTCCTGTCTGGAAATGGGAGAGCATCGCTATGGATTTTATCACTAATCTCCCTCGTACTTCTTCTGGTCATGACAATATTTGGGTGATCATTGATCGATTGACCAAATCAACTCATTTTCTCCCCATTCGTGAAGATTTCAAAGTCGAGAAATTGGCTAGAATCTACACTGATGAAATTATATGTCGTCATGGTATCCCCATTGACATTATTTCTGATCGTGATCGTCGCTTTACGTCCCGTCTTTGGCAAACCTTTCAATCCGCTATGGGTACCGTTCTAAACCTTAGCACCGCTTTCCATCCACAGTCAGACGGTCAAACAGAGTGTACTATCCAAACCTTAGAGGATATGCTTCGTTCATGCGTAATCGATTTTGGTGGCAACTGGGATTCACACTTGCCTTTGATCGAATTCTCGTACAACAATAGTTATCACACGAGTATTCAAATGGTACCCTTCGAAGCATTATATAGTCGCAAGTGTCGTTCGCCTATTTATTGGCACGAGATTGAAACAGGGGAATGAGTAGGTTTGTCAGTAGGTGCGTAAACTGGGGCATGTGGTGGAGTAGGACTCTGAATAGGCGCATGGATGACTGGCTCAGCTGGCATGATATTATCCCCAAAGTCTGGGTGTCTCTGTAGGCCAACGGCCTGAAGTGCAGATGAAGTAACAGATGCACCAGAGAGAACATCGGAGTCGGTGTCTGAGTCTGAAGAAATGTCCATCACCGAGACTACAGGTAACCAGGGAAATAAGTTGTTTGATGTTGGTGCATATGTCTGTCTACTTCGTCTTGTATCGAGTCTTGTATTAGATTAGATAGATCAGGGCATGTTGTACGAGAAAAACGAGAAACGTATAGGTGTGAACCATTTCGCACGAAATGGAAAAATGCCATTTCACACGAAATGAACAATGTCCATTTCGTACGAAATGGATCTGGCCATTTCGTACGAAATGGATCTGGCCATTTCGCTTGAGCCGTTTCGTGCGGAATGACTTGCCTATATATAGTAGCCTTGTTCAAATCATTTGTAACGTTTTCGATTCTGGTAGCGAAGCTCTGCCGAAGTGTCTCCAGCATTGTAAAACGATCTGATATCAATACAAAGACAGTTTAAGTGATTCTCTATGCAAATTCAGCTGAAATAACTCCGATACGTCTGATTCTGCCTTTCGTATTGGATAGAACTCTTCTGAACGACTCATTTTGGTCGTGTAAACGATCCTATAAGTGGTATCAGAGCTCAGGAGGAAGATTTCTTACCATTTCAGCTGAAAATTTCTGATTTCTACTCACTTTCTTCACATTTTTCAAAATTAAACGAGTTTTCACGGTTAAAATGGCTTGAATTTCTCATATAACGTGCGAAACACTGTTTTAACAAACCCTAGAAAGAATCAGATCTTAAATCAACTTAAAACTTGATCAATTTTAGCAAAAACTGTCCGAAAGTGTGACGTCAGCTCCATTTCGCACGAAATGGATACCAGATCGTTTTGACTTTGCTTCCATTTCGCACGAAACGGACCTTTATTTCGCTCCAAAGACCATTTCGCTTGAAAGGATCATTTCGTTTGAACAGGGTCCATTTCGCTTGAAAAGTTCATTTCGTTTGAAGAAGCATTTCGTTTGAAATATCATCCATTTCGTTTGAAAGTGTTTAAGTTTGTGAACTCTTGATATCGAGTCATGGATAACGAATTATACAACGCGTTTGCTAGTCCGATTACTATTACTCAGAACACGATGTTAGAAAATGAAACGGGTACCATGCAAAAACCGCCTAAGCTTATGAGTATTGAGGAGTATAGTGGATGGGCAGAACGTTTTGAAAATTGGGTTCAAGCATATTACCTAGATGCACGGGAATATACTGAATTTCGATATATTAGACCGGTTAAGGACAACGGACAGAAAGTTGACATTACAGATCTAGATGTTGATGAGAAAAAGAAATACAAAAATGAAAAGTTGATGGTTAGTCTCTTGCGGCAAGCTATTAAGGAAGAAATCTTGATTTTACTTCAACACAACGGAAGTGCTCATTCGATATGGAAAGAATTAAAATCAAAGTTTGTTGGAAGTAAAGAGATGATCAAGAACAAGATGTCGCTTTTGAAGAAAGAATTTGACCTATTTCGTGGACTAAAAACTGAAAACACCAAGCAGATTATAGAAAGATATTGCAATTTGGTGAAGAATATGAAAAGATTGAACATCGATAAAGATAAAGAAGAATTGATTGAAAAGTTGGCCGATGCGTTGCCACATGATGTTTGGGGCACGTATCTTATGATGTTGAAAAATAAACCTGAATTTGACAATCTAACTCTAAGTGATTTTATTGAACAACTCGAAGCTCAAGAGATGGAACAACGAAAGATAGCGAGAATGAAGAACTAGGATGGTGAACAAGATATTGGTCTGTATTACAAAGGTGGTACTAGTGATAAGACCAACATTGCACCAAAGATTGAAACTGCTTTCAATGCAAAAAGTTCTTCTGGAGGTTCATCTCAAGGATCAAATAGAAAAACTGGATTCTCTTCATATCCATCATTCGATCCAAATTTTTCAGCAACCAAGAGTGGCAAAGTTCTACAATGCAACATTTCGCTAAATCTTGAGAATGACAAAAATTACTCTGAAGAAGTAGCCAAAAGTCATATGTCTTTGTTGGTGACTGTGTTAGAGTCGTATGGGAGTTTAGTTGCAGGAAGGATCGGAAATCCAATGTTGACAAAAGAGGATTACGATCAGGTTGATGCTGAGGAGATGGAACTTATGGATATAAAGTGGTGTTTAGCGAGCGTGTTGAGAAGAGCTGAGAAGTTTAAACAAATCACAGGAAGAGATGATTTTCGTGATGCAAATGTTTCTACTTTAGGCTTTGATAAATCTAAAGTTACTTGTTTTCGTTGCAGGGAAAAAGGGCATTTCAAGTGAGAATGCACAAACCGCGAAGCAAGTGGAGCTCAAAATCCTTTCAACAACAATGATTATTATCGGAAAGCGATTTATCATCAAGTTGCTCAACAGCCGTATCAACAATCGCCACAAACTTCACATGCAAGGAAGGAGATTGAAGAACCAAAGAAAGCTTATCTAGTTAATCAAGAGGATGAAAGATTGCCAGAAGGTTTTAGATGGGACAAATATTGTCCGGATGAAGAGATCTTAAAGGCTAAATCTTTTGTTGCTCAAAAAGTTGAAGATGATGATAATGAATATTGGGCAAATAGTATGAAAGAGCATTTAAAATATCTAGCCGAGAGAGATGCTGAGAGAGAGGCTGAGAGAGATGCTGAAAGGGCTCGAATGGCAAAGAAGAAGATTGAAAAACAAGATGATAGTGAAGATGATTATTGGGCAGATAAAATGAAAGAGCACTTAAAATTTCTAGCCGAGAGAGATGAAGAAAGAAGGAAAGGTAAAAATGATGAAGAAGAGGTTCGAGTGATAAAGCAGTGTCACACCCCGATATTTCCACATATTACCGGTGGGCCCGGTTGGGAGTATCGTGACGTAGTTGATATCATCATAGTCAAACAACATAAATTTTAAATGCACAGCGGAAGCAAAAGATGAATCACGTTACAAACCGAATGAAAAGTAATATCAAAGTATTACAAACGGAATGTAAAGGATCCACAGGCGGATCAACTAAAAGATAATTTCCGTCTAGTACCTGCACTTAGCCTTTTTGGAAAATACGTCAGTTTACACTGGTAAATACAATTAACTGACTTGTTTTGAAAATGTTTTAGAAAATTGATTTGAATGCACATGGCACAAAACTTTTTATAACTTGGGATAATTATTTATATATAAACTTGTAAAAGAATTACATGTTTCTTATACGTTCAGTAGCCCGGATTGACACCGGGCTAAAGATTAATAGACACACCACATGATATAGTCCCGCGGCGAGTTATTCTCGAAACCGACGGTTATACCTTATTATTTATATAGGCACAGGCGGGTGTAGGCCTACACCCCGTGCTTAGGTCGTGGCCATTTCTATGAATGATGCCAAGGATATCCGGGACATGGTCATTAACCCCCAAAGGTTTTAAGCAAACAAAACAATTTAAACGGGTCATATCAATAAATTAACCTTCATACGATCAAAAATTCAATGCCCGACCAAGCGGTATTTTATATACCGTACCCCAAGCCCGTATAAGGGAAAATAAGTTAAAAGTATTTACCTGAGCAAATTATTCAATTTATCTCAACCGTATTCAATCAGCAAATGCAGATAGCTTTTACTGGGCTCCTAAATCTATAACGAAGGTTTTTAATAACCTATTAGATTCCTAACGGGTTTTAATTAAGCCTATGCTTAGACCGGTTAGTTTTAAAGGAGGATATACGGTTCAGACGCAAGATTAAGCGAAGACCAGATTAGAATGTGATTTAGACCCGACAAGTTTGTATACTTGTTTAATATGGGTAAACTAAACACATTCTGGATTTTGAGATAAAAATGATAAGGTTTGACCCGTTTTGGCTAATTTATGCAAACTAGTTACATAAACCGATCCGAATGCGAAAAGTGCGTAACGGGTAACCAAATGAGTCATGAACATGTTTCCTAAGTTAATATGCCTTAAATATGTTGTGATATTAGTAGGATGCCTTCCATTATGCCCAAAACGAATTTAAACTCAAACTATGCCCCGTAGGGGCATTTTGGTCATTTTAAAGGTTATAAAAGAGTTTAAATATTAATCTGAGGTTTAGGTCTGATATAATCAGTAAAAATACTTAATTGAATAAGTTATATCAGTAGGCTATTGCCTATGTGTGGAATTTATCACTTTTAACCCAACTATGCACCGAAGGGGCATTTTGTTAATTTCACATAGGCTTTAAAAGTCAAAATTAGAATTCTGAGTTTAAAAACTTTGGCCTACTGTTTATTTATGAAAATTTACTTAAAACATCAGTAGGGATCAAGTCTTATATATTTAAAATAGTTTTAATACATACTATGCGTTTAAAACACGTAAAAAGGCGGTTTTAAGCGATTTCCGGGTTTTATAAGAAAAGCTGATATTTTTATCATTCCAGAAGGCTTAAAATATTCTATTTATCATATAATATCAGTAGAAAAAGGTTTGGTATCAAAATGATTTGTAAAACTCATTTTATAGGCCAAAAGGGCAAAACCGACAATAACCGAATCTAAGCTAGAACCCTATGTTATGCTCAGCCTAAAAATAAATAAAAATCTTCAAAAATCCCAAAATATTATATTATATTAGTGGGTATAAAGTTTGGTATCAAAAATTGGGTTTAGATAGGCTTTATGCTAATTACGCCGTTTAATTAATAAAAAGCTTTTCATTTACGCTAATGAGCATAACTCCTAATCTAGACCTCAAACTGATGTCGAATTTTTAGGGCAAGTTTATAAATCAGTAATAAAGGTTTCTATCCTCTCACATTTTCAAAAATCTCGTTTTAAGGTCAAAAGGGCATAATAGTCAATATTTTGGCATATAACGGAAACATGCATATGAATCGGATAACTAAGGAATCAAGTTGTATAACCTCAGAGGGTTACACTAATCTATAACTTGGTCCTAATAGAGCTCTAAGGCATATCTAAATTAAGCTAAATCAGGTCAGAACTGAAAGTCAAAGCAAAAGTCAACTTTTGTGGCTTTCGGTTCCAAACCGAGCCTAAACTTAGAATTGTCGGGTTGAACATGCTTAGACATGTTCAACTAATATTTACCAAGTTATTAAAGTGAGAAAACTGATTTTATGGCTTCTATATTAATAGTTATGAATTTTATTTAAAACTAACTCGTTTGACTTTTATTTGACCCGACAATTTAACTCAGTAAACGTGGTAATTAGGAGGTGCCCTTTTGAGGGTTCAACACCTACCTAATTATGGTCACGTAGCCATGTTCATTGCAAACAATGACTTAACCGTTTAAAAGTCAAAGTGTTTATCACAAACGCTTGACTTTTCGGCTATAAGCACGAAAGGAACACTTACAAGTGGTCCTTAGGACTGAAGGAGGTTCCTAATATGATCAGAATCCTCTTGCATTCAGAGAGCCAAAGCAGAAAAGCAATGAAGGTGTGTAGTGAAAGTGAAAACCCACCTCTTTATATACTTTTCGGGACCTCGTAGGATCGTAACATGTGTCGAGAGGTTATATTCAGATCATGACAGGTGTTAAGTGGTTTTATGATTCAATGGGCAGCCCCTAGTATCGAATTTGTGAGTATGGAAGCCAGCTTGAACAAAAACCAGCAACGAATAGGCTGTCTACATCTATTTCTGCATCTGTGCAGGTCTCGCGGCCCCCGTAGGGGTCTGTGTTGCCTTACGCGGCCCGCCTAACAGTCCAGCCCAGCAAACAGTTTCCATAATGTGCAGTTTCAGTCCCTGAACTATGTTAAATGGCTTTTCTGACGCGTATAGGGCCCGTTAACCTCATTTCAAGGCTCCACCATGATGCCCATACATAGGGGACATGAAACATGCTCAAAAACATGTCGGATGTCGGTTCGTTTGGCCATACGGTCACGTTGTTCATCTAATTACGACGAAACACGACCGGACGCGAAAAACGATCCAAATTACGCGACGAATGAAATTTTATCATGCCGAACACTAAAATAAAATATTTTAATGCTTACATAAATTTTTGGGTGTCCGGATATATTCAGAATGCAAGATATGCGCGAAAATGCAAACTTGTGCACTTTTTGACACTTTTAGTCCCTGCATGACTTAAAAGTTTATTTTTGCGCACCAAACACCTATAAGCCTAAATCTAAGCTATATAAAGGATAAATAGGGTATGTTTAACTCATGGTCATATTCCAGAAGGTCCGATACCCTACGAATCGACATACTTTTGCAGTTTGACGCAAATAGTCCTTTAATCGCACAAAGTAGCGCGAAATGTCGTTTACTGACATCCAAGCCTTCCATGGCCCATAATGGGCATTCCCAATCATGATTTTAATTATTGCTATGCTATCGATCACTTAAATGGTCACCAAAAGGCATAGATTCAAAAGTTGACGCTTTAGATCCCTCTAATGCGCAAACTTGCGCATAACATCGTTTAATAGCATCGAAACCTCATCTAATTCATATTAGGCATTCTTGAGAGTATTATTAAACATAACGATGCTTCGGGTTTGCTAAAATGTCATTTAGAGGTATAATTCAACATATTGACACTTTTAGTCCCTCTAATTTGCAAAGTTGCGCGTAATTTTACTTATCGGCATAAAAACCTTAGACGGCCAATAATTTGGAATTCCCGAGAGTGTAATAAAATATCATGAAGCTCCTGGTTTGTTAAAAGGTTACTCAGAGGTAAGAATTAACATGTTGACGCTTTTAACCCTTTATTGCGCAAACTTTCAATTAATTACGCAACGGCTACACTCGATCATCAAGTGGCTCATTTGTGAATATAAACATCGTAAGAGGTTATTTAGAAACTTATTTTAGGTGTGCTAATACTTCCAGTCCTTTCATAATCAGAGTTTTCGATTTTTCGAAAAATTAGTCCCTAAATTTCAATGTTTGACTTCATTAGGGTTTATTACACGTGTCAATACATCATTGGTCGTGATTTTACGAGGTGTTACATCCTCACCCCCTTAAAAGAAATCTCGACCTCGAGATTTGCTAAAATGCTGGAAGTACTTTTTGTCGCATAATGGACTTAACTTCTATAGCATATCTGGAGCCTCTCCAAGCTCCCAAGTTAACCTCTATAATATGTACATGTATCCTTTTTGGAGCTTCTTAACCTGTCGATCCTCAATCGATACAAGTTTCTCATCATATCTTAAATCTGCATATCATTATGTGATAATGCTTCTCGACTTATTGGCAAAACACATCCTTAAATCATTAGTGTGTAATGCATTGCGAGCTCCGCCAAGCTCCTTAAATAGGTTTTTGTTTATAAGCTATTTGATCTTGATACATTCGATTCCCTTGAATGATTCTATATATTCAGAGCTTAAGTAGCCTAATAACTAACAAATTGGCACATCCTTCCAGGGTGATATCTTTTGTTGAATCTTATGCCTTAACAAGAACTTAGGAGGGTTGTTACTTTCATTAGTCCTTGATTTTCTTCCGAATACTGGCAACTTACAAATGATTATGGATTTATATGATATTATTCGTTGTTTCCAAGGCAACTTTCAGATCCTGATAATTGGACTTACCAATCTTTTGTCTAACAATAAATGTTTAACATTCCATCTATACAAGGTCTCCAAAGGAGCAGTCTTGATAATTATATGACAACTATTATAGAAAAGTTTATCTTAAGGTGAGATGGTTATTCCCATCCACTGCTTAAAACTAATCTTAAGGAATAGCTAATCCTCGCCGCTAGTCGAACAAATCGACGATCCTGGGCAGCTGATGCCAATTCTTAATTGTTGCCTAATTAGGGTTGCGGTAATCAATGCATAAGCAAAATGAACCGTCTTTCTTAATTGACTATACCGAATTCTCAGATTATTGAGTTAGGCCATATGAATCTCTATTTTAAAACTCACCTAATCAGGGTTTCATTTCTTCCAATGATGGTACTAGCCGTCTTGGAGATTCCATAATAATACAGCCCTAAATGGGATATAAATCTTAACTCTACTTGCCTTTCAGGAGGTAAACAGGGTAATCTTTGGAGAAGACAATCAAGATACAAGGAGGTTGCAGAGATTTTTCCAAATCTCAGGCTCCAGTTCATCTATCATATTCCGTGTCAGATAAGTGACACATTTATGTTACGAGTCCACGAATTCCTTAATCGAAGACCTTTACTTGGACAATTCCATTCTGGGTATCTTCTTTGAATACCATTAGCTGACTTTAGTACCATATGACCATCGGAATATCTTTGTGGTCCCATGCATTAAACCTCCATACTAATCAGGCATGGAAGAAATCCATGGAACATATTAAGATGCACCAATCCTCATATGGCGCTTTTATCATACCATCTGGTATTCGTAATCGATAGTGATTAAGGAGATATTAACTATATATGCTGACGCACTTCCTCTAGAGAGAGGATACTTCTAAAATTCTACGACTGAAGGTTTCTGACAGGAACAGAAGAAATGGTTCTTATGATTTCGCCTGTAAGTTTTACCTTACACTTAATATCTGGGGTTCTTACGGGAAAATTTCTAAAAGTTTGCTAAGCTTATGGTCTTATGAGAGACTTACCAGCACCTGAAATCAAACGTAACTCCTAGCAATAAAATCACAATAAGGGATTTATCTGGTGTCCTTATTAATGTGAACTGCCTCTAATCATTCATCAGGAGGGTTAAACGCCTCCATTCTTAATCCTTTTAAACTTAGCTGTAAAATCTTTGACAAATTTTTGGGCAGTCTCAGTTTGATTGGTTATTTCTTAATCTATATAACGTGAGTAGCTGAGGTAGATCCATAATGGATTTATAATGAGCAGGCTTTGAAACTTTAATGTGCCCTCTTATTGCCGATGCTAACCACCAATAATTATTTTCATTAAGCTTAGATTTTGGGTAAATGGAATAGGGTACTATCTCAGCCAATGAATTAAAATTTGCAACATACTGTCGACAGTCTAGAACTTTTATGGTGAGAGTCAGAAAATTCGTATCCCATCTTTTTCCATTTCATGAAGCGGGTAATAGGTTTTTCTAATAAGGCTCTTAAAACTTGGACCATCCCATATTGTATAAAAGGATCTTTCATATGGACTTCATTAATGTCCTCTCTAATTAAGGGTATTGCCATCGAATGATTGTGATGCATACCTCACCGTGTCCTTTCCCGCATAACCGCTGATACACCTAATGGTTTCTACTTCATCCAACAATTTCCTGCAATTGATGGCCCCTTTTTACTATTGAAGTCTCTTGACTTCCAAGAGACGAAGTACCTTTAAGTACATCCTAAAAGAATGGGGCTCCTTACCATATATGATTTCATTTAGTTTATTCTTCGCATTTGAAGTATGAATAAAGCTCTTCTCATGAGCAGTGACATGTGTTTTAGAGCAAGCAGCATTCGGCTTCTTGAACCTTTTTATGACTTTTCTCATAGCCTTTCTAACAGCTGCTTTAATTACCGTTTTGGAGATTAACTACATTAACATTGAGGTTCACATTTGGTGCACCATTAACATTTGTCGCATCTCTACCATCGCGACTGTTGTTTGTCTCTTCTGAGTTTTCCATACTCGGAGCTTTGGTATTAAATACTAAATTCAACAAGTGCTTAGGCAATTCGTACCATGTGTCTCCTTGAACTGTCAAAGCCTCATCATAAGGAGTTGTTGGTGGATACGTCTGTCAACTTCGTCTTGTATCGAGTCTTGTACTAGAACTGTTAGATCAGGGCACGTTGTTCGAGAAATAGGGTTTTAGTGTGTTTGAGCTAATTTCGCTTGAAATGGCCAGTGCCACTTTCAAGTGAAATCAGCTTCCCTATATATACCCTTCATGCGAAATCATTTGTAACTTTTGTAATTCCGGTACCGAAGTGCTGCCGACGTGTCTACTAATCTGTAAACTTGTTATAATCAATATAAAAGACAATTAAGTGTGAATCAAGCTGTTTTACAAGTCAATTCATTAGTTTCCGCCTCTTGAATTGATTAGAACTCTTCTAATTGACTCGTTTGGGTCATAAAACGATCCTACAAGTGGTATCAGAGCTCAGGAGGAAGAGTTCTTGCCAAAACAGCCGTTATTTCTGTTTTCTACACCTTATTTTACAAAATTCACAAAATTTTACGGTCAAAATGATTTGAATTTCACATATTATACGCGAAACAGTGTTTTAAAGAATCCTTGAAAGAATTGGACCTTAATTCAGCTTAAAATTGGTAAAAATTGTAATTTCTCTTGAAAATGATTTCGATTAAGTGACGTCAGCAGCATTTCACACGAAATTAGCACTTGACTCCGCTTGAAATTGTAATTTCGTTTGAAAAGTACATTTGATTTCACATGAAATTACCTGATTCCGCTTCAGAGTGTGATTCCGTTTGAGACGTGCCACACGAAATTAGTAATTTCACTCCAAAGTGTAATCTCGTTTGAAAGTTCATCGGTTTCAAACGAAATAAGGTATTTCATGTGAGTGTGTATTCCGTGTGAAAGGTATTTCGCACCAAAAGTGTTATTCCGTGTGAAGGGGGTATTCCGCTTCAAAAGTGATTTCGGTTAAGACTTGATTCCGTTTGAGTTTGGTATTTCGTGTGAAACTGTGTTTTTGAGACTCGTGTTTGTGAAACAATTTTTCGAATCATGGAAGAGGAATTCTACAATGCATTTGCTACACCAGTTGCTCCAGTTACAGCTGCTGAAACTCTTTACAGTGAAAACGAGACGGGAACTTATCAAAAGCCACCAAAGCTTATGTACATCGAAGATTTTAGAGGATGGCAAAATCGATCTGAGAATTGGGTGCAAGCTTATAAGTTTGACGCATGGTGTTCATTAGAGAAAAATTACGAGAAACCGAAAAATGAACGTGGAATTGAAAAGGCTTTTTGTGACTATTCAGATGATGAAAATTTGAAATACACAAGTGAAAAAATGATGATCAACATTTTACAACAGGCAGTTAAAGAAGATATCTTTGTGTTACTCCAACATGATGGTACTGCTAGATCAATTTGGACGGCATTAATTCAAAATTTTAAATGAAGTGCAGATATGATCAAGAACAAAAAGGCTTTACTAAAGAAATCATTTGATATGTTTGTAGCCTTGGAAGGTGAAACAACAAAAAAGACCATTGATATATATTGTCATCTGGTTTTGGAAATGGGAAGATTAGATATAAAGAAAGATGATAAAGAATGGGTTGATAAGTTAGCCGATGCATTACCACAGCAGAAATGGGGAACTTATTTGTTGATCTTAAAGCATTTGAGAAAATCTGAAAATATGAATCTGGCACAGTTTATTCAGAAGATTGAAGAGCATGAGTTGGATATCCAGAAAACGGCAATCATGAATAATCCAAATGTTCAACAAGATGTCAGTTTATACTATAGAGAAAATAAATTTGAAATTACTCCCAACCCAAAGATTCAAACTGGTTTCAGTGCTGATAGTTCGTCCGGAACGAATGGTAGTACTGTGACACAGAGTGGTGGATCTTCGTCTTCATATTCAAGCTTTGATCCAAATCTTACAACACCAAGTTCTCAATGACAGAATTCTACAAATTTGCAGTGCAATGTTACTTTGAACATTCAAAATGGTCAAAATCTGTCTCCAGAAATAGCTAAGCAACACATGTCATCACTTGTTGCTATGTTGGAATCATATGAAAGTTTGATTGCTGGCAAAATTGGAAATCCGATGCTTACCAAAGAGGATTATGACCAAATTGATGCTGAAGAACTTGAGTCGATGGACATCAAGTGGTGTTTAGCTAGTGTTGTTCGAAGGGTTGAAAAATTTCAACAAATCACTGGAAGAGATGACTTTAGTGAATTGTCTAAATCTCCGATAGGGTTTGACAAATCAAAGGTCACTTGTTTTCGTTGCAAAGAAAAAGGTCATTTTAAGCGTGAGTGCAAAAACAAAGAAGCAGATGGAAGACAAGATCAGTCTAGAAAGAATAATTATTATCAAAAGTCAATTTTTCATCAGAATACTCAACAACCACAAACTGCACATGCACGTACCATTGAAGAGAAAAGAGCTTGTTATGGTATAATTGACCAAGATGATGAAAAGGTTGCAGAGGGTTTTAGCTGGGACAAATACATTCCACCTAATTCAGGACTTGTTGCTAGAATCTTGGAAGAACAAGAAGTCAAAAGAACGAAGATCTTTAAATCATCAGAAAGTGATGATGATACTGATGACGAGGAAGAGTACATTAATAATGCAAGAAAATATTTAGACTCATTTAGTTTTAATTTGTTTTTTGCAGATAAAATTGAAGTGTTGAAAGAAAAACGAGCTGCTCGTCTGAAGAAAGAATTAGAGATAAAAAGAATTGCTGAAGAAAAGGAAAAACTGGAAGCTGAGAAAGCTGGAGTTGAAGATAGTTCAACAAAGAAAATTGAAGAAGAAGAAAGTGAGATAAAAGTGAAAGTTGATGAAAAATTGATGTTTGAGAAGGTTGTCGAAAAAATTGTTGAAGTCGAAAAAATAATCGAAGTTGAGAAACTCGTTGAAGTTGAGAAGGTTGTCGAGGTTGAAAAGATAGTTGAGGTTATTAAACCTTGTTCGAAATGTTTGGAGTCTTGCAAAGATTGTGAGGAGAAAGACAAGAAGATTAGTGAACTGGAAGAATTGAAAGATAATTTGTTGTCTGATGTGAAGTATGTGAAAGAATCATATGATGTACTGAACAGAACAGTAAATGGTCTGAAAAAGACAAATTCAGAAATTGAGGTTGCTATGACAAAGATGAGTTCTACATTAATGTCAAAGCAGAAGGTCATCAATGAGTACATTGAAGACGGTGCAAAATTGAAGCAGGATTTGGAACTCGAAAAGATAGAAAGTGAAAGAATCAAAAGATTGTTGTTGAGTTATACAACTTGTGATTATTTGATTGATCGAGTTTATCCTACTGTTGCAGGTCTTGAAGCTTTTCAAGAACAAAAAAAAGAAGAAACGGATGCTGGTAAGAAACAAAGTGCTAAGTATAATAAGTGTCCGCCCCCGATCTTTGAAACTTATTCTCCCAGAAAGCCAAATGAGGAACAATTAAAAAATGCGCTCAACATAAAGTTAAAGTCTGAAATCATTGATGAGTTACCAAACAATATTGATGTCACATTCACAGCGTCTGACACTGATCATGAGTCTGAATTGTTAAAGAAAGTGGTCGATCAGGTGTTGGATATGGATGAAGAGTCAAAGTCGGAGTCTGAGTCTGAAAGTTTGAGTTCGTCAGAAAAGAGTCCGAGTTCACCGGTTAAGCGGGTTTACAATAAAGAATTCATGTTATCAAAATCTAATTTGAATGACGGATCAATCAAAGTAGCATATACTTTGAATGATTCAGACAAATTATATTCTGATGAAGAATTTCCAATAAGAAGTGTCAAATCTGAAATGATTAAACAGGTTTTCATATTAACAGAAATTAATATTTCTGAAATAAAAGATTTAAATCTTTATGAGAAAACTAAAAAGTACACTTCAAGAGTTTAACAGAGATTGAGAAAAAAAAAAGGGTTACAGTTCTAGTTCAGGTTATCGAAAAAAACCAAACCATAACAGTAATTTCAAAAAGAAAGGTCTTGGTTTCATTTCCCCGGAAAATTATAAAAACGAGAAAAATTATAAATCAAAAACAAAATTTGTTGCAGGAGGAAGTTCTGAAGAAGAGCAGAAGAAACCATTCTGGAGACAGTCAAACCAAGAGTTTCTTGCTAAAAGAAGAAAATATTTGAAGAAATTTGTTCCAAGAGTTGACAAAGGAACCTGTTTTAAATGTCAAGAAGTTGGGCATATCGCTTGGAATTGTCCAAAGTCCAACAACACAAAACTGGGAGTTACTTCTAACTCAAAGTTAGAAAAGAAATTTTTTGATGAAAAGAAACAACCAACAAATTTCGAAACTGGTGAAAGTTCAAAACGTTTTTACAAAAGAAAAGTTGACTTGAATAAACAAAGATGGGTTGAAAAATCTGAAAGTAGTTCTGACAATGAATCTGATTCCATAAAATCAGAGGAGTCATTTATTGAGAAAAAGAATGAGAATTTAGTTCCTAAGATGAACGATGAAAACTTTCCAAAATTGTCAAAAGAAAATTTGAAGTTAAAGGTTGGTAAAACTGAGATTTCAGGTCAATTCTTCCCTGGTAAAGGAGAATTTGATGCTGAAAAAGCTTTCAATGGGAAAATTAAACACATCTTTGGGAAGATGGTTGATGGAAAAGTGAAAAGTGCAGAAGATTTTTACAAATAAAAAAGATGGTGGGATAGATGTGTACCAAAACCACCCAAGGCTGGTCAGGCTTGGGTGACAGGATTTTCAAACTAAAAACCTGACTTGCCGGAGCTCCCAAGTTGGTAATCGTGGAGCAGGAATCGGCACATTTCTTGAGAAATTCACAGGATGGTAACTGTGATATTTCAACTTACAAGTGGTAAATCAGGGACATTAAGTTGTACTTGATTTTCTACAATTGGTATTTGATGTTTGAATTTAAAAACTGTTATATTTTTCAAAAGGTTGAAATTGAAAGAACAATGTGATGAAACTCCTAACCTACAAGTGGTTTGAAAAATCAACAAAATTTATTTTCCGAAAAAAATCATTTGATTAAAACAAACTTAAGTGTTTTGAAATCATAATGGGAAAATATTTTGTTTTGATGGGGAGTTCTGATTGTTTATGCCAAGTGGATGGCGAATTGAAGTGTTTCGATATCAGTTGTCACTTTATTTGTATAGTTTGTTTTCAAATTTCCTTTAAATGATTTTGAATTTTAGGGGGAGTAAGAATTTTCAGAAAATCCAAAAACATTAGAAAATTTGAAAAAGCCAAAAACATGATAAAAGAAAAAAATGAGTTTTGTTGTGAAAATGAGGAAATGATAGTACATCAGTAGACAGCTACAGTATGCTAAAGAAATGTAATGATTAAATAGCGTTAAACGGTCTCACTGATGATATGCCGATAGGTTTTTACACATTTAGTAAGCTTTTTCGGGATATAAACTTAAATTCAAACTTGCTTATTTCGTGGGGAACACTACTTGGATATATAGGTAACCCCTGAAATTTCATTTGAAGGATCCCTCTTTCTGAGATACTAGGTCTTTATACTCAGTGGTATTTGGGGTACTATCCCGGGACTTCTGATTTTGTGGAAGCAATGGCCTAGTCCCCGAAGAATACTTTACGCTTGGTTGAAATAAAAGCCTGCCCTCAGCATAAAAATGATGAAACATTGAAAAATGCTAGTCATGTGCTGTTGTAAAAAAGATCCTCTAAAGGGGACCCACCAAAAGTCGAAGCCCTCATCTCTCTGATTTTGCGGAAGCAATAGCCTGAGCTCTCACGGCCCTCGCATTTAACCCCTTACAGATATCATCTGTGGTATACTCACCTGTAAGACTGAATATTGGGATCTGGATACGGGAGTATATTCAAGAGGTGGGACACATGAATGAGTTTAAGTTCTTAATTCACCTAATTCGTATCCTGAATCAGTTGAAATTTGTGTGAAAATTTAAGTGGATCAGTATATCGACAATCTAAGTGAATTGTTTAATACTTAATGTGTAACTAAGCTCAACGGTACTTGTGACTTGTCAAAAACTGATATGATCCTCTTACACAAACTCAAAAAAATATTGTATGTAAATATGTTTTTATTGCATTTTTTTAATTTCAAAAATTCAAAAAGATTTCGGAGTGTTTTAGCAAAAATTTTGAAAAATTCAAAAAGATTTTAGACAACTGATGTTTAAAAGCTGATTTTCAAAAATTCCAAGTGCTAAACATGATGAACAAAAGGTTTGGGAGATTTTGTTTGAAATGTTTGAGATGAAAAATGGTTTTGAAGAGGAAAATAGTATTTCTACAAGTGGTTTATCAGAGATTTTAAATGTTAAATCATTTTGTATAATTGTGTCTATAAGTGGTAAGAATAGAATAAAATTTGTCAAATTGTTTAATTTGTAAATCTTATTTTGAGGTAGAGAATGTGCAGGTAATGGCTATGAGAGAGCCAGCTTGCGATTCTAGTACCTGATGTAAGCCAGGTCACGATCTTGAAATCTGTGAAAGCCAGACTACGATCTCAGCACAACTCAAGGGGGAGTCTGCTAGTAGAACAACATCTGAGGGAGAGAAAAGTCTATAGATGCAAGAGTCAGAATCGAATCCTGATGATAAAAGAGAGTAGAGGATAAAGATTGAAGATGCTTACACTTTCAGATATTTTGGAAGAGCCCAAAGACTAATAAATACTGAAGACGTTGAAGACTCGACACTTAAGACTCGTCAACATCCGAGGGAGAGTCTGTTGGTGCATACGTCTGTTAACTTCGTCTTGTATCGAGTCTTGTACTAGAATTGTTAGATCAGGGCACGTTGTTTGAGAAATAGGGTTTTAGTGTGTTTGAGCTAATTTCGCTTGAAAGTGGCAAGTGCCATTTCAAACGAAATCAGCATTGTTAATTTCGCTTGAAATGGCCAGTGCCACTTTCAAGCGAAATCAGCTTCCCTATATATACCTTTCATGTGAAATCATTTGTAACTTTTGTAATTCCGGTACCGAAGTGCTGCCGACGTGTCTACTGATCTGTAAACTTGTTATAATCAATATACAAGACAATTAAGTGTGAATCAAGCTGTTTTACAAGTCAATTCATTAGTTTCCGCCTCTTGAATTGATTAGAACTCTTCTAATTGACTCGTTTGGGTCACAAAACGATCCTACAGGAGTCTTGATAACTACTTGCTTCTTATCACACACAATATGGGCTTGGTTTTAAGACGACCAATCCATTCCTATCACTATATCGAGTCCCTCTTATTTTTAACGGAAACAAGGACGGTGGAAAAGAATGATTCCTAATGGATATAAAACATCCATCTAATATTGTTGAAGCATTCTCTGAGGTACCATCGGCCAGTTCTACTTCATACTTAACGCTTAGAGTTTTAACAGGCAGATTTAATAATTTACAAAATCTATCGTCTACGAAAGACTTATCTGCACTTAAATAAATAATACTCTAGCATAAACGTCATTGATAAGGAAAGTACCTGTTGTGACATTGTCATCCTGAACGGCCTCTTGAGCATTCATTTGAGAGCCCCCAGCTTTGGTCTTCTTAGCCTCCCCAGGCTTCTTGGTTTTATTTGGGCAATTAGTTTTGATGTGCCTTTTTCATTGTAACCATAGCAGGTTGTGTCCTTTATGTCTTGGCACTCCAAAGTCTTGTGCCCTTCCTTATTACAAATTCCACAAGGCTTAGCTTGTGAATCTAAAGTTCCTTTCCCTTTAGTCGCCTTCTTTGGGCAGCGGTTCTTTATGTACCCCTTCTCGCCACAACCATAGCATGTGGCGTCCTTCAAGTCCTTGCACTCATGGGTCTTGTGATCCATCTCTTTACAGATGACACATCCCCTTGTCTATTCATAGAAACATTTTCCGAAGTGCTTCTTCCCGCAGGTTTTACATTTGGGTTTTGCCTCCTTTGGCTTGGACTGGTTATAGTTTGAACCAGTCCTCCCCTTTTTGTAACCTTTATTTGGGGTATTATCGCACTTTCGCTTATGATCCTTTAATGCTCGGTCCACGGCTTTGTTTACGGCTGTATCTAATATAGCATGTAACTCGGTGCCCGTTAAGTTCAGTCTTGCATCATTATTCTGATCAACTGGATGATTGTGAGCTTCAGATGAGTCAGCCATGGTGAAGCTTTGAAGGCTACAAACCAAGTAGTAATAATTTGTTTAATTATATAGTGAATTGTCGAACTTAATAATTAAATAGCCATGGTGCAAATAAACCATATAGGCCAATAGATAGTATAAAACTTATTTTGATTATGTTTTGCCTAGGTTTTTAAATAATCCATCTTTGGCGTTTAAACGGAATATAATCCTTCATATTTATTAGACAGGGGACATAAGTCACGACTGTCAATGTCGTACCGACATTTTATATATAGCACAAGGGCTTGTTCCAAAGGACTTTTTGATGGCACAGAGGCCTTGTCACTAGGGAAATTTTAAAACATAATCAATGATCCTTTGGGTCGGATAAATTTCATAGTTCATTGCCTTTTGGCAGGAAGTTATGAAATAAAACTATCTTTGTCATGATTACATCTTTGCCCATAGGTATACATCTTAAATGGATGTTTTGATGTATACATCATGTTCGATGTTTATTAGCCATGATTCCTATTGATCATTCGGGCTAAATAAGGGGTTTGGAAGTTCCCAATATAAAGATGACAAGTGTGATTTTATCGCATCACCTGTTGTCAGGACTGTTAACATGTTTTCAGATGTTAACAAGGATTGGAATCTTTTTAAATAGGTTTTACCATCTTGGCCATGTCTGAAATGACATCTAGGCTAGGTTTTACTTTTAAGATTCTTTTTAATATTTAACACAGAACAATCCTAGAGTGAGATGTTAATAAGGATCTGAATCTCTTTTAAACAGGTTTTACCATCATAGCCAGGTCTTTAATGACATTCAAGCTAGGTTATACCCTTTTAAGATTTCTTTTTAATATATATATATATATATACTGGCAGATCATTTACAAAAAGGAATGATATTCCAATTTATTTCATATATTATATTCATATATAATGATATAAATGAAATTTAGGTAAAACATTCCATTGATTTCAAAAGAGGTACAGAATTGCCCTAAACGGGACTTGAAAGAAATAATGTTGTCCATGAAGGGACATAAAGATAAGTATGCCCTTATAAGGGCTTACTAAGGAAACGAACTTCAAAAAAAGGAGTTCCTTCTTCATTTTATTTCTGAATGTTTTCTCCTTGGTTGCACGTTAATCCTAGTCGTAGTACGAAGCTCGGCCTTTCCTAGGCTTCAAATGGGGAGAATTTCCATTACGGCTTCTTTGCTTGGCGACATATATAAAAAAATATATAGAATTGAAAGCAATAATTCTCCGAATAGAGATGAGAGTATTCCTACGTTAAGTCTAGACTCAGAAGGTCAAGGAATGTGCTACTGTGTCACTGAGATTAAACACAAAAGACTAGTGTTTAATTCACTCAATGTTGGCTCTGATACCAACCTGTCACACCCCGATATTTCCACATATTACCGGTGGGCCCGGTGGGGAGTATCGTGACGTAGTTGATATCATCATAGTCAAACAACACAAATTTTAAATGCACAGCGGAAGCAAAAGATGAATCACATTACAAACCGAATGAAAAGTAATATCAAAGTATTACAAACGGAATGTAAAGGATCCACAGGCGGATCAACTAAAAGATAATTGTTCAACAGACTTTAACATCTAAGCTTGCAAGACTCTTTATTGATGCTAGGAGTAGCCAGCCTATTCCGTCTAGTACCTGCACTTAGCCTTTTTGGAAAATACGTCAGTTTACACTGGTAAATACAATTAACTGACTCGTTTTGAAAATGTTTTAGAAAATTGATTTGAATGCACATGGCACAAACCATTTTATAACTTGGGATAATTATTTATATATAAACTTGTAAAAGAATTACATGTTTCTTATACGTTCACTAGCCCGGATTGACACCGGGTTAAAGATTAATAGACACACCACATGATATAGTCCCGCTGTGAGTTATTCTCGAAACCGGCGGTTATACCTTATTATTTATATAGGCACAGGCGGGTGTAGGCCTACACCCCGTGCTTAGGTCGTGGCCATTTCTATGAATGATGCCAAGGATATCCGGGACATGGTCATTAACCCCCCAAAGGTTTTAAGCAAACAAAACAATTTAAACGGGTCATATCAATAAATTAACCTTCATACGATCAAAAATTCAATGCCCGGCCAAGCGGTATTTTATATACCGTACCCCAAGCCCGTATAAGGGAAAATAAGTTAAAAGTATTTACCTGAGCAAATTATTCAATTTATCTCAACCGTATTCAATCAACAAATGCAGATAGCTTTTACTGGGCTCCTAAATCTGTAACGAAGGTTTTTAATAACCTATTAGATTCTTAACGGGTCTTAATTAAGCCTATGCTTAGACCGGTTTGTTTTAAAGGAGGATATACGGTTCAGACGCAAGATTAAGCGAAGACCGGATTAGAATGTGATTTAGACCCGACAAGTTTGTATACTTGTTTAATATGGGTAAACCAAACACATTCTGGATTTTGAGATAAAAATGATAAGGTTTGACCCGTTTTGGCTAATTTATGCAAACTAGTTACATAAACCGATCCGAAAGCGAAAAGTGCGTAATGGGTAACCAAATGAGTCATGAACATGTTTCCTAAGTTAATACGCCTTAAGTATGTTGTGATATCAGTAGGATGCCTTCCATTATGCCCAAAACGAATTTAAACTCAAACTATGCCCCGTAGGGGCATTTTGGTCATTTTAAAGGTTATAAAAAGAGTTTAAATATTAATATGAGGTTTAGGTCTGATATAATCAGTAAAAATACTTAATTGAATAAGTTATATCAGTAGGGTATTGCCTATGTGTGGAATTTATCACTTTTAACCCAACTATGCACCGAAGGGACATTTTGGTAATTTCACATAGGCTTTAAAAGTCAAAATTAGAATTCTGAGTTTAAAAACTTTTTCCTACTGTTTATTTATGAAAATTTACTTAAAACATCAGTAGGGATCAAGTCTTGTATATTTAAAATAGTTTTAATACATACTATGCGTTTAAAACGCGTAAAAATACGGTTTTAAGCGATTTCCGGGTTTTATAAGAAAAGCTGATATTTTTATCATTCCATAAGGCTTAAAATATTCTATTTATCATATAATATTAGTAGAAAAAGGTTTGGTATCAAAATGATTTGTAAAACTCATTTTATATGCCAAAAGGGCAAAACCGACAATAACCGAATCTAAGCTAGAACCCTATGTTATGCTCAGCCTAAAAATAAATAAAAATCTTCAAAACTCCCAAAATATTATATTATATCAGTGGGTATAAAGTTTGGTATCAAAAATTGGGTTTAGATAGGCTTTATGCTAATTACGCCGTTTAATTAATAAAAAGCTTTTCATTTACGCTAATGAGCATAACTCCTAATCTAGACCTCAAACTGATGTCGAATTTTTAGGGCAAGTTTATAAATAAGTAATAAAGGTTTCTATCCTCTCACATTTTCAAAAATCTCGTTTTAAGGTCAAAAGGGCATAATAGTCAACATTTAGGCATATAACGGAAACATGCATATGAATCGGATAACTAAGGAATCAAGTTGTATAACCTCAGAGGGTTACACTAATCTATAACCTGGTCCTAATAGAGCTCTAAGTCATATCTAAATTAAGCTAAATCGGGTCAGAACTGAAAGTCAAAGCAAAAGTCAACTTTTGCGGCTTTCGGTTCCAAACCGAGCCTAAACTTAGAATTGTCGGGTTGAACATGATTAGACATGTTCAACTAATATTTACCAAGTTATTAAAGTGAGAAAACTGATTTTATGGCTTCTATATTAATAGTTATGAATTTTATTTAAAACTAATCTGTTTGACTTTTATTTGACCCGACAATTTAACTAAGTAAACGTGGTAATTAGGAGGTCCCCTTTTGAGGGTTCAACACCTACCTAATTACGGTCACGTAGCCATGTTCATTGCGAACAATGGCTTAACCGTTTAAAAGTCAAAGCGTTTGTTGGATTGACGTGTGACCCTAACGAGTCAATCTGAGTAGTTCATCATCAAATACAAAGGCGGAATCAATGTAAATGACGTAAAACAGCTTGTTCCTTTCTAATCTTTATCTATTACTGATTTCCTGAGCTTTTATAGATCTGATTACAATTCGACAGCACCTCGGCTCTCAAACAATGACTTCTAATTCCGTTTCAAATGAACATAGCACACACCTATATATAGAGTTGTGATTCCGCTTGAACATGACATGTGAGTTTCAAGCGGAATTAGTAATTTCGCTTGAACATCTCAATGCTCATTTCAAGCGGAATTACCTTGTTGATTTCGCTTGAACTGGACATTGACACTTTCAAGCGGAATCACCCACTTTTACATATAAAACCCTAATTTCATTTCTGTTGTGTGCTCGTTTATCCTATCTAGACATAAGACTCGATTAGGACGAAGTTAACAGACACTAGATGCACCAACAGACTCCCCCTTGGATGTTGACGAAGTCTTCGGCGTCGAGTCTTCAGTCTTTGTCTGTTTCCAAATTTCCTTGACATTGTAAAAACTTCTTTCAATCTTTATATTCAAACTTTAATCTTCAATCTCCCCTTTGAGTGCTGGTCCAGAATTCTGACTCCCCCTTTCGCAGACTCCCCCTCTCGATAAGCTGGGACTTGAATTCTGGTTCAAACTTTGACATTTTCTTTGCCATGGGGATTTTGACTCCTGTTTCCTGCACAATCTCTACCTAAATATAAGATATATGACAATAACAGTTTCAATTTAAACTTACCATTCACCTTCATTTGATGAAATTAGTCAGAATTAAAAATCCACTTAAGCATTCAGGTCCAAATTAATGACCCTGATTACTCAATTTGTCTACCAAGTCCAACTTAATGACCTTGGTTGATCTGTGACAAAACAAACTGATTTTTTTTTGTTCAACACTTTTCTGAAAAATTACAAGTTTCAAGTTAATGAACTTGTTTTGACTTTCCATTTTCTCAATTATCATGTTAAGCTCACAACTCATCCTCCAGTCCAGAAACTTCCTGCATCTGCTTCAATTCGAATCTGAAGATCAGCTTTCCACTTTGGTTTGTCGGAAAATAAAGCAGAAATGTAAAATCTTTTTGGATTTTTAATAAAGTTTCTATGCTAGAAATGAATTACAAAAATAAAATGCAGTAAACGTAAACTATTTACAAACATGTTTTTGATGAGCGTGTTAAGGAATCATATCAGCTATTCGACAAGTCACAAGTACCGTTAAGCTTTGATTACATACTCAGAATTAAACAATTCGCTTAGATTGTCGATATACTGATCCACTTAAATTCTCACACAAATTTCAATATGTCCAGGATATGGATTTAGTGTTTTAGAGACTTAAACTCATTCATGTGTCCCACCTCTTGAATATACTCTCGTATCCAGATCCCAATATTCAGTCTTACAGGTGAGTATACCACAGATGATATCTGTAAGGGGTTAAATTGCGAAACCGTGAGAGCTCAGGTCAGAACTTCCGTTCAGCAGAGAGATGACGGCTCGTCTTTAGTGGGTCCCCTTTAGAGGATCTTTTTTACAACAGCAATGATTATCAATTTTATTGTTTCATCATTTTTGCGTGATGAACTGGATTTTTAGTAATGTTTATCGCTGCCTCATTATCAACAAAGATAGGGGTGTTTAGAAATTGCAAACCGTAGTCTCTCATCTGTTGCTGGATCCACAAGATCTGAGAACAGCAACTGCTCGCAGAAACATATTCAGCTTCACATGTGGATAAAGCTACAGATGTCTGCTTTTTGCATTGCCAGGTGACCAATCGTGGTTCGAAACACTGGCACCCCGCTGTGGTTGATTTAGCGTTAACTTTGCAGCATCCGAAATCGGAATCGGAATACCCTTCGAGCATGAAATCGCCTTCTCTTGGATACCACAACCCCAGTGATGGAGTTCCTTTCAGGTAGCGTAATATTTGTTTCACAATCACCATATGCGAAGCTCTCGGGTTAGATTGAAATCTTGCTGCGTGGTAGGTCAGATACATAATATCGAGTCTTGAAGCTGTCAAATACATTAACGAACCGATCATAGAACGATACAGCGTTTCATCTACCTTCTCTCCGGTGAGATCAGGATTTATCCCATGATTCGTCGCTAATGGGGTGGAAGCTGGAGTAGAACCTGACATCCCGAATTTCTCCAAGATATCACGAACGTACTTCGTTTGATGTATGAAAAATCCTTTGGGTAGTTGATCAACCTGCAGTCCCAAAAAGAAGTTCATCTCACCCATCGATGACATTTCAAATTTCTGCTTCATAACTCTTTCAAAATCTTTGCACAACTTTTAATTTGTTGACCCAAATATGATGTCGTCCACGTATATTTGAACTATCAGAAGATGAGCGTCGACCTCTTTGGTGAAGAGAGTGGCATCCACTTTTCCATGGATGAAGCTGTTGGCTAGTAGGTGTTGAGACAATGTCTCGTACCAAGCTCTCAGGGCCTGGTGTAAACCATACAGTGCCTTATCCAGCAAATAGACCTTGTCTTTGTGGATTAGATCGGTAAAGCCTGGTGGCTGACCGACATATACCTCCTCTTTTAACTTCCCATAGAGAAAAGCCGATTTAACATCTAGCTGATATACTTTAAAGTTTTTCCAAGATGCAAATGCTAGGAAGATTCTGATTGCTTCTAGTCTAGCCACTGGAGCATACACTTCGGTGAAATCTATACCCTCCTGCTGACTAAAGCCCTGGACTACGAGTCGAGCTTTGTTACGAACAACAATCCCACGATCATCCCTCTTGCATTTGAACACCCACTTGGTGTTTATCTTCCTTTGACCATCAGGCAAGTCTACTAACTTCCACACACCTAACTTCTCGAATTGGCTCAGTTCCTCCTGCATCGCATTGACCCAAGAATCTTCAGTAAGCGCCTCTTTATAAGTCCTTGGTTCAATCTGCGAGATAAAACAACTTAGTGAGAACTCAGTTTGTAAAGGAGCAACTGTAGTATAGAAACAAGTAAGCCCTTGGTCAAGTTGTCGTCTAGTGCGGACGCCTGATTGCAATTCTCCGATTATTAGCTCCTCTGGATGGTATGAAAGTGTTCTTGGCATCACCTCGCCTGGAACATCTACCTCTCCTTCCAAATTTGTGATATTTTGATCTGCACTTTGTTCACTGACTGGAATAGATTGGCTTGAAATCTGAATTTGCTCCCCCTCAGAATCTGAATCACCATGATCAAATGCTGGTCTGTTCTCAGATTCTTGATTATCATTCTCTACCGTCTGATTATCATGAGCAACTTCATTTTGTTGAATATCATCATGTTCACCAGCATTGCTTGGACCTGCTTCATCATCATTTGAAGTTTGTTGTGGTCGCCTTGAATACTCAGTTGGGAACCTTTCCTGCGAAGACTCATACTCTCTCAGAATATCCAACTCATCAAAGAAATCTTCTTCTTCTTCCTTTTCTTCTTCCATGTCAAATGAATTCCACAAAGTGTGATAATGAAAACGCCATAAATCGCCGGGATTTTGTGGTGGCATTGTGTAGCCTTGACATTCAACATTATGTGCCTCAATAATCCGCTTCAAGCTTGGAACAAAGACTCGTTTCAAAGGATTTGAGTAACCCATAAATATTCCCTCGATACTCTTTGGACCAAACTTACCAAAAGGTTCTAGAACTGTGCAGGGAGACCCAAATGGTTCTAAATACTTCAGGTTTGGTTTGTGGCAGTTGATTAGCTCAAAACATGTCTTGTTGAATTTCTTTACAGTAAGCACCCGGTTGAGCGTATAGCATGCGGCTGATACTGCTTCTGCCCAAAAGTTAACAGGTAGCTTGGAATCAACAAGCATCGTCCTGGCCGTTTCAATTAGTGTCCTGTTCTTTCTTTCAGCTACTCCATTCTGTTGCGGAGTGTAAGGAGCACTAAATTCATGCAATATACCTCTTTCATCGCAATACTCTTCCATCTTGATATTCTTGAACTCAGTACCATTGTCAGTACGTAATCTTCTAATGCGTGTCTGGTACAAGTTTTCCATCTTTTTTAAAAGCGTCATCAAACGATCAAACGTCTCATCTTTTGACTTCAGAAATAATACCCATGAAAATCTTGAATAATCATCCATGACTACAAGACAATAGAGATCCCCAGTAATACTTTTGACGTTTACTGGACCAAACAGATCCATATGGAGTCTCTCTAAAGGTCTTGAGACTGAATTGACTTTCTTCCCGGGGTGCGATTTCTTCTTTTGCTTTCCTTTGATGCAGCTAATGCACTCCCCCTCAAGATGAAAACCTTTCACATGAACACCAATAACCAAATCATTGTGCACTAGGTGATTCATTTTTCGCAAATGTATATGACCCATCTTTCGGTGCCACAACTGTGATTCTTTCTCTGTTGCTCTTGACATAAAACAATGAGCCTGACCCGTGGTTGTAGTTGCTACACTCATATCCAACACGTACAGATCATTGAATCCTGGTGCTCTCATGATAATCCATTCTTCGGGAACAACAAATCCTGGTTTCAAGATTAAACATTCTTTATCTGTGAAGTGCGTTGTATACATGCGATCACAAATCTGAGAAATACTCAGAAGATTATTCTCAAGCTCAGTAATGTAGTTAACTCTTTCAAACGTGACAATGCCATTCGATAAAGTTCCTTCTCCAATTATCCTACCACCTTGATTTCCTGCGAATCCCACATAACCTCCATTAAAACCACGAACATCGTACAACAGGGTTTTCTTCCCTGTCATGTGCCGAGAAGCTCCACTATCCATAATACATCGCGAAACGGATCTTGGAAGCTCCTGCACATTTCAAAAACATTTAGTGAGATTTTGATGTCACCCAAGCCTCTTTTGACTCGGGTAACTTGACATTGATGTGAGATTTTGCAATGTAAAGTGGTGGAAAGTTTTTGTCATTCATTTTCAAGCTTTCTTCAGACCCAATCTCAACCATTTTGTATAAAAAGAAATCATTTTGAGAAGGTTGAACAGATGATTGGTCTTTCTTTGAAACATTCTTCTTTTCAGAAATAGTTGACTCTTGTGATTCAAGTTTCTCATAGTAATCCAAAGGAACATCCATCTTTACCGGAGTGGTAGAAAACGATTGTTTTTCCGACTCTGAAACCTTTGATTTTGGAGAACTTGTTTTCTTTTCAACAACTTTTGGCTTCCATGTTTGTTGAAATGATGCAACCCGTTTGTAAAACTTGTCATTTTTAGTTACCACGTTCTTAACAGGTTCAATTTTGACATTGATTTTCTCATTTTTCAAAAACTTTTTCTCAACAACCATTGGAGCTTTTCCCTTCACATCATCTTTCTTTCTTGAATTCATCACAACTTCAGTCTTAGGCTTCAAGTTGATACACTTTCGTACAATATGTCCAACTTGATTGCATTTGAAGCATGTTCGGGTGTCAACAACCCGACTTGTACCTTCAGACTGGAGCTGTGAAGCCTTCTTCTCAAAGAACTCTTTGTTTGATTTTGAAAAAAATTTAGATTCTTCATCAGAAAGTGAACTCGAACTTGAACTTTTCACAAACACCTTTTTTTCAGCAAACCTTCTGTTTTGAACATTCTTTTTCTGATAATTCTTACCACCCTGATATCCACCCGACCATTTGTTTTGATTGTTGTTATAAAAACATGGTGGAACAACAGGCTTCTTGTAGTAAGCTTTATCTTTTTCAAAATTCATTTGCCTCTTTGTCTGATTTAATCCTTCTACTTCAGACCAATCAGTTTCAATCAGTTTGAACACATTTGTCAATTTAGCAACATTAACATTCTCCAGTGGAAACTCACAATCCGAATACAACTTATCCGATCCCGACATCTTGTACATGACAAGAGTAGGTTCTTCATTTAAGTTGTTTTTGGATTTTGATTTCGGAATGTATTTGTCCAGAAAACATTCATCTTCCTCAGCTGAATCACTATCAGACTTCAAAACACTTTCAGCCACGCTTTTAACAATATCAGTTTGAACACTATCATCAGATGATGATGAAGAAAATGTCACATCAATTGATTCTGGAAGTTTTATTTCATCTTCATCATTAACCAACCCGGATTTCTTCTTTGAGAAATTGTTTAGAACTGGTGGTGGAACCTGATGATACCCCACCCCGGTTCCATCAGCATATACATCTTCGCCTGCTTTGTTTTCCCGATGGGTTTGGGAACAATGTGTTGTAAAACAAAGCTTGCAGAGTTGTAACTGTTCAATTTCAACTGGATGCGTTCATTTTCAATTTTAGCTTCTTGGAATTGAAGCTTCAACTTAGCAATTTCATCCAGTTGCTGATTGATTAACTCTTCTTTCACTCTAAGAACACCGGTCAGTTGAAAATTTTCTTTGTCTGTCTTACCATTTCTTTCATCAAAATCTTTAACCGATCATTTTAGCTTCTCAAAATTTTCTGAGATTTGACGATTTTCAAGAATCAACTTTTCATTTTCTTTTCTAATTCTTTCTACGTCAATTTTATCGTTTTCAATCTTCTCAGTTAATTATTTTAATTTGTCGTTCTAAGCTTTTAACAATTTATCACGGTTTAAGATCTGATCTTCAACACTTCTGACTCTACCAGTCAGTTCTTCAATCTTCTTACCACTGAGGTAAGCATTTGTACTACAAACTTTGCACTCTTTCATGCAATTTTTGCAGTTATTCTCAGACTTAACTTCCTTACCTGACTCATGTGTATTGTTTGAACTGACCTTGTTTTTGGACTCAGTTCCAGAACCAGAAACTACCTCTAGTTCTTTTGCAGCTAGAACTTTGTCAGCCATCTTTGTCAGGTTTTCAGCGGTGAAATCCTGTGATGTATCAATAATTCCATCATCCACTTTCTTTAGCTGCGGTTCTTTTGCTGTCTCTTTCTCTTTCTCATCAGATTCTCCTCCTCCCCACCATTCTCTCTATCTGGCTTCTTCTTTATCAGCAAGTTGTTTGGTGAGAACTTCAATATCAACAGTATCTGGATCCACAGCTATATTCCCATTAGGATCAAGATAACATTCTTTATCAGGATCCCATCGCCTTGCTTTCTTTGCTTCCATCCAGGTACGATACATTTTGCTTTTCATGACTCGAGCTATTTCCTTCCTGTTCACATACTTCAATTCTTCAGATCTTTTATCTTTAAACGGAACAATCTTTGCTGCTGTGAAAGCATAACCAACTGCGTCTTCCTCAGGCAAAACATCACTCCAATCATATCCTTCATCGTCATGGAAAACTGTAAGTGCCTTGGATCTTTCTTTGGGTGCTTCCTCAATCTGCTTCATCCTGGGAGGTTCTGCTTTATTCTGATGATAAATTGCCTTTTGTAATAATCCTCTCGAAAAGGATTTGCAGTATCATCAGTGTAAGCATTTCTGCACTCACGCTTAAAGTGACCTTTCTGTTTACATTTGAAGCATGTTACTTTTGACTTGTCAAAGCCTAACTTGGTAGAAGGTCCACCAATAGACTGTCTTCCAGTAATCTCCATGAAACGCTGCGCTCTTCTCACTGCACTAGCCATACACCACCTTATATCGATCAATTCCATCTCCTCAGGATTGATTTGATCGTAGTCTTCCTTTGTTAGATTGGTGTTGCCTATCTTTCCTGCAACGAGACTTTCGTATGATTCCAACACAGATGCTAAGAACACCATCTGTTGTTTGGCAGATTCTTCACTAAAATTTTGACCATTCTTCAGATCCACAGCGATGTTACATTGAAATAGATTCTTCGGTGCAGATTGACTTTGACCCGTTGATGATGATCCACCATGATAGCCACTGCTAGGAATTTCTTGATTCATTGTATTTGAACTTTCTGCTGAAAATGCTGTCTTAGGAGATACAGTCTTTGGGATCACACTGCCTCTGTAATACAGTTCCACATTCTGCTGATAAGATGTGTTATTGACTTTGCTGGATTTCTTGATCTCCAATTCATGGCTTTCCAGTCTTTCTATAAGCATATCAACCTTCAAATCAGCTGGCTTTATCGTATTCTTTAGCATAAATGCAAAATACTGCCAGTCTTGCTCATTCGGTAGTGCGTCAAACAATTTGTCTACCAGCTCTTCTTGAGTATAAATGATGTCATGTCTAGCAAGCTCCATCTTCAGATGCCCAAATCTCTCAATCATCTTGGAAACAAACTCGTGCTTTAGACAACCAAACAAATCAAACTCTTTTCCTAACAGTTTCTTTTTGTTCTTAACTATTTCAGCACTGCCAATACATTTTATTTTTAATTTTTCCCAAAGTTCTTTCGAATCTTTATACTCGATCAGTGCGATAATATCATCTCGGACAGATTGGTGAAGCAGTGCAATGCACTTTTGTTCAGCAACATATCTTTCTATTTGATTATCTTCTAGGTTCTCATAATCATCTGTCCCCAAATCAAAACCATTTTTCAAACTTCTCCAACTAGGATATGCAAACACTTTAAGCCATTCTTCGAATCTGGTATCCCACCTGTTGTAATCTTCAATAGCCATCAACTTGGGTGGCTTGTTGTATGTTCTATACGCACTGTCTACACTCATAGCATCAGATAGATTTTTCTTTGCACTCGGTGTTGGTGGAGTTTCATTCGTGTTATTTGATGTGCCGTCTCCCGAACCACTGGTAAAAGCAAACACATCACAGAAAGGATTCATGAAATCATCCATCTTACAAGTACCTGAAACAGTCAACAAACACTTAGAAAAATTTTTGAAATTTTGAAAACAACAACTTCAAGCGGAATTATCTCAAGCGAAATCAGCTTTCAAGCGAGATTGCTTTTCAAGCGGAATAAGACTTTCAAGCTGAATACTGTTTCAAGCGAAATCACCACTCAAACAGAATCAGGTACTTTGAAGCGAAATCACTTATTTCGCTTGAACTTTCAAGCGGAATCTGATTTCAAGCGGAATCAGAAAATAACTTTCAAGCGGAATATGTAATTCCGTATGAAATCACAGCAGTTTCAAGCGGAATTAGCAAAAATAACTAATTTCGTTTGAAATTACACGTGCAAGTTCAAGCGGAATCAAGATGATGTCAGCATGTCCGAACAGATTTTCAAGCGGAATTACAAGTTTTTATCAGAATGTGTTCGAATTAAGGTCCAAAACTTTCAAGGATTAGTTAAAACTATGTTTCGCTTGATATGTGTGAGTTTTAAGCCATTTTGACCGTTAAATTTTGTTCAAATCAGAAAAGAACGAGTAGAAGCGTGAGAATCTGATGAAATCAAGCTGAATTGGCATGAACTCCTCGTCCTGAGCTCTGATACCACTTGTTGGATCGACGTGTGACCCTAACGAGTCAATCTGAGTAGTTCATCATCAAATACAAAGGCGGAATCAATGTAAATGACGTAAAACAACTTGTTCCTTTCTAATCTTTATCTATTACTGATTTCCTGAGCTTTTACAGATCTAATTACAATTCGGCAGAACCTCGGCTCTCAAACAATGACTTCTAATTCCGTTTCAAATGAACATAGCACACACCTATATATAGAGTTGTGATTCCGCTTGAACATGACATGTGAGTTTCAAGCGGAATTAGTAATTTCGCTTTAACATGTCAATGCTCATTTCAAGCGGAATTAACTTGTTGATTTCGCTTGAACTGGACATTGACAATTTCAAGCGGAATCACCCACTTTTACATATAAAACCCTAATTTCAATTCTGTTGTGTGCTCGTTTATCCTATCTAGACATAAGACTCGATTAGGACGAAGTTAACAGACACTAGATGCACCAACAACGTTTATCGCAAACGCTTGACTTTTCGGCTATAAACGCTAAACGATTGAACTAAGCACGAAAGGAACACTTACAAGGGATCCTTAGGACTGAAGGAGGTTCCTAATATGATCAGAATCCTCTTACATTCAGAGAACCAAAGCAGAAAAGCAATGAAGGTGTGTAGTGAAAGTGAAAACCCACCTCTTTATATACTTTTTGGGACCTCGTAGGATCGTGACATGTGTCGAGAGGTTATATTCAGATCATGACAGGTGTTAAGTGGTTTTATGATTCAATGGGCAGCCCCTAGTATCTAATTTGTGAGTATGGAAGCCAGCTTGAACAAAAACCAGCAACGAACAGGCTGTCTGTAGCTGTTTCTGCATCTGTGCAGATCTCGTGTCCCACATAGGGGTCTGTGTGGCCTTACGCGGCCCGCCTAACAGTCCAGCGCAGCAAACAGTTTCCAGAATGTGCAGTTTCAGTCCCTGGACTATGTTAAATGGCTTTTCTGACGCGTATAAGGCATGTTAACCTCATTTAAAGGCTCCACCATGATGCCCATACATAGGGGACATGAAACATGCTCAAAAACATGTCGGATGTCGGTTCGTTTGGCCGTACGGTCACGTTGTTCATCTAATTACGACGAAACACGACCAGACGCGAAAAACGATCCAAATTACGCGACGAATGAAATTTTATCATGCCTAACACTAAAATAAATTATTTTAATGCTTACATAAATTTTTGGGTGTCCAGATATATTCAGAATGCAAGATATGCGCGAAAATGCAAACTTGTGTTCTTTTTGACACTTTTAGTCCATGCATGACTTAAAAGTTTATTTTTGCGCACCAAACACCTCTAAGCCTAAATCTAAGCTATATAAAGGATAAATAGGGTATGTTTAACTCATGGTCATATTCCGGAAAGTCCGATACCCTACGAATCGGCATACTTTTGCAGTTTGATGCAAATAGTCCTTTAATCGTACAAAGTAGCGCGAAATGTCGTTTACTAACATCCAAGCCTTCCATGTCCCATAATGGGCATTCCCAAGCATGAGTTTAATTATTTCTATGCTCTCGATCACTTAAATGGTCACCAAAAGGCGTAGATTCAAAAGTTGACGCCTTAGGTCCCTCTAATGCGCAAACATGCGCATAACATCGTTTAATAGCATCGAAACCTCATCTAATTCACATTAGGCATTATTGAGAGTATTATTAAACATCACAATGCTTCGGGTTTGCTAAAAGGTCATTCAGAGGTATAATTAAACATATTGACACTTTTAGTCCCTCTAATTTGCAAAGTTGCGCGTAATTTTACTTATAGGCATAAAAACCTTAGACGGCCAATAATTTGGCATTCCTGAGAGTGTAATCAAATATCATGAAACTCCCGGTTTGTTAAAAGGTTACTCAGAGGTAAGAATTAACATGTTGACACTTTTAACCCTTTATTGCGTAAACTTTCAATTAATTACGCAACGGCTACACTCGATCATCAAGTGGCTCATTTGTGAATATAAACATCGTAAGAGGTTATTTAGAAACTTATTTTAGGTATGCTAATACTTCCAGTCCTTTCATAATCAGAGTTTTCGATTTTTCAAAAAATTAGTCCCTAAATTTCAATGTTTGACTTCATTAGGGTTTATTACACGTGTCAATACATCATTGGTCGTGATTTTACGAGGTGTTACAAGCAGAAAGAAATTTCAACTTTCAAGATTAAAAAGGAAGCTGTTGTAGAAAAGATGTCTGAGAATTGTGAAAATTGTGAGACTATGAAAAAGCAAAACAATGAGTTGATTCACAACATGAACAGGTTGAAAGAATCGTATGATGTCTTAAACAAAGCCATGAATCAATACAATGAATCAAGCAGTGAACAAGCTATATCTATGAAGACACTCAATGGAGCATACATGATAAAGCAAGAAATGGTCAAGTATCACATTGATCTGTGTGCCGAGCTTGAAAAGAAACTGGAAACTCAGAGAATAGAAACTAAAAGAGTAAAAAAATTGTTAAAAAGTTACTCATGTTCTTCTTATGTGATTGACAGGATTTATCCCACAGTTGAAGGCATGAAGGCATTTGAAGAAGAAAAAACTGAAGAGAAGAATTCCGAAACAAAAGAGGATACTGAAGTGAAGTTTTTTGGTAAGAAACAAAGTTTTGGCTATAACAAGTGTCCACCCCCGCTTGAAAATGGATATTCACCACGAAATCCAAATTCAGAAAGAGTCAAAAAGGCAACCAACTTACAGTGGGAATCTGAGCCTTCAGATAACTTGCCAGATAACATTGATGTCACTTTCACATCATCCGACACTGATCATGAGTCCGAGTTAATTAAGAAAGTGGTCGATCAGGTGTTGGAAAAAGATGAAACGGAGGAGTCAAAGACAGAGTCAAAGTCTGAGTCAAAGTCTGAGTCCGACACTTCCAGTCCAACACTTCCAGTCCAACAGTCAAAAAGGGCAAACGAGTTTACAATAAAGATTTTCTGTTATCACAAAATAATGACGAAACATTCAAAGTAGCATATACCTTGAATGATTCTGACAAATTATATTCTGATGAAAAATTTCCAATAAAAGGTGTTAAAACTGAAATGATCAAAAAGGTTTTTAAACTAACAGAAATTAATATTTCTGAAATAAAAGATGTAAATCTTTCTGAAAAACCTAAATAATACACCTCAAGAGATCAACAAATGTTAAACAAGAAAAAAGGGTTACAGTTCTGGTTCGAGTTTTCAAAAGAAACCAAACCATAACGGTAATTTTAAAAAGAAAGGTCTTGGTTTTATTCCACCGAAAAATCATAAAAATGAGAAAATTTATAAACCAAAAACTGTTTTTTTGTTTCAGGAACATCATCTGAAGAAGAAAAAGAGCAATTGTTCAGAAAGCAGACAAACAAAGAATTCCTTGCGAAGAAGCAAGAAGGAATGAGGAAGGAAGTTGCTCAGAAGAATGAGACAAGAACCTGTTTTCAATGCAAAACAGTTGGTCATATTGCCAGGAATTATCCAAAGGCAATCCAAACAAAAAAGGGAGTCTCTAAAAAACTGAAAGAAAAGATGGTTGATATTGAACCACCAACCAAACAATTTAAAGTTTTCAAAAATTCAAAGTTTGAGGTTGGTGAGTGTTCAAAAAAAATTTACAGGAGAAAAGTGAAACTTAACAACCAAAAATGGGTTGTTAAGAATTCAGATGTTAGTTCTGGCGATGATTCTGACTCGTCAAATTCGGAGGAGCCACAAGTTGAGATAAAAGGTGAAAATTCAGTTCCACCATTGGATGATGAAAAATTTCCACCATTGCGGGCTGAAAATTTAAAATCAAAAATTGGAAAAGGTTAGATTTCAAATCAATTTTTTTCTGAAAAGAAAGAATTGAATGTTGAAAAAGCCTTTAACCCCACAGTTAAAAATAGTTTTGGAAAAATGATTGACGGGAAGGTCAAAGGGGTAAAGGAATTTTATGAAAAGAAAATGAAGAAACCAGATGAAGATGGGTCATCCCAGGTTAGTAACTGGGATAGAACCTATCATGACTAAACTCTGGACTTGCCGGAGCTCCCTAGTTGGTAATTGTGGAGCAGGAATCGGCATCATTCTTGAAATGTTTGTTTAGTAAACCTACAAGTGGTAGTTTTCTTGAAAATTGTTATATTTCGATTTACAAGATGGTATGGTTGATAAGTGAACATATAAGTGGTTGGAAAAGAGGTTTTCAAATACAAGTAGTTAATCAAGGTCATTAAGTTGAACTTGATTTAACTATCATGTAAATGGTTGAGAAAACAAAGTGATGAATTAATCCCCGATTCTACAAGTGGTGAAATCAACAAAACTTATTTTCCGGAAAAACCATTTTGATTAAAACAAATTTAAGTGTTTTGAAATCATAATGAGAAAATAGTTTGTTTTCAGGGGGAGTTCTGATTGTTTATGCCAAGTGGATGGCGAATTGAAGCAATTCACAACAGTTGTCAGTTTACTTGTACAGTTTATTTTCAAATTTTCCCAGAAAATCAAAAAATTGAAACATATTTTTGATTTTAGGGGGAGTAAAAATTTTAGAAATTTCGAAAATATGAAAAAGTAAAAAACATGGTAAAATCTATAAAATCCAAAAACATGAGAAAATTCAAAAAATGAGTTTTGTTGTGAAAAAGAGGAAATGATAGTACATCAGTGGACAATCACAGCATGCTAAAGAATTGGAAAGTCAAATGTGATAAATGGTCTCACTGATGATATGCCAGTAGGTTTTTACACGCTTAGTAGATTGTATTCGAGATATAAACCTAAATATCAAACTTGCTTATTTCGTTGGGAACATCTCTCGGATATATAGGTAACCCCTGAAATCTAGTTTGAAGGGCTTTCTATTTCTGACATACTAGGTCTTTGTGCGTGGTGATATCTGGGGTATTATACCAGGACTTCTGATTTTGCGGGAGCAATAGCCTAGTCCTCGTATAATACTTTACATTGCTTTAATCATAAAGGCCACCCTCTGCATAAAAATTGATAAAATATCGAAAGATACGAATCAATTGCAGTTGAAGAAAAGATTCTCTAAAGGGAACCCACCGAAAGTCGAACCATCATCTCTCTGATTTTGCGGAAGCAATAGCCTGAGCTCTCATGGTCTCGCATTTAATCCCTTACAGATATCATTAGTGTACATTCACCTGTAAGACTGAATATAGGAGTCTGGATACGGGAGTATATTCTGAGGTGGGACACGCGAATAAGTTTAAGTCTTTAAAACACTAATCTCGTATCTCGAAACAGTTGAACTTTGTGTGAAAATTTAAGTGGATCGGTATACTGACAATCTAAGTGAATCGTTTAGAATTTAAAATGTTTAAAGCTTAATGGTGTTGGTGATTTGTCTCATAAACTGATATGATCCTCTTACACAAACTCACAAAAATATTGTATGTAAATATTTCTTTACTACTTTTCATTAAAAATAAATTCCAAAAAGATTTTCGGAGTGTTTTAGCATAAAATTTTGAAAAATACAAAAAGATTTTCGACAACTGATGTTGGAGAGCTGATTTTCAAAATTCCGAGTGCTAAACATGATGAACAGGTTTGGGAGAGTTTGTTTCAGAAAGAAAGAGATGTTATTCTTACACATGGTCATCAGAGATTATAAATGTTAAATCATTTTGGATGATAATTACATGAGATTGTTTGAGTTTGAAAGTGGTTAGCAGAGTTTAAAATTGTTAAAATTTAAAATCTGTGAAACTTATGTTTGAGGTAGAGTTTATGCAGGTTAGAGCCAGGTTACGATCTTAGAACCTGTGAAAGTTATAAGAGCCAGGTTTTTGATACAAAGCCTGTAGATTGTGAATTCCAGACTGCGATCCCAGCTTAGTGAAAGGGGGAGTCTGAAGACATAAAGAGGGAGTCTGAAGATGTAAAGAGCCAGTTTCTGATCTGGGAATTGTATTCATGATAGAAGCTGCTGATGATGAAGAACTTAAGAAATCAAGAGATCTGATCAAGAGAAGATAGAGACAGATTGAGATTCTGGAAAAAGTGAAAGAGATTTATTGAGGATGCTTACAATGGAGAATATTTTGGAGAGAGCGAGAAGACTGATAAAGACTGAAGAGTTGACATACCGAAGACTCGACACTGAAGACTTCGTCAACATCCAAGGGGGAGTCTGTTGGTGCATATGTCTGTCGACTTCGTCTTGTATCGAGTCTTGTATTAGATTAGATAGATCAGGGCATATTGTACGAGAAAAACGAGAAACGTATAGGTGTGAACCATTTCGCACGAAATGGAAAAATGCCATTTCGCACGAAATGAACAATGTCCATTTCATACGAAATGGATCTGGCCATTTCGCTTGAGCCGTTTCATGCGGAATGACTTGCCTATATATAGTAGCCTTGTTCAAATCATTTGTAACGTTTTCGATTCCGGTAGCGAAGCTCTGCCGAAGTGTCTCCAGCATTGTAAAACGATCTGATATCAATACAAGAGACAATTTAAGTGATTCTCTGTGCAAATTCAGCTGAAATAACTCTGATACGTCTGATTCTGCCTTTCGTATTGGATAGAACTCTTCTGAACGACTCGTTTTGGTCGTGCAAACGATCCTACATTTGACATATGCATTAACAATTAATTATTACTTTACATATATACATGAAATGTATGATTCACATAATGTTCATTTTAAGTTATCCTAATTAAGTCATGTGGATTAACTTAAGGTTTCATGTCTACCATTTAGAGACCAAGACACTTAATGTCCTTACTTGATTTGTATGAGATGAATTCTTGTTGAAATGGACCATGAAAAATGTTTATGCAAATGAAAACCCTTTTGTTTATGTGTAAATGGTTTTTGTGAGAAGTCCCTAGTGATTTTAGACTTAGACTCGAGAAAGAATCCTGGTTCACTACAATCGATGCTCTGATACCAACCTGTCACACCCGATCATAGCGGAAGCGCAAGGTGTGATCTGATTGGTTTTCATTGCATAATATCAATATAAGTGAACATACTAAATGAATAAAACATGCTCCAATGCCATTACATAGTTGTTTCAAAAGAACATACAAGAGTTAAGTGTATCGGTTACAAACCATTAACACGAAAAGTTAAGTGTCGCGAAGAGGCGGTATATAACAGGCAAACCCTCCAAAAGATGGCATGGAGTTCTGATACTTGTTATCTTGTTTGAGACTCCCGACATGGTCCATTAATTCCCTGAAATACATGTTAAGTTGAAAACATCAACAAAAGTTGGAGAGTTCATGCAGTTTAGTTGTAAAATATGTATTTGAAAATGTATGATGTAGTATGTAAAGTGTCAATGAAATCGTTGATCATTAATGTTTTGCAAGGACATTAATATGTGTGACGAAAAAGGAAGCAATCCAAACCTAGACGATTTTGCGTCGACTACTATCGACTGGGACACAAACGCACTCTTCTGTATGGGTCCACGACCAAGAGTGGGGCTCGCCAAAACCCATTAGATCTAACCCCTTGTACCTAGGTCCAAACTGGATTAATGGTGCTTAGTTGTATAACCCTATTCGCACATGATCTAAGGTGTTTCATTCCATGACTTAACATATAATTGAACATGTATTTTCCCTGATAGTTGTAAAGTTGTAAAACATTTAAAATGAATAGGGGACGTGAACTCACAGAATTGCGTCCGGGAATGGTAAGTAACGGTGATCTCACTTGCGGTCGTCCTGAATAGTGTCACGACCTACAAACGTCCTATAGTTGTTAGGCACTACGGTCTTTATAATGACTCCTGTACAAGTCTTTTATCTTGAATATGTGTTAAGACTTGTATGTGTTTGTTATTCGTTGAATACTGATAACTATTTAGTATATATATATTTCACCAAATATATATATTCTTGTATCTCGTGAGTTGTATCGTAGTTGTATAAATGTGTTTTCACCAAATGTTAGGTGATGTGAGTGTGTATATCGTTGTACGTATAGGAATACGTATATCCGCGTGTTCATTATATGTGATCTTGTATTCTTAGAATATATATACTTATATATTCTAAGATATATTTCATATGAATATATATAATCTATACTGGTAAAAGATATAAAAATTATCTTAAAAATAATCTATTTTTAAGACTAGTTCTAAAAATATAATTTTTGTCTTTCACCAAAACAATATATTTTTAGATGTTAGGAAATATATATATATATATATATATATATATATATATATATATATCTTTATATATTTCAAAAACAATACATTTTTAAGATAAACCATAAGTAATATATTTTGTATACTTGTAGAAAATATATGGTTACTTGTTCGGTTTAGAAAACGTAGTTTACCAAGTCTTTGATATATCACATATTATAGTCCGAAACACTTATATAGTCCATTTATTTGTCCAAAAATCCGATTTGTCCATAAGTTGTATCCGAATGTTAGGATCGTCCGTAATTTGCTTTTAAGGTGTATTTATATGTAGTCTTGTTAGACTTTTAGTTGTGATGTGTCTTATGTTTATTTGTACCATTGTATTCAAGTTCCTAACTTTCATGTATATAACTAATACAATCAAATAACACATAGCACATAAGTTGTTAAGATCACTAAATATATATTTTCTCAAAAATATATATTTATATCTAGTTTTGCTTTTATAAAATCCATTCTTTCAAATCTTTTTAATCTAGTAAAGATTTTGTCAAAAATGATAGTTTTTATAACTTATGATTTCTAAGAAAAATTGGCCATATTTCCTTTGAAATATGGACTTTGCCATGTTTAATAAAAACATATCTTTTTCTTTTCAAAATCACCAACAATTTACTCATAACATTTTTAAACAAAAACATATGAGATTTATAACATAAACTTAACAAGATGAACTCATAATCATGTAGGGTTTTAGTATGATCTTTACATATGTTTACTAGTTCAAAAATCATACTTTACTTCTAGTTTTATTAAACTTTTATACAAAACCCATCTTGTATGTTTCTTTTTATAAATCTTGTAAAAGTATTATTTTTAGTGAAAAACTTTATATACTTTAACAATATTAAAGATTATGATCATCCATTAAACATTATGTTTAACACAACCCTTTAACACTTTCATGTATACTTGTTAGATCATGTTTTTAAACATCATCTAACAAGTTTTTCATATGATATTCATCATAACTAGATCAAATATGCAAGTAATAAGCTTTAAATCACAACATAAACAATCTTATATATCATGATTTTTAGTTTGTTTCTTTGTATTTTCATCTTATTTTGTATGAATGTTTTAGTTAATACTTGTTCTTTAAACAATATATACATAAATAAGTATGAAAAAGAGATTAAAAGGCTCACTTCTAGCTCTTGTGGCTAGGGATGATCTGGATGATGATAAAAGCAAAGAAAAAGGATGATCTTGATGTTTGAAAGCTCTTGAATGGAAGGAAATGCTTGCTTCAACTTGTGGTTGCTCTAAATCCTCATAAGTTCCATGGAAATACATCTTGTTCATCAAAGAAATGGCTAGAAATGAAATGGGTTTGATGGGTGTTTTTGGCTAAAAAGGTGATGAAGGTTGAGAGAGTTTGTGTGTGAAAGATAAGGTGTGAAATGTGTAGTAATGTGCTTAGTAAATCCAAGTAACTAGTTGTTATCATTCACTAAGTTTCACCACTTGCAAAAGTGGTGAAATATCTAAGATATTTCAACAAGTGGGCAAGGGAAGGGGGGCACATAGGTCGGCCGAGATGATGGGGGGTCTCATGTTGTGAACTTGTTTCACTTGTTTAAAAGCGTTAGATTTTTTTTTGAAGAATGTTAGATATCGTTCGGATATTCGTTTGGCGTTGGTTCTGTTAGTCGTTATTTGAATGCTAAGCTTGTGTAAGTTGTGGGAATTGATGTGATTATTGGTTTAGATGATACCCCAAGGTATTCTCATATGAATTCTAGGTTAAACAACACTTTTGTACATTGCATAAAACTTTCAATGCTGATTTCTGCTGAATTTCTGCAGAAAAGTGTTGAAATTGTGACTTTTAGTGCTTTTCGGGCAGTTTTTAGTGTTATCGAACTTCGGGAAGGTATTAAACCAAACTCTTTCATTCCTAGTTAGGGTTTAATGTATATTTGATGTTGGACTTTCGTCTGAGTCCTAAAGATGTCATTAAGATGGTTTCTGCGGATCCTGCGTTTCTGTCAGCACACTAGTCTACTAGGTGTTATACTAGTTGTTTCGATGCATTGTTTAAAGGGTTTCAAATGTAATCAATAAAAGTGAATAATGTGCATCATAAATAAGTATTCCATGAGTATTCTAAGTGTATATCATGAAATATGCAGTTCGGATGTTCAAAACACATAATTGTATAGCTAAAAATGAGTAATTTAAGTGTACAAAAGTTACCGAAAAGTGGCAGTTGTCACATTCTCCCCCTGTTATTGAGAATTTCATCCCGAAATTCAAGCTAAGTCATCCTTTGTAGGAGTATTCGCGAACAGGTGAGGATATTTTGCCTTGATTTGGTCTTCACGTTCCCAAGTATACTCAGGTCCGTGTCGAGAGTTCCAGCGGACTTTTACTAACTTGATACGACTCCTCCGTGTTTTCTGGATCTTCCAATCTATGACCTCAACAGGTTCTTCAGTGTATTGGAGTTTGTCATCGATGTGAACCTCATCCGCCGGGATGATAACTGTGTCTTGCGTTGGACTCTTCTTAAGATTTGACACATGAAACGTGTCGTGCACACTGCTAAGTTCGTCTGGTAACTTCAGCTTGTAGGCAACGGTGCCAATCTTTTCTAAGATTTCAAATGGTCCTACATATCGAGGGTTAAGCTTTCCACGCTTACCGAATCTTGCTACGCCCTTCCAAGGCGAGACTTTCAACAAGACCTTGTCTCCGACCTCGAAAGATAATGGCTTTCGTCTCTTGTCTGCATAGCTCTTTTGTCAATCGCGAGCTGCCTTCATACGGTCACTAATCTGAAATATTTTATCCGTAGTCTCTTGGACTAATTCCGGACCGATTAGTTGTTTATCGCCCGCTTCCGCCCAACATAGCGGAGAGCGACACTTTCGATCATAAAGAGCTTCGAACGGTGCAGCTTGTATACTTGTGTGGTAGCTGTTATTATAGGAAAACTCAACCAACGGTAGATGAGTATCCCAATTGCCGCCCAAATCCATAACACACACATGAAGCATATCTTCGAGTGTTTGGATTGTCCGTTCGTTCTGGCCGCCAGTTTGTGGATGAAAGGCCGTGCTTAGATTTAAATGAGATCCAAAGGCCTCTTGAAATGACTTCCAAATTCTTGAAACAAAGTGACCGTCTCGGTCTGAAATGATTGAAATAGGCACTCCATGACGAGCCACTATTTCTTTGAGATAGAGTTCCACTAGTTTCTTTGTGCTATCCTTCTCCCGAATCGGCAAGAAGTGTGCGGACTTTGTCAATCTATCGACGATTACCCATATCATGTCGTGGCCTCTTGAGGTCCTAGGTAACTTCGTAATGAAGTCCATCCATATTTGTTCCCATTTCCAAATGGGAATCTCGGGTTGTTGCAGCAGACCCGAGGGTTTCTGATATTCTGCCTTGACCTTCGCGCAGGTCAAGCATTTTCTGACATAAGTCGCCATATCCTTTTTGAGGTTAGGCCACCAATAGTACTCCTTCTGGTCTTCGTACATTTTATCTGATCCAAGATGGATCAAGTACTTGGACCTACGAGCTTCCTCAAAATAAGATCTCGAAGGCCTCCAAAGAGTGGAACCCAATTCTTCCTACAAAGTACAAAGTTCCATCCTCTTTTGGCACTAATTGTTTTTCCATGCCTCGAAGTGATTCTGCTTTAAGATGTTCTCCCTTAAGTGATTCTTGTTGTGCATCATGGATTCGTGTGGTAAAATTTGTGTGAATATTCATCTCTAAGGCTCGAACTCTCAAAGTCCTAACTCGTTCCTTGCAGCTCAAGGCGTCTGCTACAACATTCGCCTTGCCCGGATGGTACTTTATTTCACATTCGTAGTCGTTCAGCAATTCCATCCAACGTCTCTGATGCATATTTAGTTCTTTTTTATTGAATATATACTGGAGACTTTTATAATCCGTGAGGATTGTACATTGAGTACCATATAAGTAATGTCGCCATATTTTCAAAGCGAATACCACTGCGCCTAACTTGAGGTCGTGAGTGGTATAGTTCTTTTCTTGAACTTTCAGTTGACGTGATGCGTACGCGATAACTTTTTCCCGTTGCATAAGTACGCAACCCAATCCTTGATGCGAAGCATCACAGTATACTACGAAGTCATCGGTACCATCGGGTAGTGATAAGATTGGTGCCTCGCACAACTTATCCTTGAGAAGTTGAAATGACTCTTCTTGTTTTCACCCCAATTGAATTTCTTGTCTTTTTGGGTGAGGGAGGTTAGCGGTTGAGCAATTTTAGAAAAATTTTCAATGAATCTCCAATAGTACCCTGCTAATCCCAAGAATTGTCGGACTTCTGTTGGAGTCTTGGGCGCTTCCCAGGTTTTTAATTGCTTAAATCTTCGCGGGGTCTACTTGAATGCCTTTCTCGTTCACTATATGCCCGAGAAATTGTACTTCACGAATCCAAAATTCGCATTTGGAAAATTTCGCGTATAGTTTCTCCTTCTTGAGTAATTCTAAGATGGTTCTCAAATGTTGTTCATGCTCGTTTGCCGATCGTGAGTATATCAAAATGTCATCAATGAACACTATGAAGAATTTGTCAAGATACGGCTTGCACACGCGATTCATCAAATCCATGAAGACCGCTAGTGCGTTCGTTAAACCAAAAGGCATAACGAGAAACTCGTAACGACCATAACGAGTTCGAAAAGCCGTTTTCGGTATGCTTTCCGCTTGTATTCGTAACTGGTGATACCCCGATCGTAAGTCTATCTTGGAGTATAAGCTTGAACCTTGTAGTTGGTCAAATAAGTCATCAATCCTCGGTAGTGGATACTGATTCTTGATGGTGAGTTTGTTCAACTCTCTGTAGTCGATGCGCATTCTGAACTTTCCTTCCTTCTTCTTTACAAACAAGACTGGAGCTCCCCAAGGCGAGAAGCTTGGTCTAATGAATCCCTTATCCAACAACTCTTGAAGTTGTGTGGATAACTCCTGCATTTCAGAAGGTCCTAATTGATATAGAGATCTGGCTACGGGTGCAGCTCCCGGCACCAAGTCGATGTGAAACTCGACTTATCGATATGGTGGTAGTCACGATAAGTCGTCAGGAAAGTCTTTTATCAGAGGAATGTCTGTCAGCTGCGGCCCAACGGCCTTCTTGTCGACAACATGCGCAAGGAATGCAATACCACCCTTCCGTAAGCATTTATGTGCCTTCATACAATTGATAATCCGCATTGGTGTGTCGCGATTCTCTACATGTATAACAAGTGTCTCTCCATTCGGTAGTGGTAGGCAAATGATCTTCTCATGGCAAACGACCTTGGCTTGGTTATCGGATAACTAGTCCATGCCAACCACTACGTCAAAACTACCCAACTCAACGGGTAAAAGATCGATATTGAATCTTCGCTCACCAAGTTCTAAGGAACATCCCTTAGCAACTTCCCCGGACTCGACAAGTTTACCGTTTGCCAATTCTATAGAGTAAGGAACATCTAACTTACTTGTTTCTATGCCCAGAATATTTTTAAAGTCCATAGAAATAAAGCTAAAATCAGCACCGGTATCAAATAATATGGATGCGAAATGATTGTTGATGAGAAACGTACCAGTGACCACGTTGGGGTCTTGGCGCGCTTCCTTCGCTCCGATCACAACGACTCTGCCATGAGGGATCTTTGCTTCCGCATCCAAAACATCCTTGACCACACCCATTTTCGTTCCCTTTCTTGTTACCATTTCCACTTCCCGTTCCAGTACTAGTTCCCGTTCCCCAACACGCTTCAGCACAGTGGCCATTCTTGCCACACTTGTCACATTTGACAACCTGACAATCACCCAAATGGTGGTATTTGCATCGCTCGCATTTGGGCAAAGTACCAGCGTACTTCTTAGGACCAGTGTCGTTTGGGGCTGCAAACGCTCTTGCATCCCTTGGCGGGTTATTTTGTCTTCTGTTGTTGTTATTGTTGGGGTTATTGTTGTTGTGGTTGTTGTTGTTGTTGTTGTTACTGTTGTTGTTGTTATTCCCATGAGTTCCCTTCTTGAAATTCGAGTACTTCCTCTTCCCACTGTTGGAAGACTCGACATGAGTTTCCTTCTTCTCATCTCCTTTCATAGAAAACTTATTCATCCTAACCCCCTCCTCAGTGAGACTCACGGCTAGAGTCACAACCTGAGTAATAGTCTCGGGTTCAGCTGTAGTAACTAGACTTTGGATCTCGGGAGAAAGTCCCCAAATATAGCGCTCGATACGCTTGTATTCCGGTAATACAAGATAAGGAATCACGGGAGACAGGTCGTGAAACCTTTGCATATATCCAGTGATATCAGCTCCAATCATGGTAAGGTTCCAAAATTCATTCTCCAACTTCTGGAGTTCAGCATGCGAATAGTATTCTCATCCCATGTCAGTGCATAAGCAGCGTTATCACCTAGAGTTTGCACTTGTAAGTTCCACCATGTAAGGGCCTCGTTGAGAAATAGGCCTGTGACGAAGGTGACATACTGATCAATGGAACATCTGCTCATTCTAATGGTGGAATCCGTTTTCTCAGTCCATCGCACGAAAGCCACATCACCGTCTGTGCCATCGTAGTTCAGTGGCTTGCAGTCCAGAAACTGCTTGAACGTGCACCCTGAAATTGGACAAACGGATTATGAATAAGCAAACAGTGAAACGCACGAATAGATTACAAAAGGAATTGGATGAGTTGTAATCAAAACAACTAAGTATTACGAGAAACATTGTTTCCTCCAGAAGTGCCGCCTTGTGCCTGGCCGCCTGATCCGTCAGTGCCACCACTGTGTTCGGCACGAGACGCTTCGTATAGCGCTATGGCTTGCGAGATCCTTTCCTCTATCAGTGTGTTCAGTTCTGCCTCAGTCAAAGGCATTGGTGGGGGTGGGGGTGGATTAACTGTCTGTGAACGTATGGCTCTCCTGCTGGGTGGCATGATTCTTCCAAAGGAGAATACGATATAGATTAGGCGTTGATTTGTTACTAAATATTTTTACTAAGTAAAAAAATATTTGTAACATTAATAGAAATATTAACAAGATATCTTTCATGCGAGTAAAATCAATCAACACAAGCAATACGGCATGTACATTCCAACAAGTCATATGCATATAAAAGATAACACCAAGTTTTTCATATATATCGGTCAACCGATTACATGATCTTTTGATAGGAAACAAAATAGACTCGGGCTACATAACCTGGTCATACTAGTCTAGTACATACAAAAGTGGCAAAATCTTCCTTCAAACTATGCGATCTGCTGTCTTCCGGTTGCCTTCAAAGCTTAGAGTAAGGTCACTATGTACACAAAAATGGGTAACTATATCCCGTTACAAAAGATAACCTGCAAGTGAACGTCTATGGTGGAGTGAGGATAGGTGGTGGAGTTAAAAGCACCAAACTATGAAGATGAGTAACCTCCTCCTCGAGTTCATGGACTCGACAGATAAGAAAGTCTATCTGTTGCTCGAGCGTCAGTACACGAGCACGTAAATCAGCTGGTGGTAACTCAGGTAGTGGTGGTGGAGCATGTGGTGGTGAATGAACTGGTGGGGGTGGAGGTCTAGCCTCAACAAGCTGCTGCAGCTCATGGACTCTACTAAAAAGTATGTCGATCTAAAGCTGTAAAGAGAGAATAAGGTCATCAGTAGAAATGCCTGGATGGTGAGATGGATGGTACGGGTCTGCAGTAGGCATAACAGGTGGTGGAGAGTACTGTGTCGCAAGATGCTCGACTAGAACATGCGGTGGATAGTAAGGGTCAGTCTCTCCAGGTGGGATATGTGCGTGTCCTGAAGGTCCTGCCTCATCTGGGTGACGAGTGGGTAAACTGGTAGGAGCAAAATGCATGAGTCATATGTGATCTGTAGATCCATTTGAAACAGGGGCCTGAGTAGGCTCGTTAGTAGGTGCGTGAACTGGGGCATGTGGTGGAGTAGGACTCTGAATAGGCGCAGGGATGACTGGCTCAGCTTGCATGATATCATCCCCAAAGTCTGGGTATCTCTGTAGGCCAATGGCCTGAAGTGCATATGAAGTAACAGATGCACCAGAGAGAACATCGGAGTTGGTGTCTGAGTCTGAAGAAATGTCCATCACCGAGGCTACAGGTGATGCGACATCTAAAATAACCAAGTCAAAAACTTCCCCATCTCCTAAGTCAGCATCCACGTGATCCACGGGAATCACTGGAATGGAGTCATCGTCATCGTCGAGGTCGACGATAAAAGGTATGGCAGCAAGAGGAATGACGTCAAAGGGTATAACCTCAACTACGTGTTCACCCTTCAGGTGACCCATAATAACTACGTCGTTAAGTAGAGGGGGAATAGCTAACACATCGTCCTTGATAATGTCGCCTATAAGTGCGAACGGCTGAAAGTCATCCAAATCATCGTCGAATGCAGACTCGCTGTCTGATGTGATAACCTGAACCTCTGGCACAACCTTGTCGTCGGATACTAACTCCATTGGATCCACATCGTCGTACACATTGCTGCCCTCAGATGAAGACATGGTAACTTGGGAAATAAGTTGTTTGACATATGCATTAATAATTAATTATTACTTTATATATATACATGAAATGTATGATTCACATAATGTTCATTTTAAGTTATCCTAATTGAGTCATGTGGATTAACTTAAGGTTTCATGTCTACCATTTAGAGACTAAGACACTTAATGTCCTTGCTTGATTTGTATGAGATGAATTCTTCTTAAAATGGACCATGAAAAATGTTTATGCAAATGAAAACCCTTTTGTTTATGTGTAAATGTTTTTTGTGAGAGATCCTTAGTGATTGTAGACTTAGACTCGAGAAAGAATCCTGGTTCACTACAATCGATGCTCTGATACCAACCTGTCACACCCGCTCATAGCGGAAGCGCGAGGTGTGATCTGATTGGTTTTCATTGCATAATATCAATATTAGTGAACATAATAAATGAATAAAACATGCTCCAATGCCATTACATAGTTGTTTCAAAAGAATACACAAAAGTTAAGTGTATCAGTTATAAACTATTAACATGAAAAGTTAAGTGTCATTGTTTCATACATCAAAATGAAAGTTTAACTACTAAGGTTTTGACCATTATATTGCCGCAAAGAGGCGGTTTATAACTGGCAAACCCTCTAAAATATGGCATGGAGTTCTGATACTTGTTATCTTGTTTGAGACTCCCGACATGGTCCATTAATTCCCTTAAATACATGTTAAGTTGAAAACATCAACAAAAGTTGGCGAGTTCATGCAGTGTAGTTGTAAAATATGTATTTGAAAATGTATGATGTAGTATGTAAAGCGTCAATGAAATCATTGATCGTTAATGTTTTGCAAGGACATTAACATGTCTGATGAAAAAGGAAGCAATCCAAACCTAGACGATTTTGGGTCGACTACTATCGACTGGGACACAAACGCACTCTTCTGTATGGGTCCACGACCAAGAGTGGGGCTCGCCAAAACCCATTAGATCTAACCCCTTGTACCTAGGTCCAAACTGGATTAATGGTGCTTAGTTGTATAACCCTATTCGCACATGATCTAAGGTGTTTCATTCCATGACTTAACATACAATTGAACATGTATTTTCCCCGATAGTTGTAAAGTTGTAAAACATTTAATATGAATAGGGGACATGAACTCACAGAATTGCGTCCGTAAATGGTAAGTAACTATGATCTCATGTGCGGTCGTCCTGAGTAGTGTCACGACCTACAAACGTCCTATAGTTGTTAGACACTTCGGTCTTTGTAATGACTCGTGTACAAGTCTTTTATCTTGAATATGTGTTAAGACTTGTATGTGTTTGTTATTCGTTGAATTGTGTCTTAGATGTATTAACTGATAACTGTTTAGTATATATATTTCTCCAAATATATATATTCTTGTATCTCGTGAGTTGAATCGTAGTTGTATAAATGTGTTTTCACCAAGTGTTAGGTGATGTGAGTGTGTATATCGTTGTACATATAGGAATACGTATATCCGCGTGTTCATTATATGTGATCTTGTATTCTTAGAATATATATACTTATATATTCTAAGATATATTTCATATGAATATATATAATCTATACTTGGTAAAAGGTATAAAAATTATCTTAAAAATAATCTATTTTTAAGACCAGTTCTAAAAATATAATTTTTGTCTTTCACCAAAACAATATATTTTTAGATGTTAGGAAATATATATATATAGGCTAGGAGTTGGCTAGAAAGTCCAAATTTCCTAAAAAGTGTAAAAAGTCACAAAACACCATAATGTCAACCATAAAACACACAAAAAACCCACAAATAACATAATGAAGATTACTAAAACATCATGTATGTGGGTTTTGTGTTGTGTTTTAGGTGTTAAGGCTCTGATTATAGAATGACAAATGTTATTGTGTTTTATGTTGTTTAGCATTTTGTGTTTTATATTCATAGTTCTACGATGGTGTGTTTGAAGTTTTTATAGGCTATTAGGGTTTGAATATGGTGTTTTAGTAATCCTCATTCTATTATTTGTGAGTTTTAGGTGTGTTTTATGACTTTTTACACTTTCTAGGAAACTTGGACTTTCTACCCGAACCCCACCCATATATATATATATATATATATATATATATATATATATATATATCTTTGTATATTTCAAAAACAATACCTTTTTAAGATAAACCATAAGTAAAATATTTTTTATACTTGTAGAAAATATATGGTTACTTGTTCGGTTTAGAAAACGTAGTTTACCAAGTCTTTGATATATTACATATTATAGTCCGAAATACTTATATAGTTCGTTTATTTGTCCGTAAGTCTGATTTGTCCATAAGTTGTATCCGAATGTTCGGATCGTCCGTAATTTGCTTTTAAGGTATATTTATATGTAGTCTTGTAAGACTTTTAGTTGTGATGTGTCTTGTGTTTATTTGTACCATTGTATTCAAGTTCCTAACTTTCATGTATATAACTAATACAATCAAATAACACATAGCACATAAGTTGTTAAGATCACTAAAAATATATTTTCTCAAAAATATATATATTTATATCTAGTTTTGCTTTTATAAAAACCATTCTTTCAAATCTTTTTAATCTAGTAAAGATTTTGTCAAAAATGATAGTTTTTATAACTTATGATTTCTAAGAAAAATTGGCCATATTTCCTTTGAAATATGGACTTTGCCATGTTTAATAAAAACATATCTTTTTCTTTTCAAAATCACCAACAATTTACTCATAACATTTTTAAACAATAACATATGAGATTTATAACATAAACTTAACAAGATGAACTCATAATCATGTAGGGTTTTGGTATGATCTTTACATATGTTTACTAGTTCAAAAATCATACTTTACTTCTAGTTTTATAAAACATTTATACAAAACCCATCTTGTATGTTTCTTTTTATAAATCTTGTAAAAGTATTATTTTTAGTGAAAAAAATTATATACTTTAACAATATCAAAGATTTTGATCATCCATTAAACATTATGTTTAACATAACCCTTTAACACTTTCATGTATACTTGTTAGATCACGTTTTTAAACATCATCTAACAAGTTTTTCGTATGATATTCATCATAACTAGATCAAATATGCAAGTAATAAGCTTTAAGTCACGATATAAACAATCTTATATATCATGATTTTTAGTTTGCTTCTTTGTATTTTCATCTTATTTTGTATGATTGTTTTAGTTAATACTTGTTCCTTAAACAATATATACATAAATAAGTATGAAAAAGAGATTAGAAGGCTCACTTCTAGCTCTTGTGGCTAGGGATGATCTAGATGATGATAAAAGCAAAGAAAAAGGATGATCTTGATGTTTGAAAGCTCTTGAATGGAAGGAAATGCTTGCTTCAACTTGTGGTTGCTTTAGATCCTCCTAAGTTCCATGGAAATCCATCTTGTTCATCAAAGAAATGGCTAGAAATGAAATGGGTTTGATGGGTGTTCTTGGCTAAAATGGTGATGAAGGTTGAGAGAGTTTGTGTGTGAAAGATAAGGTGTGAAATGTGTAGTAATGTGCTTAGTAAATCCAAGTCACTAGTTGTTATCATTCACCAAGTTTCACCACTTGCAAAAGTGGTGAAATATCTAAGATATTTCAACAAGTGGGCAAGGGGGGGGGGGTGTCTCATGTTGTGAACTTGTTTCACTTGTTTAAAAGTGTTATATTTTTTAAGAATGTTAGGAAGGCTTTGATGTTTAAGTGTTTTAATTGTTTCAAGGTGTTAAGTTACCATTACTAGCCTAAAATGATCCAAATAATGTTAGATGATTACAAAAAAAAAAAGTTTAGATATCGTTCGAATATTCGTTTGGCTTTGGTTCTGTTAGTCGTTATTTGAATGCTAAGCTTGTGTAAGTTGTGGGAATTGATGTGATTATTGGTTTAGATGAAACCCCAAGGTATTCTCATATGAATTCTAGGTTAAACGACACTTTTGTGCATTGCATAAAACTTTCAATGCTGATTTCTGCTGAATTTCTGCAGAAAAGTGTTGAAATTGTGACTTTTAGTGCTTTTCGGGCAGTTTTTAGTGTTATCGAACTTCGGGAAGGTATTAAACAAAACTGTTGCATTCCTAGTTAGAGTTTAATGTATATTTGATGTTGGACTTTCGTCTGAGTCCTAAAGATGTCATTAAGATGGTTTCTGAGGATCCTGCGTTTATGTCAGCACACTAGTCTACTTGGTGTTATACTAGTTGTTTCGATGCATTGTTTAAACTGTTTCAAATGTAGTCAATAAAAATGAATAATGGGCATCATAAATAAGTATTCCATGAGTATTCTAAGTGTATGTCATGAAATATGCAGTTCAGATGTTCAAAACACATAATTGTATAGCTAAAAATGAGTAATTTAAGTGTATGAAAGTTACCGAAAAGTGGCAGTTGTCACAAAAACAAGGTTGTGACATAAAAATCCAGAGGTTTAATGTGACATATGTGCCTCTGCGACCATCGAACAAATACCAAATCAATGAAATATTGTGTTTCATACTTGGGATTTGTATAAATATGTGTATCATTTGCACATATCAATTCTTGTTTGATTTCGAGCTCTAAATCGCTTTCTAGAAAGTTATAAGCAAACTGATGCGTAAACGTAATCAGTTTAACGCAACAAACACTCCGGAACAGTGACATGGGCTTAAAATACATTAAATAACCTTTACATAACTTAGAAATAAGTTTTGGAGGGTTTGGTGTGTTGAAATCAAGTTTATTCACTTACAGGGACTAATTTTGACAAACTGCGAAAGTATGTCGATTCGTACTGTAACAAACCTTCCGGAACTTGATCATAAGTCAAACATGCCCTAAATATCCTATACATAGCTTAGAAATGTGACACCTGTGTCACTGTGACCATCAAACAAATACCAAACCAATAAAATATTGTATTTCATACTTGGGATTTGTATAAATATGTGTATCATTTGCACATATCAATTCTTGTTCAATTTCGGGCTCTAAATCACTTTTTGGAAGGTTATACGCACACCGATGCGTAAATATAACCAGTTTAATGCAACAAACACTCCAGAATAGTGACATAGGCTTAACATACCTTAAATAACCTTTACATAACTTAGAAATAAGTTTTGAAGGCTCTGGTTTGGCAAAATCAAGTTAATTCGCTTACAGGGACTAAATTTGACAAACTGCGAAAGTATGCCAATTTGAACTGTAACAGACATTCCGGAACATGACCATAAGTTAAACATACCATAAATATCCTTTGCATAGCTTAGAAATAGGCTTTGAAGGGTTCGGTGTGCTAAAATAAACTTTTGGGTCATTCAGGGACTAAAAGCGTCAAAAAGTGCACAAGTTTGCATTTCCGCGCATAACTTACGTTCTGAATACATCTGGACATCCAAAAATTTATGTAAGCACTAAAATATTTTATTTTAGTGTTTGGCATAAGAAAAATCCATTCGTCGCGCAATTTGGATCGTTTTTCGCACTTACACGCATTCCGTCGTAATTAAGCGAATATCGCGATCGTACGACCAAACGAACCAACATCCGCCATATTTTTGAGCATGTTTCATGTCCACAATGTTTAGGAATCATTTTAGGGCCTTAAAGATGGCTTAACGGGCCTTGGACATGTCGGAAATGGCCTTAAACACGTGCAGTGACTGAAACTGTCATTTTTGAAAGTTTGTTTCTGACCAGAAGGGCCAGGCGGCCCGCGTGAGTTCTTGGTGTCCCCTTACGCGGCCCGTGTCAGCTTCCCAGATCAGTTTAATCAGTTTTAACAGCAGATTACAGCTGTTAAGCACCCAAAACTCAATTCCACTTGCCCTTTCCTTCTCATGGGGGGCTAAATTGAGTTACCATAACATTCCAACAAGTGTATGGACAAGATCAAAGCACGTTATTCGATAAACGATCCTAACGGTTGTCCATTTACTATAAATACCCAACCCATCACAACTCAAAACCCACAAAATCTGATCTAAAAGCTCTAAGTTGAAGCCATTGCTTCATACCTGAGTTACTTGGATCAATATTAGCTTTCAGGGACCCTTTGTAAGTGTTCCTTCGTTCTTTTATTCGTTTAGCGTTAAAGTCAAACTTTGGTTGACTTTCTGCATTGACCAGTTTATGGTCAACGCGAAGTTCGTTTTACTTCATAACGTGAGCGTGATCACGATGGTTATAGTCCTTAGTGACTATACCTACTGATTACCACGTTATCTAGGCTCAGTGACGAGTCGTAGTTTCGGCCAAAATGCGTGTTATTGCGTATTTTGTAACCAAACTACTCTTGGGTATCAAAACCGTTTGTTTTGATATCAAACATGTTTTCTAAACTTAATTAAGCATGTTTTAACATGCTTAGCTCGTCACTTTTAGTTTTTGTGCTTATATAGGGTCGTAAGGTAAGCGATCTAAACAATCGCTTATACTTTCGAACCTGACCCCATTGGTCGATCATTAGGATCCGACCAAACACATTAGGTTACCATAGTATGTAGGGAATAACCTTCCGGGGTTATACCTTATGGTCACGATGTTTAGTTAGTTGTATGATAGGTAGTTTATATGCCTTAGGTAAATTACCAAAATGCCCTTTTTACGCCAAAATTCATTTTAAGCATATGTAACATAACTCTTGGTATCTAAACTGATTTGGTAACAATATTAGACATGTTAAGGCATATTTTACTTGTCATAGGACTAGTTAGGCATTCCGAACGCGTTTCACGCGAACGACGCGTTAAAGTAGCATAAGCTACATAAACGGGTCGTAATGGGTCGTAAGCACTTAGGATAGGTTTCATTTTAGTATGTGGGCTTTGTTAAACCATATTACACGAGTTCCCATACTCGTTTGGTTTATGAACCTTCATTCTATCCGATCTTCCGATTTAGGTCCGATATATTAACATAGTTACCTATATTAGGTGCCGTTTGATATCCGTGATCTCTAGCATTGTTTGGTTGTTACTCAAGGACTTCTAAGCAATCTCAAGTGAGTACATAGACCCCTCTTTTACTGTTTTTCCAAACGTTTTGGGGTGAAACACATGTGCCTACTTGTTACTTTCATGCTTTCCATGTTTTCATATCATATGCTTGTTATGTTCAATAGTACACTTATAGTACATGATTTCATTGTGTTTATGCTATGTATGTCCATTGTGTGCATACTTAGTACATTGTTTTACATTACATTTTATGTTATGTATGTCCATTGTGTGCATACTTAGTACATTGTTTTACATTACATTTCACGCTATGTATGTTCATTTGATTACATACTTAGTGCATTGTTTTCACATGCTTACATTTTGGTATGACATTTTGTTTGTTCAAATGGGACAATATACATTCATTAATATTAGCTACGCCGCTCGTTAGTAGGTAATGGTACCATAGGACTTGACAACTCCCATTCCTGAAATCCCGGGTTTGTTTGGATTGGAAGGAATGACCGAATTCGATAAACATAACACAGATAGACCTTTAAATTCGTTTAGGGGTCTATCACCACAGTCACAAGGCTTGGATGTATGCATTCTTACAATACCACATAAATGTTCATATTCAGTATAGCATGCATTTCCACAAGACATAACATTGATTTAAACCATGTTTTACTTCAATACATTGTTTTGTGCATTTTCCTATGGCTCAATGGATATATATATATATATATATATATATATATATATATATATTCCACTTGCCATACATGACATTTTGTTTACACATTATATGATAGACATTTGACATATACATTTGACATAAACATTTTGACATTGATATACACAATTCATGATTTACATTAGACATAGACATTAGACATGGTTTTCACACAAACATTTTGACATTTTGATTATACATAAACATTTTACTTTGGTGGTTTGGTTTGAGTAAGTGATTTAAGTAACGAGGCGTGTGTAATATGATACAAGCATGGTAGATACGCCGCTGGTACTTCCTATATATAAGTGCTGGTATGGTATTACATATCGTAACGTTATTTGAATCATTTAGATTTAGACATATAACATTTTGTACAAATAACATACTTTTCACAATACATTGTTTTACAAACAACTTATCTAATACAAACTCATTTTATTTGGTTATTTACTTAACCATGTATTATTCTTTTATACATATATATCATTTGGTTTATTTATCACTTTTCAAATGATTTACAAGACAAAGCAAAATTACAAGGTTCATGACTAAACATTTTCTTAAACATAAGTCATGAATTCTATTTTCACAAAAACCTATGTATCTCACAGGCATTTTTATGCTGACATACCTATTTTCACATGTGTTTCAGGATATGATGCATAGGATTTATCAAGATACACTTAGGCGGACTTGGGCCTTAGTGACAATGAAAGATGCAAGACTAGTTATTTATGTTATATTTCTTTGATTGTCAAGACATTGTAACTCTTTTAAATCAATAAAACAATATTTCAATTTCCATGTGTTATGAAACAATGATTCTGTTACAACACTCCTCGACGTTTCCATCACGTTTTGTTGTTTTACGTGGTCGGGGTGTGACAAGAAATAGGCTTTGAGGTGTTTGGTGCGCAAAAATAAACTTATTTGATCAACAGGGACTAAAAGCGTCAAAAAGTGCATAAGTTTATTTTCGCGCATATCTTACGTTCTGAATATATCCGGACATCCAAAAATTTATGTAATCATTAGAATATTTTATTTTAGTGATTGACATGATAAAATTCCATTCGTCGCGTAATTTGGATCGTTTTTGAGTCCGTTACGACTTCCGTCGTAATTAACCGAATAGCGCAACCGTATGACCAAACGAACCGACATCCGAGATGTTTTTGAGCATATTTTGAGTTCCCTATACTTTAACTTCATTTTAGAGCCTTGAAATGGGTTTAACGGGGCTTAGACGTGCCAAAAATGCATCGAAAACCAAGTTTCTGGGCTGCAGGGACCAATTTTGACAATGTGCCAAACATTTGCTCAGGAGGGGCGCGTAATGTCACACCCCAAAAACGTCGTAGCGGAAAACGTAGTAGTGATGGAAGCTGGTGCCCATTTGTATCTTGCTGAATGATGCATCGTAATGTTGGACATTTTACTTAATTAAAACATAGATTTTAAAACATGAAGTATTAAAGTCCGTTACAATCATACCATAGTTAAATTGTATTGATCCTTATGGATCTTATTACATTGGTCCCAGAAAGTTTAAAAGTCAGTCCAACAATTTAAGTGACAAGACATGCATCAACAAACACAAGATACGCCATAATTTCCCGAAGCCTAACTCAAGTACCTGTAGAACACGTTAAAATCATGTGTCAACACAAAGGAAGGTGAGTTCACGTATTCACTTTCAACCAATTTTAATCCAAGGAAAACTTTCTGATTAGGTGTTTATTTGAAAACATCCATAAAATTTTGAAAGTCCGTTTTACTTCCTTAATAAAAATCCATGGGCCTTCCGCCGGTTCATCAATCCGACAACTGTAATATATATTTTGCCCAAGTTTTGTATATTAAAATATTGTGTCAATTTTCAGACTTGTATGTTAGCTAGACGATACGAACTATATATTAACCATGCAGGGATAATCAATGCTAGACAATAAGCAGAATATTAATTCGTCGTTTGACATTGACAAGGGGCGACCGGTCACGACGGGGTTGTCAACCCGATAGATCTACCAACAATTCATCGTGTGCAATACTTAACTGATTAAACGACATCATGGGCGCAAGGTTCTCTCTTTGAGAACAATATGATGTCTGCCTCACGTACAATATATATATCCTACTAATATGACAATTTAATACACGACGTTATAGTAATTCCCCTTATTCTCCATCATATGAGACCCAGTCAAGAATTCGTCCCCAACCGTACGGTCTTGTATCACTTAAGAAATACCGTACATACAATATTCATTCATCAAAAACGTTTTACTTTGAAACGTATAACTTATCAAATCTCATATATTTTCAGCGAATATATATATATTTTATATTAAAATGTATGTTTTATTTCGAAAACATTATTAAACCCTTTTAACGACGTGTTCTACCCCAAAAAATATGTACAAAGCAGTAAAAAGGGGGGTTTAGTACTTTAGTGACACTCACCTTTAGGTGCGTATTTTAATATCGCAATCCCAGAGATTGATTTTCTACACGTCCTAATATAGGAATGATTCTAAATCAATATAGATATCATAAAAATCCTAAGTTTCTCCGTTTCTTAGAATTATCACATAACTTTGAGATTTTCTCGAAAAGTTGTCATTTTTTTATTATGTTGGCACGTTAATATATATATATGAGTCCATATACATAAATATATTTTTATGATTTTTTTTTGTGACTTGAACGATTTTATTGGTGACCATTATTGTGTAAATCCGTTAACTCTCCCGTTTATACGCAATATATCTACGATTTGCGCGTCGTAATATATATACATAAACGTTCATAGAATTTAACACCGAAACACGTGAAATATTACTAACTTATCTATTTTGTCATTTTTAAAGGAAATATACATAAAACATCTCATATGTATCAAATTTCATGCTCGACAAACAAGTTACACATTTAACGTAATTTTACCGTTTCTACCGCACAAAACGTACATGCATACATGCATAGTCTAAATTTCCCACTATAAAATTAACACTTAACATATTATCACATTTACATGTTTAAATCACTTAACACATTTTGTCACATAAGGTTCACTCAAAATTTACCCATACTGGTGTTCATTGAAAAATGCGTATTTTAGCGATTCGGTAACGTTTTCAAGCGTCGGAAGTCACGTATGACCAACCAAACACCAAGTAAACTTAAAATTAGTTAAAATACTTATTTTGAAACTAAAAATATCAGTTTACTTACTGATCTAAGTCAGTTTTATATAAATCACTTGAAAAGCCGATTTTTGACCGTTTTAACGCATACTTTTGCGTTAAACGTTACTATAACCATCCCAACTCGAAATTACTTGATATTTTAACACAATACATGTTATTTACTGATTAAAATAGTGGTTATAATCAGATTAGTGCAGTTTTTGTTTAAGTCACATAAATCATGCGATTTCACGTATTTTACAACCTTTAATGCACCAAGTACAACATACAAAGCTATCAAACATTATGACAAAGTTATATATCACTAAACACTTTTACAATAACTTTATTTTAGTGTTTATAATCTGATTAAAACTGATTTTTACTAAATTATACTCAAATCACCTTTTTATGATCTCATATCATCATGCATGTTCAAGTAAATGCATCTAATGCACTCATACAACATCATCATCAACTTTTATGTTCTAATCATACTCAATAACACATTAATATCATATTTTACATAACTCAACCTATATCATCCATCATCATACAATTCATTCATACATAATTACAAGTATCTTTCATTTACACACTAACTAACAAAACCCACTTGTGTGCACACACATATGTACATACACGACACACACACATGTGTGCTCATCCATCCAAAATTTATTTTAACATATTCATATTTTAATCATATGAGCTTTTATAAAACCACATTTGATCATGCATGCATTTATCTTTTCAAGAATCATATCAAACAAGAATCAACCCAAAAATCAAAACTCAAACTCTTACATATATGTTTACACACTCACGGCCACATACATATATGTATGTATTTCCATTTTGTTTTGACTAAAACCATTTTCTTTTTTAAATTTCAAGTTTGTGAAGAATTCTAAGATTCAAGAGAAACCCTTCACTATTATTTTCAACACTAAGAATAAAGAACACTTTTTTACAAAGAATAGTTTTATAGCCTCAAGATTCAAGTGGGTTTTTTATTAAAAAGATGATATGAAGCTCGGTTCTTGCTTGAAACTCCTTGGAATCACATTCAAACCTTCAAATGGCCTTGAAATCACCTTGGAATGAGCTTGAATCTCCATGAACAAGCTAATAATTTTCTAATTTGGTGTGTTAGAGGAGGTGTTCGGCTGATTTTAGGAGAGAGAGAGGGAGTTAATATGTGTTTGAAATGAATTCTTGGATAGTGTATGTATGTAGTGTATTTAGGTGATGCATCATCATCACCACCTCTCAAAATAACCAATAAACGGAGGAGAGAGAGTGAGAAAACATTTTCTTTGGAGGAAGTTGGGATAAGCACCTTCCCCTCATCGAATTCTTCTACAATAACAGCTATCATAGTAGCATACAAGCTGCATCGTACGAAGCACTATATGGCCAGAAGTGCAGATCGCCACTTTGTTGGGCTGAAGTGGGCGATATTCAACTCACGGGGTCTGAACTAATTCAAGAAACAACCGACAAGGTGCATAAGATCCAAAGTAGACTGAAAGCGGCACGATATTGGCAGAAAAGTTACACCGATGTCCGCAGGAAACCGTTATCATTTGAAGTAGGTGACAAAGTAATGTTAAAAGTGTCACCGTGGAAAGGAGTGATCAGGTTTGGAAAGGCATGAAAATTGGCTCCAAGATACATTGGGCCGTATGAAATTATTTCCAAAGTTGGACCTGTAGCGTACCGACTGAAATTACCAGAGGAACTGAGCACAATTCACGATGTCTTCCACGTATCCAACTTAAAGAAATGTCTCACGGATGAAGCAGCTATTATGCCGTTAGAAGATGTGAACATTGATGACAAACTCCACTTTGTGGAGGAACCGGTAGAAATAGTAGACGGGAAGATCAAACAACTACGTCATAACAAAATTTCGCTGGTGAAAGTCCGCTGGAACTCGAAGCAAGGACCTGAGTATACCTGGGAACGGAAGGATGAGTTCCGTAGAAAATACCCACATCTCTTCCCTAACAAGACGAATTGAATTTCGGGGACACAATTTCTAGACCAGGGGAGACTGTGACAACCATGACGAAACCAGGTACACCCTACACGGTCCCAAAACCGTAAAGACTACTTAACACTTTAATTGTGCGAAAACCCTACAAACATGTGTGACTTATATGCTTGATTAAATGATATCTGTTATGTCTCGGAGGAGTCCAAGAACACGTTATGACTGACATGACACTAATAAGGACCCATGATGTGAAATTGGTGTCCTTAGACTTTAAACACGTGTTAAACCGGAGCTTTCCGTTTAACAACGCATTAAACCATTGACATTGATTATTAGGTTATTTGTAGCATTATTTAAGATTTCGAGTTCCAGGAACAACTTAGTTTTGTGCCTTAGAATGTGACATAAGGTTTGAAGCCAATCTGAGATCGGGCACGCAAAACGAAGCAGCTTCCCGGTTAGGGAAACGCTCTCGTTTCAGGAATAACATAAGGCAATCAAACGTGCAAGGAACGATCGATCAAGCTTAAAAACACTTAAACCATCCTAATACGAGTCTTTTATGATTAAAACATAACTGGGTTCGGATTTCAAGACGGTTATTCATGATTTTTAAAACCGAGTCTTTTGACACTAATTACGCGCAAAACGGAGTCCGTCACGCAAATCGAGAATGCGCTCGGGACCCGTAAACAAACCTAAACACTCAACGAAGGATAAACATTATCTTTTAGCTCGTTTTTCGAGGCATGAGGTGGCCTAGGGGGGCCTACCCCAAACTGCCACCACCCCCCTAATTATATATATTTTCTTCTCATTTTTTTCTTTAATTCCCACACAAAAATACTCCAAATTCCCTGCTTCTTTCTACTAAAATCAGTTGAACTATCAAGAACAAGTCACAAATCAAAGGTATCAACCTTATTTCTTATGGTTTTAAGCCTAGTTTCTTGAGTAAACTTGATTTAGAACATGAACAACCATTTTAATCCATGAAATTTTGAGTTTTAAACAAGTTTATCGGCTGAATATGAACACCATATGAATACCCTGGTGTTATATGGCATCCATGGTAACAAACTTTGGGTTATGATACCCTAATCAACACCTATTCGACAAAAATCGCTTAACTATCCGATTAACCGAAAAACAATGAATCAAAGCTTGATTGATCTAAGTTCTAGCATATTTGGATTGTACTTGATGTTTAGGTACTGAATATAGTCCATACATACTTCTGGACTCAAGAAAAACACCCGGACTCGAAGAAATCGCTAGGTATATCGTCCGAAACTCGAAACTAGCAGAGGAAGAATATTGTTTAGACTATAACTTGGTCCGTGGGTGTTGGATTGAGCTAAAATTTGGTATGGTGATGAAGGGTAGTGTCAGAAAGGTCCACGTAAAAGTTTATAATTTTTTGAAATTTCTATGATTTTTGGTGAATTTGTGACTGTTTTAAAAAAAGAATTCTGAAAAAAAATACCAAACGGATTCAATAAATCACCAAATTTTACATAGAAACTAAGGAACATATGTGAAATGTTCTGGGAAAATTCTGAGTCCATTGATTGAGTTTTGGTTTGGGTTAAAAATCCGTGTTTTCGCGAAGTTTCGGTAGCCGGGAACGCACTGAAACGAAATCGAAAAAATCTTAAAATTTTTGGAGAGGTTTCTGGAAACATAAGGGATGTACAAGAATTTTTTTGGAATTTTGGAGCACTGAGGGTATTTAAGGTTAATTATGTGGTTAAATATGATTTTATAAATAAATTATTTAGACAAGTAAAATGCTAAACTAAATCCCTAAATGATTAACCGTAGGCCGGTGAATGTGTAAATAGTACTATTGGTCCGACAAACCCAATTGTGATGGCCAGGAACGCCATGAGATACATACGCAATTGTACATGTTTGAGCATGGGCTATGGGGTACTAGCCATAGCTACACAGGGGCAGTGCCGTGGTGGTTGACCACGGGATTGAGTTAACAGTCAAGGCTTCACTTGTGGGCTCAGTATATATATATATATATATATATATATATATATATATATATATATATATATATATGCTATCAGATGTGCCAAATTGAACTATATTTACATTTATTTAATACAAACTAAAACAGTGAAACTCACTAAGCTATGTTTAGCTGATTTTCCAAATTGTAACATGTTTTTCAGGCAAATCAAAGGAGGAATAGGCTTGTAGGAGTTCCAAGTTATGAGAATGGATAGTACGTGAATAGATGCATAGCTACTAGCACAAGACTACTTGTGGGAAAACTTAGTTGTCACTTACGTGTCGTTGTGTTAATAAATAATGTAAATGAAACACGTTGGTAAGGTATAATATAACATCTTTATGAGCAATGTGCTATTCCATGAGTCTGTTGCCCCCCACATGCGCTTCCGCTGCGAGTCGGGGTGTGACAACGATCCTAAAGTTTGTGGGGTTTCTATAAATACCCAACTTGATTTCATTCTTTCCTCAAAAATCTGATTCAATTGCTCTAAGTTGGGGTTTAGCACTTCATACCTGAGCAAATTGAATCAAGATTTTCCTTGCTTGGACCCTTTGTAAGTTTCTTTTGTGCTTTTATCGTTTTTCAAGCGTGAAACTCAAACAGTGTTTGACTTTCTGCTTTGACCAGTTTATGGTCAACACAAAGTTCGTTTGAACTTTGCAACGTGAGCGTAATCACGATGATTATAGTCCCGTGTGACTATACCTACTGATTACCACGTTGATTAGGTGCAGTGACGAGTCATAGTTTCAGTCAAAATGCGTATTCATGCGTATTTTGCAACCAAACTATTCTTGGGTATCAAAACCCTTTGTTTTGATATCAAACCTATTTTCAAACTTCGTTAAACAACCGCTTAGACTTTCAAACCCGACCCGTTTGGTCGATCATTAGGATCCGACCAAACATGTTTTGTGACCATAGTTGTATAGGGAATAATCTTCCGAGGTTATACCTTATGGTCACTTCGTTTAGTTAGTTGTATGATAGGTAATTTATATGCCTTAGGTAAAATGACCAAAATGCCCTTTTCATACATAATTGGTATTTAAGCATATGTAACTTAAACTTTTGTCACTTAACTGATTATGCAACATATTTAAACATGTTTAGGCATATAATACTTGTCATATGACTAGTTAGGCGTTCCGAACGCGTTTTACGCAAACGACGCGTTAACGTAGCGTAAGCTACCTTAACGAATCGTAATGGGTCGTAAGCACTTAGGTTAGGTTTCGATTTAGTATGTAGGCTTTGTTAAACCATGTCATATGAGTTCCAATACTCATTTGGTTTACGAAACCTCATCCTATCCGATCTTCTGATTTAGGTCCGATCTATTAACATAGTTACCTATATTAGGTGCCGATTGATTTCTGTGATCCCTCTAGCTTTGCTTGGTTGTTATTCAAGACTTCTAAGCATCCTCAAGTGAGTACATAGTCCCCTCTTTTACTGTTTTCAAACATTTTGGGGTGAAACACATGTGCCTACTTGTTACTTTCGTGCTTTTCATGCTTTTATATCATATACTTGCTATGTTCATTAGTACGTATATAGTACATGATTTCATTATGTTTTGCTATGTATGTTCACTTAGCATGCTAGCACATTAATTTTCATATATTACATTTTGTTGCATATGCTCATCCAACATATGGACACATTGTTTTACATTTGAACTGTTTGAACCGTTTGGAACTGTTTGATCTATGTGAATTATTTGAACTGTTTGAACCGTTTGGAACTGTTTGATCCATGTGAACCATTTGGAACTGATTAATCTATTTGAACCGTTTGGAACTGTTTGATTTATGTGAACCGTTTGGAACTGTTTGAACCGTTGGGTTAGGGAAGTGATTAGGTAACGGGGCGGGTGTAATCTGTTAAAAGCATGGTGGATACGCCGCTGGTACTTCCTATATATAAATGATTTTAACACATTATATATCGTTGCGTTATCTAGATCACTTGGGCAAGTTTTATCAAAACAAAGTTATATTACCAGTTTTTCTAACAATATAAACCATTCGAGTTTTATTACAAAAACAATTTACGATCTGGGTTTACTTAAACAAATGTTTTGAGTTAAGATTCATGGCATCGAGGTTTTATAAATTATAATCACTTTGTTTTGACTTGGTTATTTAATTTACAATACAAACATTTTACAAAAACTAAGTTTTCTAATATCGAATAACAAAGTTGTTTGAGTTATTTCAAAAGGTAAACGAGCCATGAATCTGACACTCACATAAAACCTATGTACTCGCCGGCATTTTTATGCTGACGTATTTTCACATATGTTTCAGGTACCATAGTTGATGACGATTGATGATGATACTGATGCATGCTCATATAGGAATGGACGAGGCCTTAGTGACTTAATAACAATGAAAGTCAATTTGTTCATATTTTGTTTCTAATTTCAATACAATGTAATAAACTTAATTCAATAAAACAGAACTTTTATCCATGTGTTGGGAAACAATGATTCTGTTACGACACTCCCCAACGTTTCTGCCGTGGTTCGTTGTTTTAACGCGATCTGGGTGTGATATTTAATCCTTATAAACATTCTGTTTTGACAAGGTTTTAGCCTACAAGTGATGAACAAGCTTAAAGCTTGAAGTTATGTGATTACTTGGATTAGCTTGGGCTATCCTACCTTCAATCCACACATCACTTGATGTTTTCTTAGTTAGAAGTTAAGTATTTCCATTTCCTTATTGTATGTATGTCTATGACCATCCTATTGGGTTTTTCACATGTTTATCAAAGTGATTTCATCCGTATAAAATCAAAACGCAGCGCAATATTTATTTAAAACATGTTACTTTCATGATATAAAATTCATTTTATATGTAAAACTCAATTCCCGGATCCATATACGAACATGCATGCTATCAAAATAAAACACAACCATAGGGTGTTTCAAGGATACTACCTTCCAAGGAGTAAAAGATATGAAGAAGATGATGCTTCTTGAATGGTAGTCTTTGTGACAACTGACACAAAACTGGTAATTTCCGTACAGTTTAATTATTATTTAATATCTGCAATTATGTGCTTAAATGTCAACATTGTCTGATTACATGCTATACAAGTGAATTCATGCACGTTTTATACTTCAAATATTTCTTTATGCGTTACTTTAAGCGTTGCGTCAGAAAGACTAGTAAACTCACCGGTACGACACACTGTGTCAGCAATTCTGCAGAAAGCAGTCAGATAATATAATTAGGGCCTAGGAATAGGTCCAACATATAAAATACATTAAAACCCAAGTGTGGATACAAGGGTTAACATATAAACTTTCCGGAAGCTAAAACTATGCACTAAAAAGCACTCAAAACACACTTTAAATGCAGAATTTTGCATAAATCACACCAGTTAAGCTATAATCAGCTTTTAAACACTAAAATATCATGCAAAATTTATGTTTTACTGTCCAGAATAACTTACAAAGTTTCGGGAATCGAAACCGCCACAAAAGGTGCTTCATACTTAGTGAAACTGCGCAATTCAGCACTTTAACGAACCGTAACGAAACGAACAACCGGACAATAACCGGGACATCAAAATTTGACTAGAAGTAATGTTTTTATGATATTAAACTAGTATTAGTGCTAGAACACCTTAAAATCATAAAAACACATAAACACACTTAAACTAAGTTAAACCCCCTCGTTTGCACTTTAAACCCCTAACTTCCCAAAAATTACACTTTACCCCCACCCCCTTCACCCTTGGCCGGACCCTATGGGTCCCACATGGCCTTAGAATATTTTATTAGTTCTTGTCCCCTTAAGTTTATACAAAATCTCTAAAGAAGATTTCATGTTGGAGAATTCTTCTATAAGACCATTAGAAAGTTTACATTGTCAATTTAACAAAAAATTCATCATATTCTTCCTCCCAACTCCCCTTGGTCTCGGTGTCACACCCTGGCTTTGCGGAAGCGTGGGTTAATTTGGTGTGACTTCTTAATACCATAGCTTAATCACAACAAAGCTATATGAAAATAAAACCATGCAGATCATCCATTGATTTAAGTTTGAAAAGTAAAATACCACAACATTGTCTTAAGGCGTTGACGCATGCAACGGAAATTACAACCTGATAACATAAAAACTTTGTTCTTAAGACGCAACCACAAATATGACATAAACACTGTTTAAGACTTGCGACTCGTCCAGGTAAAAGTCGCGACCCCTAAACGTGGATGATCCCGTAACTATAACACAGCAGGAAAACGTAGCATACCGTGCCAGATCCTTAGTTCCATGAAATACATGTAAGTTGGAAAAATCAACAAAAATTGTTGAGCGAGTTCATGTGTAAGTGAGTAAGTAAAACCTTTGTAAGTATAAAACCCTGGTATGTAGCAAATAAGGAAAAAGAGATCACCAATGGTTTGCAAGGCCATTGATATATGTGAAGTGCACGTAGGAAGACTCAAACCTAGCGAATTTATGCGTCGGGCACAAAGTCACCCCGAGGTCCGTTCTGTTTGGCCTGGGGGCTGGGCTCGCTACACCCAGATAGATCTACCGCTCCTGTCCCTCGGTCCTACAATGAGGATTAATGATCCCAAGTTGCGCCTACCCACTCACATGATCTAAGTAGTAACACTCCTTACGCTAAACATACCATGTGTAAAAGTACTCGTAATCATAGTAACATGTATTTCACCCCCGCAGTTTAAAACTGAAAACAGTTAAGAGAAAAGGGGGACACGAACTCACTGTAATGCGTCCTCGATAACAGCAACTCACACTCGGTCTGCAACACGACAACCTACAATGTGCTAATATCTATTAGACGAACGGCCGTGCCTTAGCTTAGAGTTTTAACGTTCATGGGGAAATAGTTAGACAACTATTTCGTGTTTATACTTCTTAATTATCGTATAAATAGATTCCTTCCCAAGGATGGGGTATTCGTACATGTATTACGTATTCGGTGACTTAAAGTATTAACAAAATACATTTTCAAGTCTCATTTCCAACACTTTAAAGTTTTATGTCAAAACTCATGGCGAGGTTTAATTCCGAGAAATAAAGTTAAACATACTTGTTAGAAAAATAATTTTTCTAAGTCTTGGTATTTTTAGAAAAATTCGCCAGAACTTCCCCTAAAAACGGGAGTGTCCGTGCTAATACGCACATCTTTTTCTTTTTGAAATCAACCCTTGATCATCAACAATCAACCCTTACGTTTTAACACGCAAAACACTACCTTTGTCGTTTCAGTTTTAATATCTGAAAAACTGCACTGTTTTCAGACGAGTAAATAAAATACTTAACTTATTCCAAAAATTCCCAAATTTTTACGGAACGTCCTAATCGACCCACAAATTATTGTGTGAAAATATCGGGGTCTAGTTCATTATCATTAATTTATAGAAAATCGTTTACCGAACTGTGTTCAGATTTGTCACATTCTGATCACAGTTTACGGAATAATTCGTCTAAAATTCCTCGTAAGTCTGTTTGTCAAAATTCCAGTTGGGGGGTCACAAATACATCAGTGACCATCTTTGATAAAAATTTCAAGGGCTGGTTCGGTTTAGATTTCAAGTTGTGACTGAAAACGTATGACCCATTTTACTGCAGTTAAAATCAGCCTTAGCTGCTGTCACGAAAACAGACTTTTAAAATAGTAACCGACCTCAGAAAAATACGATTCCAGCGCCATTTTCTTCGTTTTTCGAAAATAGACAATTTAGGCTTTAGAAATTCCGTTTTTCGGTTTATTAAAGTCCGTTTACAGCCTGTTGAAGGCGGCTGAAAAAGTACATCAGCATGTTATTTTAAAGTTTAAATGTTACTAAATCGTGTTACAAGTGTCCGATTAACGGGTTTAACAAGAAAACAACTTTTAAACATCAAGTATGATTTAACCAACCCTCAAACCAACAAGATTCCGCTTCATGATTCAGACATAAGTAAACTTTTATGTAGCTTTTATGCGCATAACTCATGTTTCACATTTTCTAGCATTCTTGTTATTTAGTGATTTAAACAATAACACATCATACTACAAATCATAAATTTGAACAAGATGAACCAAGGCAAAATGAGACTTACTACTAGCCTCTAGCTAGGGATGAACTCTAGTGAAGAAATGTGATGAGAAAAGGTGAAAAACCAAGCAAGAACAATGCTCCTTTGAAACCCCTTCAAGTTGCACCTTCCATGGATGAACACTAAGCTTTGAATGGACTATGTAAATGAAGAAGATGAAGGTTTAAGGATGATGGTGGTGGATTCGGTTGTGGTGAACCGAATAGAGAGAGAGAGATAAGTGAGGTGGGATGAGTGAAATCTTGGTGAAATGATGTTCAATCTATAAGACCATACTACTTATAATCATCATGCATCTCTAAGATACTTACACAAGCAATGATCAAATCAATATAATCTTACCAAATATTTGAAGTATGGTTAGATGGATATGTGGGGTCCCATTTTGGGAACTAAAATCGTTGGGGGAGGGGGGTATAAGGTAACAAAATGTAACTAAATTGGTAAAGGGTAAGTTAGGATGTAAGTAATGTGGTGAATTGATTTCTAGCGGGTGTTATGACATACGGGGATCATGACAAGCCGTAATTAGTGAAATAATGTTATTGACAAAAATTTAGTGTCTCGGGTAATGTCCGGTTATCCGGTTAGGTAACGTCCCGTTAAAGTGTTTAATTAGTCCAACAAGGATCTTTTATATATATTCTTGCAACACAAATTATTCCCGGCACTTAGGAAAATATACGGGACCGTTCTGCAATGTTTTTACACTTTATTAGTAATTTAAAATGCTGAGTTTTGTATTAAAGTGCATAATTTTGTACTTTAAGTACGTTTTAGGCACATCCGGTCACTATAAACTCCACCTAGTGACGCAGTTCTACAATCCTCACCTCCCTACACTCACTACCAGTGTAGCAATCTATTCCCGGCTCATACTGGCCTTAGAGGCAGTGTCTGCCTGATGCTGGCTATGTCAGCATGTTTAATGGGTATCCCGTAGTGTGCTCACTGTGCTTGTTGTGCATCAAGGTTGTCACTGATGTTTGTGTATAAATAATAGAGTGACAGTATAAAATGAGATGCATGAGCATGTATGTATCAGAAATCAGTAAGCAGTTTAATCACAGTTGTAAGCAAGCACAGTAATTAAGCACTAATTAAATATTAATTAAGTCGTACGGATACCTGGTTTGGTGAGGGTTGTCACATTCTCCCCCCGTTAAAGAAATTTTGTCCCGAAATTTAAGTTCTGCTACTAGATGCAGGGTTCTTAGGAAATAAATGGGGGTATTTCTCTTTCATTCGATCCTCACGTTCCCACGTGAATTCAGGTCCATGCCTAGCATTCCAACGAACTTTGACGAGTTTGACACTGCTCCTGCGAGTTTTATTAACTTTCCAATCCGTGACCTCAACAGGTTCTTCAGTAAAGTGGAGCGTGTCATCGATATGAACTTCGTCAGCAGGAATGATCACTGTATCTTGTGTTGGACTTTTTCTCAATTTGGATACATGGAATGTATCGTGAACACCATGGAGTTCAGCAGGTAGGTCCAACTTGTAGGCTACAAGCCCAATCCTTTGCAGAATTCTGAAAGGGCCAATGTAACGCGGATTCAACTTCCCACGCTTTCTGAAGCGTGCCACCCCCTTCCAGGGTGAAACTTTCAATAAAACCATATCTCCAACTTGGAATTCTAAATGTTTCTGGTTTGGATCTGCATAGGCTTTCTGTCTTTCGTGAGCCGCTTCGATGCGTTTTCGAATCTGCGCAATCTTATCTGTCGTCTCTTGGACGATTTCGGGACCAACAAGCTGTCTATCACCTGCGTCAGCCCAGCATAGTGGTGATCGACACTTGCGTCCGTAAAGAGCTTCAAATGGCGCAGCTCCAATACTAGTGTGGTAGCTGTTGTTGTATGAGAATTCGGCCAGTGGTAAATGCTTATCCCAGCTACCACCAAGATCCATTACACATGCTCTCAGCATATCCTCCAATGTCTGAATAGTTCTTTCACTTTGGCCATCAGTTTGCGGATGGAATGCAGTGCTCAAATTTAATTGTGAGCCAAAAGCTTCTTGGAAGGATTGCCAAATCCTTGATATGAAACGTCCATCTCTATCAGAGATGATCGAGAGTGGCACTCCATGACGTGCAACGATTTCCCTCATGTATATTTCCGCAAGTTTACTCGTATTGTCTTTCTCTTTGATTGGCAAGAAATGTGCGGACTTTGTTAGGCGGTCAACTATCACCCAAATAGTATCATGGCCCCTAGGTGTCTTGGGCAGTTTCGTTATAAAATCCATTGAAATATGTTCCCATTTCCACTTGGGAATTTCAGGTTGTTGCAGAAGTCCCGAAGGCTTCTGGTATTCAGCTTTCACCTTGGCACACGTCAAACATTTGCTAACATAAACAGCAACGTCGCCCTTCATCCTGGGCCACCAATAATAATCCTTAAGATCCTGGTACATCTTATCCGCACCGGGATGAATAGAGTACCGTGACCTGTGAGCTTCATCACAAATAACCTTCCTTAAACCACCAAACAGAGGGACCCAAACCCTTTTCATAAAACATAACGTTCCTTCCTTGTTTGGTACTAATTGCTTCTCCATCCCACGGAGATATTCTTCTTCAAAGTTTCTTTCCTTAATAGCTTCTTTCTGCGCGGCACGAATGCGCAGGGAAAAATCTGTCTGGATAATCATCTCCAAAGCCCTAACCCTTATGGGCTTGATCCTTTCTTTACGACTTAGGGCATCGGCGACCACATTCGCCTTCCCTGGATGGTACTTTATCTCGCAGTCGTAATCGTTCAACAATTCGACCCAACGTCTTTGTCTCATGTTCAGCTCTTTCTGGTTGAATATGTGCTGTAAACTCTTATGATCTGTGAAGATTGTACACTTCGTACCATATAGGTAGTGTCTCCAGATCTTTAATGCAAATATCACTGCGCCTAGTTCCAAATCGTGTGTGGTATAGTTCTTTTCATGTACTTTCAACTGACGTGACGCGTAAGCTATAACTTTCTGGCGTTGCATCAACACGCAACCCAATCCTTGACGTGAGGCGTCACAGTATACCATGAAATCGTCTGTACCTTCCGGTAGTTCTAAGATCGGCGCATTGCAGAGCTTATCCTTTAATAGCTGAAATGCTTCTTCCTGTTTGATTCCCCAATCAAACTTCTTATCCTTCTGTGTGAGGAGTGTCAGTGGTTGAGCGATTTTTGAAAAATCCTCAATGAACCTCCGATAGTAACCAGCCAAGCCTAAGAATTGTCGAATTTCGGTTGGCGTCTTTAGAGTTTCCCAATTTTTGATCGCTTCAATCTTGGTGGGGTCCACATGAATCCCATCCCCATTCACCACATATCCAAGGAATTGGACTTCACGTAGCCAAAACTCGCACATCGAGAATTTGGCATACAACTGTTCCTTTTTCAGCAACTCCAAAATAGCTCTTAAGTGTTGTTCGTGTTCCGCCTTTGTCTTTGAATAAATCAAAATATCGTCGATGAATACAATCACGAACTTATCGAGATACGGCTTGCAGACTCGGTTCATTAGGTCCATAAAAACAGCAGGCGCGTTGGTTAGCCCAAACGGCATAACTAGGAACTCGTAATGTCCATAACGAGTTCTGAAGGCTGTTTTCGGGATACTCTCCTCTTGTATCCTTAACTGATGGTATCCAGATCGAAGATCGATCTTTGAATAAAAGCTTGAACCTTGGAGTTGATCGAATAAATCATCGATTCTTGGTAGAGGGTATCTATTCTTGATAGTCAACTTGTTCAACTCCCGGTAGTCAATACACATATGAAAACTACCGTCTTTCTTTTTGACAAATAAAACTGGAGCTCCCCAAGGTGAGAAGCTTGGTCGGATGAATCCTTTGTCAAGTAACTCCTGGAGTTGTGTCGACAACTCCTGCATCTCTGACGGTGCAAGTCTATAAGGTGCCCTAGCTACAGGCGCGGCGCCTGGAACTAAGTCAATGTGAAATTCCACTTGCCTTTGGGGTGGCAATCCTGGCAAGTCCTCAGGGAAGACTTCAGGATATTCCCTCACGATAGGGATGTCTTCGATTTTCGGCTCAGCAGCTTTCTTATCCACGATGTGTGCCAGGAAGGCAGCACATCCCTTTTGTAAACACTTACGAGCTTTCAGGCAACTGATAATTCTTAAAGGCGTATCCCGCTTCTCCCCATGAACCACAATTGTTTCTCCATATTCGGTTGGGATACGAACGACCTTTTCGTGACAAACAATCTCAGCCTTGTTGCTTGATAACCAATCCATTCCCACTACCACGTCGAAGCTCCCCACCTGGACTGGTAGTAGATCCAAAGCAAATTCACGCTCTCCCAATTCGATTACACATCCCCTGATCACTTCATTAGCTTCTACTAACTTTCCATTAGCCAATTCTATTGAGTAAGGAATATCTAATTTACTAGCGGCTAATCCAAGCACATTCTTAAACTCTAACGATACGAAGCTATAATCGGCACCAGTATCAAATAAAACGGATGCAAAGCGTTGGTTTACAGGGAACGTACCAGTAACAACATTGGGATCCTGGCGCACTTCCCTCGCTTCGATATTGAAAACCCTTCCACGCGCTTGATTCAATTCTGGGCAGTTCCGCTTATAATGCCCCATATCACCACAGTTAAAGCAACCTGGTCTTTGCCCGTTTCCTCCACCATTTCCAGCTTGATTGTTATTGTTTCGGTTCGCATTACCAGCTTGATTCACATTGTTGCCTCGATTCCCATTTCCTTCATTGTTCCCCTGTGGGCGGTTCCCAATACCACCACGATTATTATTTCTATTCCCAAATCCTTCTTGGCCTCCCCGGCCAGCACTAGCCCAGCAAGAATCCTTCAAGTGACCAGTCTTTCCACAAGCTTCGCATACTTTTAAACCACACCGCCCTGAGTGGTGACGCTGGCAAGCATTGCACTTAGGACGTGTACCCATATATCCCTTTCCTTTCCTCCCACCACCGGCTGTAGCTCGGGTCGGCGTGCTTGACTCTCCTTTTCTGCCATCACTGCTTGTGCCTTGTTTGAAATTCGAGAATTTTCTTTTGTTATCCCCGGACGACTCTACATGAGTCTCCTTCTTCCTTTGCTCAACATCAGAAAACTTGTTTAGGCGGATCGCCTCCTCAGTGAGAGCTACGCTTAGATCGATCGCCTCAGTGATTGTTGCCGGTTTTGAAGAGGTCACCATACTAATGATTTGAGGAGCTAAACCCCAAATGAAGCGCTCAATCCGCTTGAATTCTGGCGTGACCATATAAGGTACCACCTGTGACAGGTCATGAAACCTCTGAACATATTCCGCAATTTTCGGACCTTCCATCTTCAAATGCCAAAACTCAGTTTCCAATCTCTAGATCTCAGCGCGAGAGCAATACTTTTTGCGCATGAGCTCTTTCAGCTCGTTCCACGTCAATGCGTAGGCTGCGGCTTCACCAAGTGTTTGGACTTGTAAATTCCACCATGACAGGGCTCCGTTCAAGAATAGCCCAGAGATGTAAGTAACCTGCTGATCTGGAGCGCATTTGCTCATGCGGAGAACTGATTCTGTCTTTTCGGCCCAATGAACAAAAGCAACAGCACCTCCGGTGCCATCAAAGTTTACAGGTTTGCAGTCTAGGAACTGCTTGTAGGTGCATCCTGCACATACATTACAATATATGAATGGCATTAGCAAACTTGCTATAGATATCCAATGTATCATGGTATGCCTTAATGACTTAGTATTACCATGAGGCGGATTGTTGTTGCCATTATTGTTTGAGCTGCCTCCGCTGGGTCCTCCTTGAGAGGCGGCGTATTGCGCGATGGCGGCAGCGATGATTTGTTGAAGTTCTGCCTCGTTGGCAGGCATGCGTGGATCACGTTTGGGTGGCATCTTCTAAAAGATGGTTTACGTGAGTCAGGTCATGGTAGGTAAAGTAATAGTAATAATACATAGCATCTCATGTTAAAATAAACCAAACACATAACATCTCATGTTAAAATAAACCAAACACATAACATCTCATGTTATAAATATATCAGCCACACAACATCCCATGTTATAGATCATAAACAATCAATAAATCAGCCATGCATGTAATGAGAATACTGCGATTAAGCTTTTATATAACCAAGACCACGATTACAATGTTTACAAGTTCCACAAATGTAACATACATCCAAAAGGGACCAAGGGTCACAACGCCCTTGCCCGAAACGTCTAAACATATACAAATACCAAACATCAAAAGTCATAATCGTCAGGTGGTCTTCAAAATGCTATGTAGCCGACTTAATCGTCGTCTTCTCATCAAAAGTGGTGATACCTGCTTCAAACCAAAAGAGCCCTCATGCCGCTGGTGGTGGAGGAGGAAAATGAGAATAGAACAAACTGCGCATGAGGAGCCAATCCTCCTCCATGGCGTGGTGAGAACGCGACAGACACTCTATCTGCTGCTCCAAGACCTGGACACGACGCGTCAGCACGTCATGCTGTAGCATGAATGAAACAAGGACATCCTCAGTAGAAGGCCCGACTTAATATGAATGATATGGGTCTGTCGGTGGCATGATGGATGGTGATGTCCAAAGAAAAGGCTCGCTGGATGGAGTAAAAGGTGGTACAGTGAACGGTGGAACAGGGGGAACAGCAGTATGGTGAGGGATCTGCGGTGCGAACTGATCCCCTCCGGTCAGAAAAGGTGCATGGCCAAAAGGCTGATGAGATGGGCCCTCTCCAGGACGCAGCGGAGGGATCTCTTGGAGAAATGTGATGGGCAGATCCACGCGATGCGCATCAGCAGTGTGTGTGGAGAACAAGGGTGCATCAAAAGGAGCTAAAGCTGGTGCAACTGGTACTACAAAAGGTGGAACATCATCATCGGCCTCTATCCACCCATTCTGGGTGTCAGCATACTGAGGGTCGACATGAGCCGCAAAGAGTGCATGGTCGGGCTCTAGAGGCACCGGGTCAGGAAAAGGAGCAACAACATCAGGCTCAGCGGGTATATCAGCATGAATAGGGTCATGCTCGAACACAGGGTCTGGAGCAACTACTGGCTCGGGGGCCACAGCAGGCTCTGGGTCGTCGTCGTGAAGTGCAACAGACATCGCCATGTCTGAATCAGAATCAGAGGAATGGAGCTGTACGCTCTGGGCGTGTAGTGAAGCGGACGCTACTGACTCGAAGGAGTGAGCACCAAACAGATCAAAAGGAGACTCCTCAATGGGAGCATCGACAGGAATGACAGGATCAGCAATGGGCATAATAGCAGGAATGCCAGCCAAAGGAACAACGGGATCGACAACAGGATCATCAGCCAGAGGAACATCGGCGTCCATGAGGGCCACACCATCCTGGTCTCCCTCCGGGGGGACCCTCTAGGAACAAGTCAATGTCATCGTCAGGAAGCTCAGCGTGAGGCAGATCCTCGAGAGGAACTGCGGCAAACGGTAAAGGAGCAGGGACCTGAGGAAAAGGTAAGTCTCCACCGATAGGGCCATCAGCAATAGGAACGTCATCTCCAAATTCGGGAAGAGCAAACGGCTGAAAGTCATCCTCATCCGTGCTGGAGGTGTCTGACGTGTACACCTCACTCTCTGATATCATCTCATCGTCCGACATGATCGCTAAAGGATCCAAAGTGTCCGACACTCCAGTATCTGAAGAGGAATCCATGTCGTCTACAAACACAAATATGCACAAATAATCAATCATATAGTCAGATAAACACATTAATCACCAATAAGCAATTAAATAGCTCTCCTAGTCCCACTAGCCTCCCAGCCTCCCAGACTGACTCCCTAGTCCCACTAGACAACTACCTCAGCCTCCCAGACCGAGCCTCAGCCTCCCAGACTGAGCCTATAACTAGCAAATAAAATGTGCTCAACATTTGTTTGTAAAAACATTTTGGATCTGGACTTAAGTGGTATGCAGTGTAAAAATGTTTTCGTGAGAGCCCTAGTGATCATAGTCTAGACTCGAGAAAGAATCCTAGTTCGCTATGATCAGAGCTCTGATACCAAGCTGTCACACCCTAGCTTTGCGGAAGCGTGGGTTAATTTGGTGTGACTTCTTAATACCATAGCTTAATCACAACAAAGCTATATGAAAATAAAACCATGCAGATCATCCATTGATTTAAGTTTGAAAAGTAAAATACCACAACATTGTCTTAAGGCATTGACGCATGCAACGGAAATTACAACCTGATAACATAAAAACTTTGTTCTTAAGACGCAACCACAAATATGACATAAACACTGTTTAAGACTTGCGACTCGTCCAGGTAAAAGTCGCGACCCCTAAACGTGGATGATCCCGTAACTATAACACAGCAGGAAAACGTAGCATACCGTGCCAGATCCTTAGTTCCATGAAATACATGTAAGTTGGAAAAATCAACAAAAATTGTTGAGCGAGTTCATGTGTAAGTGAGTAAGTAAAACCTTTGTAAGTATAAAACCCTGGTATGTAGCAAATAAGGAAAAAGAGATCACCAATGGTTTGCAAGGCCATTGATATGTGTGAAGTGCACGTAGGAAGACTCAAACCTAGCGAATTTATGCGTCGGGCACAAAGTCACCCCGAGGTCCGTTCTGTTTGGCCTGGGGGCTAGGCTCGCTACACCCAGATAGATCTACCGCTCATGTCCCTCGGTCCTACAATGAGGATTAATGATCCCAAGTTGCGCCTACCCACTCACATGATCTAAGTAGTAACACTCCTTACGCTAAACATACCATGTGTAAAAGTACTCGTAATCATAGTAACATGTATTTCACCCCCGCAGTTTAAAACTGAAAACAGTTAAGAGAAAAGGGGGACACGAACTCACTGTAATGCGTCCTCGATAACAGCAACTCACACTCGGTCTGCAACACGACAACCTACAATGTGCTAATATCTATTAGACGAACGGCCGTGCCTTAGCTTAGAGTTTTAACGTTCATGGGGAAATAGTTAGACAACTATTTCGTGTTTATACTTCTTAATTATCGTATAAATAGATTCCTTCCCAAGGATGGGGTATTCGTACATGTATTACGTATTCGGTGACTTAAAGTATTAACAAAATACATTTTCAAGTCTCATTTCCAACACTTTAAAGTTTTATGTCAAAACTCATGGCGAGGTTTAATTCCGAGAAATAAAGTTAAACATACTTGTTAGAAAAATAATTTTTCTAAGTCTTGGTATTTTTAGAAAAATTCGCCAGAACTTCCCCTAAAAACGGGAGTGTCCGTGCTAATACGCACATCTTTTTCTTTTTGAAATCAACCCTTGATCATCAACAATCAACCCTTACGTTTTAACACGCAAAACACTACCTTTGTCGTTTCAGTTTTAATATCTGAAAAACTGCACTGTTTTCAGACGAGTAAATAAAATACTTAACTTATTCCAAAAATTCCCAAATTTTTACGGAACGTCCTAATCGACCCACAAATTATTGTGTGAAAATATCGGGGTCTAGTTCATTATCATTAATTTATAGAAAATCGTTTACCGAACTGTGATCAGATTTGTCACATTCTGATCACAGTTTACGGAATAATTCGTCTAAAATTCCTCGTAAGTCTGTTTGTCAAAATTCCAGTTGGGGGGTCACAAATACATCAGTGACCATCTTTGATAAAAATTTCAAGGGCTGGTTCGGTTTAGATTTCAAGTTGTGACTGAAAACGTATGACCCATTTTACTGCAGTTAAAATCAGCCTTAGCTGCTGTCACGAAAACAGACTTTTAAAATAGTAACCGACCTCAGAAAAATACGATTCCAGCGCCATTTTCTTCGTTTTTCGAAAATAGACAATTTAGGCTTTAGAAATTCCGTTTTTCGGTTTATTAAAGTCCGTTTACAGCCTGTTGAAGGCGGCTGAAAAAGTACATCAGCATGTTATTTTAAAGTTTAAATGTTACTAAATCGTGTTACAAGTGTCCGATTAACGGGTTTAACAAGAAAACAACTTTTAAACATCAAGTATGATTTAACCAACCCTCAAACCAACAAGATTCCGCTTCATGATTCAGACATAAGTAAACTTTTATGTAGCTTTTATGCGCATAACTCATGTTTCACATTTTCTAGCATTCTTGTTATTTAGTGATTTAAACAATAACACATCATACTACAAATCATAAATTTGAACAAGATGAACCAAGGCAAAATGAGACTTACTACTAGCCTCTAGCTAGGGATGAACTCTAGTGAAGAAATGTGATGAGAAAAGGTGAAAAACCAAGCAAGAACAATGCTCCTTTGAAACCCCTTCAAGTTGCACCTTCCATGGATGAACACTAAGCTTTGAATGGACTATGTAAATGAAGAAGATGAAGGTTTAAGGGTGATGGTGGTGGATTCGGTTGTGGTGAACCGAATAGAGAGAGAGAGATAAGTGAGGTGGGATGAGTGAAATCTTGGTGAAATGATGTTCAATCTATAAGACCATACTACTTATAATCATCATGCATCTCTAAGATACTTACACAAGCAATGATCAAATCAATATAATCTTACCAAATATTTGAAGTATGGTTAGATGGATATGTGGGGTCCCATTTTGGGAACTAAAATCGTTGGGGGGGGGGGGGGGGGGGTATAAGGTAACAAAATGTAACTAAATTGGTAAAGGGTAAGTTAGGATGTAAGTAATGTGGTGAATTGATTTCTAGCGGGTGTTATGACATACGGGGATCATGACAAGCCGTAATTAGTGAAATAATGTTATTGACAAAAATTTAGTGTCTCGGGTAATGTCCGGTTATCCGGTTAGGTAACGTCCCGTTAAAGTGTTTAAATAGTCCAACAAGGATCTTTTATATATATTCTTGCAACACAAATTATTCCCGGCACTTAGGAAAATATACGGGACCGTTCTGCAATGTTTTTGCACCCTATTAGTAATTTAAAATGCTGAGTTTTGTATTAAAGTGCATAATTTTGTACTTAAAGTACGTTTTAGGCACATCCGGTCACTATAAACTCCACCTAGTGACGCAGTTCTACAATCCTCACCTCCCTACACTCACTACCAGTGTAGCAATCTATTCCCGGCTCATACTGGCCTTAGAGGCAGTGTCTGCCTGATGCTGGCTATGTCAGCATGTTTAATGGGTATCCCGTAGTGTGCTCACTGTGCTTGTTGTGCATCAAGGTTGTCACTGATGTTTGTGTATAAATAATAGAGTGACAGTATAAAATGTGATGCATGAGCATGTATGTATCAGAAATCAGTAAGCAGTTTAATCACAGTTGTAAGCAAGCACAGTAATTAAGCAGTAATTAAATATTAATTAAGTCGTACGGATACCTGGTTTGGTGAGGGTTGTCACACTCGGCTCACTACTCCCACACACACCCCCATTTTCAAGTTTCAACCTCACAGTCTAAGGTGATCTAGAGGTGCATGGAGGCCATCTAAGAAGGTGTAAGGTGCTAGAAGTGGAAGGACCTCACTTTGGAGGTTTTAACCACTTGATTTCTTCCTTGTTCATCATCTTCATTTTTGTACCACTTCCCAAGCAATTAGAGCTAGTAGTAAGCTTCTTGATCACTAATATAAGTCATGTTTATGTTATGTACAAGTTCCACCATCTAAACAACTTAACTTTTAATGCTAAAAATAAGAAGATCTAACATATTTATGAAGAAATCAAGTGATTACATGAATTTTTAGTGTATGTAATGAAGTTGTTGATGTTATATCTTGTGTTTATGTTTAGATCAAGTATGTTAAAGCTTAGATCTAACAAGTTTAAGCATGAGTCTTGAAGGATCCATGGTTAAACTTGAAGATGAACATATGAAGCAAGACGTGAACATGAAAAATGAATTTTGATGCATAATCTTGTAATCTTGAAGTAACAGAGTGTGTGTAGAACTAATTTTTGAACTAAAATTCATGGAAAATTTGTTAAAAATTTAACATAAAGCTTGTTTATGGAAGATCTAAAGTTATTAAGCATGGATCTTGAAAGATCCATGGTTAAACATGATGTTAAAAATAATGAACATATAAGTGGTCTTAGAACATGATTTACAAAGTTTTGTAACCGTAAAACTCATGTAGTGGATTAAAGTTTCACATAAGTTTGTTTAAAATACTCAAGAACACTTATTTTTGGAAAGATCATAATATGTTAAGTGTAGATCTAAAAGACTACAATTCTTTAACAAGAAACAAGTTCACCATGATGTTTCATATGGAAAAATTTGTGTATGTTGTTGATGATTATTGTTGGGAATTGTTTTTTATGTTGAAAAGAAAATAAACACATGTTTTGGAAACATGGGAAACCTCCATTTTTAGGGGAAACTATGTCAAAATTTTTATAAAATTTTGACACTTAGAAAAATATAAGTTTTGGTGAAACTTATTCCCTAAAAATTCAACTAAAAATATTTACCAAGGTTTCCCTAATTTTTGTGTAAAACTTCAAGTCAAGAAATGGTGATTTCTTTAAGTTAAAATTAATATTAAGTATGTATATTTTTAGGGAAAATATATATATTTAGTGATCACCAAATTTTGTGCTAAGTGTATATTATGTGTATTATATGTATTAGTGTATTAGGGACTTGAAAATACACTAAATACTCCCAAGGAGTATGAATACAAAAATACACATACAATTACATGAAAATACATAAGTATACAAGAGTACAAAATTCCTCACAAGGAAATACATGAATAAATACAAGAAAGTATATTTACGAAAATATAGTTCTTAACATCTTATTGAATTTGGACACTACGGACTTAAATATATAGTTTTGGACAAATATATAACCTATACCAAGTATTGGAATTTATACAAAAATCGGGTGGATAACAAGAATAACCATATATATATTTTATAACATGACAAAATATATATATTTCATACAAGTCTTAAAAATATATTATTTTTAAGAAATATAATTCTGGAAAATAATAAAAATCAAAGTATTGATTTTTGGTGAATAATACAAAATTCACAAGTATTTACATAAAATACAAGTATACTTTCCTAAGAATACTTGTACAAAAATAATATTGAAAATATTATTTCAGAAAATACTTATATTTATTTTTGGGAAAATAATATAAGTAACATACATGAAAAGTTAAAAATATAAATTATTTTTTTACACTTATTACCTTGAGAAAGACTTTATAAATGAATATATATTTGAGAAGGAAAATATATATTTACAAATAAACAATATATACTCAACGGGCAAGACCCGACAAACAAGGGCACAACCCTCACAAAGATTGAACATACAAAGAACATATACATAAACAAAAGATGGTGACTTGTACTTGTGTGATACAAGTCTAGTGACTAACATTAATAGAACACGTATAGGTCACGACGCTACGAAACCAACCGGTGAAGTTTACGGCGCAGGATACGCAAAGTTGTGAGTTCATGTCCCCGCTTTTAAACTTTTACTTGATTTCTAAACTTGGGGAAAATACATATACTATGGTATGTTGATTTCAAAACTAAGGAATGATACTATAGATCATGTGACGTATAGGGTGCCATTAGCACCATTAATCAGTTACATACCAAGACCGCGGAACAAAAGGTTAGATCTAATGGGTTTCAGGCAACCACACTCTTGGCCACTCTTTTACCAAGCAGTGCTTTTGTGTCTCTAGTCGTGAATCAACAAGTAAAAATGCATGTGGTTTGGATGCTTCCTATGTCGTTACACATGTTGATGGCCTAGCTAACCATTAGCGATCTCGTATTCCTTACATTTACAGAAATACTTGTTTCATACAATGACATACCATGTTTTCTACAACGAATGCTTAAATGTTTTACACAATACTGCATGAATTCACACCAACATTATGTTGACGATTTTCCAAAACTCACATGTATTTCAGGTAACTAAAGTGGATATGCGTGCGGTCTTACTCTTGCTCCAGGATGTCGCTTTTGTTTTAGTCATGTCGTGTCAAGACTCTGATGCCTGTTTTTGTGGGATTTGGTTATTATATTCCATCTTGTGTGGGATATAAGAATCAAAACTTTGATGTTAGTCTTTAAATAAAGTTGTAAACTTTTCAGACAAAATGTTATCTTGTGATGTAAACACTCAACTTATGTTTTTAGTTATGTAATGTTAATGGCATTTTGAGTTATTTTATGAGCATGTAATATGTTTACCATTCGTATGCAATGAGAACCTTTCAAGATCACACCTCGTGCTTCCGCCTTAGAAAGGGGTGTGACAGTCTTCAAGTGTAGAATACCTCAATCTTGTATACCCCAAGCCTTCCAACAAACATTTTAAGTTTAGATAGGATTTTACACTTAAAACTCACTTGAAAAATCCCCTCATAATCAACCTATCTTTGCCGAAAATATGAAAGACAAAAAAGGAGTTCCTGCACTTGATTTTTCAAACTTGAAAAAAAACCTCTAAGATGGCACACCATGTTGGCCGATTTTAGAGAGCATTTTACCAAGTCTTCCATTTGAAAAAAAAATGATAATAGATTTCTAAGTCTTGCAACAATTTTGTCATAGAATATTGTCTTAAAAGAATGAGAGAGGTTAGCCACCCATAGTACCCAATCACAAGGCCTCTAAATATGACATTTCCATGTAATGTCATTGGACCAAAATTGGTCTTGGGAAGACCATGAGGGGGGCGGCCCACTTGGTGTTTTATAAAAAAAATACAAATTTTTCTTTTAAACAATTTTAAGTCTTATTTATATTTTATAACTTTTATAAAATATAACATCATATGTTATAAGACTTATGCAACCTTTTAAAATGTTATTTAACCCATTAAATAACAAAATAAAATATTCTCTCAAAATAAATTATACATATAATTTTTTAGTTTGTCAAGTGCAATTATTTAGAAAACCAATTTTTAAATATTCTAAGTGTTAATATTTATTTGTTTGATCATATCATAAATAAATATTATAAGTGTTTGTCTAGCTTGTTATTGGGTATGACTCGACTTGGATCATAAGTACTAGCCACATCAATTTAATATGTGTCTTGGGCATACAGAATCCAACAATCTCCCACTTGCACAGGATACATAGAAGATTGATGCAAGTAGTAAAGACCACCTAACTACAGTTTACTACCCCAAATACGTATGACTATATGTCCCATTCAATAACATCATCCCCTTCAAGTCCCTTACTTGAAAATGATTTAGGTGAATCTATCATTTATCCTTTCATTACAGATGTCATGTTAAATCCAGAGACATAGAGTGATCACTCTCTGTTGATTTAACTTTAGCAGGCCTTAGACATCTTACTCTCAATGAATAAGAGGAACAATTCCCATCTTGACTACATACGTCTCTCACAATCACCTTGTATCACACCTGAGTTTAGCCTTATGTACTGCCTCATTACAGACAACGAAGAACTAGGTCAAGGTATAATACTTGGTGAATATCAAGACCCAATATGTATCTCAGGTCAGAGGATACTATGATATTCTCCTTTACTCAAATTTACTTATGATCAATCACAAATGATTCCATGTAGTAACATTTGAGAGCGAGTCAGTCCAATATTTGTATCCCACAAATATCTATGAACCTTGGCAGCAACACTTTGCTTTATATTCATACCTAATGAATATCCACCAATCCAAATTCATAATAGTCTTACATTCATATTTGTTCCCACAAGTATGATCGACTACGGACATTTAGAATAAATAACTTATTCATGGATTTAAACATGCTAAACTGGAACATAACTCAACATACCATAAAGAGTTACAATAACAATTGTTCCGATATCCAAATACAAAATAGATCAAATCCAATCACTAGAATATCGAAGTCCTAAGGCACAAGTATAACCCTCTCATGCTTTGTCCTTTCAAGGAGCTTCGTGAGTGGATCCGCAATATTTTGATCAGTGTGAACTTTGCGAATACATATCTTTCCCTTTTCAACTTCATCCCTTATGTAGTTGAAACTCCGCTCAATGTGCCTAGTCTTTTGATGTGCACGAGGTTCCTTGATTTGAGTAATCCCACCATCGTTATCACAAAGATCTCTAGGGGTCCTGAATGGTAGGGACTACCCCTAGATCGGCAATAATTCAAGTGGCAGATCCATATGAATTATCTCGATCAATGAAGCGGCGATGTATTCTGATTCTGTAGTGGACAATGCTACCCCGATTGTGATCGAGAATCATCTCGATTAGTTTGGACTCGTGTCCGTGTAATCCTTTACAACAAGTTGTGAAACTCGCATCCTTGTAACCCTTTACAACAAGTTCGTCTTCACCAGATCCATATATTAGAAACATATCCTTAGTCCTCCTAAGGTATTTCAATATACTTTTAACAATCATCCAATGCCCGTTACTTGGATTTCGCTGGTATCTACTCGTCATGCTTAAAGCGCATGACATGTCCGTTCTAGTGCATATCATTACATACATAATGGATCCTATAGCAGACGCATATGGGATTCCTTTCATTCTTTCTTGCTCATCCTCTGAGCTTGGATATTGAGACGCACTTAATATTGTCCTCTCTTGAATAAGTACCAAACCTTTCTTAGAGTTCTCCATCTTGAACCTTTTCAAGACTTTTGTCAATGTATGCACTTTGGTTTAAACCTATCAAGAACCTTGATCTATCCCTATAGATCTTTATTCCCAAAATATAGGCAACTTCACCAAGATCTTTAATGGAAAAACAACTTCCAAGCTAGATTTTTACACCTTCCATGGTTGGAATGTCATTTCCAAATAGTAGAATGTCATCGATATACAATACTAAGAAAGTAATAATGCTCCCACTAGCTTTCTTATATACACAAGCTTCATCGCCGTTCTTGATGAATCCAAAATTCTTAATTTTTTCATCAAAACGATGATTCCAACTTCTAGATGCTTGTTTCAATCCACAAATTGATTTCTTTAACTTGCATACTTTGTTAGGATGTTTTGGATCGACAAAACCTTCAGGTTGAACCATATAGACATCTTCCTCTAGATATCCATTAAAGAAAGCCGTTTTGAAGTCCATTTGCCAAATCTCATATTCACATTATGCAGGTATGGCAAATAATATCCTTATTGACTTTAGCATCACCACAGGCGAGAAGGTCTCAACATAGTCAACCCCTTGAGTTTGAGTGAAACCTTTTGCTACAAGTCTCGCTTTATAAGTATCCAAGTTACCATGCATATCCGTTTTTCTTCCTGAAAACCCACTTATTTTCAATTACTTTGGTATTAAGAGGTAGCACAACTAATTTCCATACTTGGTTGTCATACATGGATTGCATCTCTACGTTCATGGCCTCAAGCCATTTGTCATAATCGGATTTTGACATTGCATCATGGTATGTGGTTGGTTCACCCGAATCCACCACGTAGCATCCATCTATGAAAAATCCATATCTTTCAGGTGGACTACTAATTCTACCAGATCTGCGAACGTTTTTTGTGTGTATTGATCAACCACTTGATCATTTTTCAACAACCTCTTGTTGAGTGCTAGTATCAACCAAACATGTATCGGCTTGTGGTTCTCGATCCTCATCAAGTTCCACTGTTCTACTAATTCCTTCCACAAGGAACTTAGCTTCCAAGAACTCAGACTTTCGAGCAACAAATACCTTTTGCTCTGTTGGATCGTAGAAATAATATCCTATATCATACAAAGATACATTTAGTGGATCGTATTTCCAATTTGTTTGGGGTGTATTGCTTCACATAAGCTTCACAACCCCATACCTTTAAATATGATCATGATAGAGCCCTTCCATCCCATATTTTAAAAGGTGTCTTATCCACTTTCTTGGTTGGGGCCTCATGTGAATATACGGGCCGCGGAGAGCAAAGCATAACCCCAAAATGATAGAGATAATGTTCTCCTAGCCATCATAGATCGAACCATATCCAATAGAGTTCGATTCCTCCTCTATCGAAACGAAGAACTTTGATTGAGTTGATCTTCTACTTCACCTTTTTGAAATTTTGAACGTTTCAAAACTTCATCTTTGTGTCTTAGCAAGTACACATAACCATAGAGACTTTAATCGTCGGTAAAATTAATGAAGTATCTTTCACCATTCCTAGTCATTGGCTTAAAAGGATCACATACATCCGAATGTATGATACCTAATAAAACTTTTGTCCGTTTCCACTAAAGGGTTTCTTAGTCATTTTACCTTGTAAACAAGATTCACATGTATCAAATGAACCAACTTCATTTGTCTCCAAAAGACCATTCTTTCAAAGTGTTTACATGCGACTTCTGTTTATATGACTAAGGCGATAATGCCAAAGATAGGTCTCACTCAAATCCATTTTGAGTTTCTTGGTGATTGCTTGGTACATTGAACTATCAAATGACGTATTATCATGAACCAATTCATAAATACCATTTGAAGGCATAGCTTTAAAGTTAAACATGTCATTCATCGAAATATAAATGTCATTGTTTACAAACTTTAAATCAAAACCATATTGTCTCAAAAGGGAAACTGAAATAATGTTCCTAGTCAAACTAGGAGCATACAAAACATTTTTCAAAACGATTTCCAAACCACTTGGAAGTTTCAAAACATAGTCCCCTAGGGCTTCAAATTGAACTTTCATTCCATTGCCCATGAAGAGACTAATGTCTCCCTTCTTGTAATGCTTATTTCTTTTGAATTCTTTGCAATAAATTGCAAATATGAGTTCCACATCCACATCCAGTATCTAATACCCATGTGTTAAAAGAAATAACATTAAGGTCAATATGTATCATAAACATTGTACCTGAGGTTTGTCCCGCATCCCTCTTGTTTTTCAACTCTTTAAGATAGGTTGGATAATTTCCTTTCCAATGCCCTATCTCACCACATTCAAAGTATGGATCGTTTGTGGCAACCTTTGCCTTCTATTCTTTTTGTTTCGATGGTTGCGCTTTAGCCTTTCTTTTCTTTTCCCTTGATGTGCCCGTTTCCATTTGCAACATTTGCCTTGGAGTCAGGGTGATGCCCTTTCTTGTTGCCATCCTCATTGATCGTCAGAATGGATAAATCCCTTTTACCCATATTGAGCCTTTCGAGGCGATCAATGTGGCTTTTTATCTTAAAGACATAAGATGAGACCGATTGGGTTTCCTCTATCCGACATGCATGAAGTGCTCGAACCATTTCGAAGCGTTATACCCTTGCTTATTGTAGGAACATTTCCTTCAATTGGGTAATCATGTCGTATGCCCATGATGTTCAAAATCCTTTTGAATCTCCGGAATCATAGTTCCCAACATGAGACAAGAGGCTTGCATAGTATCCTCGGTATACTTAATCCAATTATTATAGGCATCCTCATCTTCCATAAGATGTTCATCGGGAATAGGATCGTTCAACACATAGGATATCTTCTCTTACTTGAGAACAATTCTCAAGTTTCGATACCAATCCATGAAGTGTTATGATTGAGACGATCCTTATCAAGGATTGTTCTTAGTGATAGGTTACGGACGGTTTGGGTAATTGTTAGCGGCCATCTACAAAATTTAACAAGGTTCAATTTTAGTAGTTTTGATATTATTATATTTTAACCATTAATACCCTTTTATGTCTCATAGACAATTAATAATTAAAATCTAGAATCCAACGTTACATTTAAATATTGGTTAGGTGACCTTTATCCCATTATTTAAATTAACAAGGTAGTCAACGTTTGACAATTGCAACCATTTGCAATTTCTAGCCATATGGAATCGGTTAAACATCTCTATGTTTAGTTGGCATGTTTAATCCCATCAACACCTTTGTTCGCCATGCTTCGGTGACCCTAAGCACATGGTTTCCAAATCAAGTCATCCAACTTACACACACATGTGAGTTTACATATAAGTGGTTAGGTGACCTTTATCCCACAAACATGGTAAGCCCACCTCGAACATACATGTTCCCTCAAATGTGGTTAGCTAAAATTTATCCCACAAACAAGTTCCCAAGTGATTCGAGTGTTGTATAAAAGGATGGTGTTTGACTTGTTTTCTAAAAGGGGTTTTTAATATTTCAAAATTCTAGTTTAGAAAATATTATGTACCATACATTTGCATGTATTCAAATCCTTGGTACTTTAGTGAAAACCAATTTTCAATGTTCTTTTTAATAAAACCCATTTTATTATAAAATCATTAACTTTTAATAAAAACCTTTTATTAATCACTTTAATGATTTTGTTAAGAACCAATTTTAAGCTTGTTGTTGACTATTAGTTTGTTAAGCATGCATATTGATATATCATCCAAACAACAAAACAAGCAACCACACAAGCATAACATACATTTCAATAGGTGCATAACCATAGCCAACTATGTTTTACAACACTTGTTAGCCAAAACAAGTGTGCCAAAAGGTCCTTCCTAAGGGGTGAAAAATGACACAAGTGATGTGTCGTTGAACTCCCACTTGATCCCGCATCCGAATGTTTTAAGTCTTCTTCTTGTGTTGTGATTTCTCCACTTTCTTTGAGCTTCCAAATGGACTCTAAATTCAGCTCCAAACTCCTTTGGGCCTCGAAAATGTGTTTTGGTTATTGGGCTAAAATCCCGTTAAGAACTATAAAGTTCTTTAGGCCCGAAATTGGCCAAAACCAAAAACGCATTTTGTGTGCATCTTCTTTTACACTAAAGTATCCTAATACATTTTTCTAGTAAAAATAAAATGAAACTAATCTATTTACTTACATATGAAAAAGAAATAAATAAATTACATATTTTACAAATGGAAGAACAAAGATAATTAATTATTACAACCCACTGAAATAATTAAATATAAATCACAAACACAAACATTCAACATATTCAAACACAAGGTCATGGCTAGGTTATGAACACCAAAATATATATCCACATATATATAAAATTCAAGAAGTAAAAAATGGTTTCCTTTTACAACCTACATTTTCGGTCAAGAGTGAAAAACCGAAAAAGTGGGTTTTTGTCCAAACAAACAAATCATTCAAATGACATAATTTTTTCAAGATTCCTTTATGCATGTAAGAAAATAATCTTGAAAAAACAAAAGGAGAACCAATGTGAAAATTTCGGCTATAGGGTTTCTCCAAACCCGAAAACCGAAAATTTTAAATCTATTGAAGCATGCACTCATATAAGCGGCTCTGATACCATTGTTGGGTTTTTCACTTGTTTATCAAAGTGATTTCATCCGTATAAAATCAAAACGCAGTGAAATTTTTATTTAAAACATGTTACTTTCATGATATAAAATTCATTTTATATGTAAAACCCAATTCCCGGATCCATATACGAACATGCATGCTATCAAAATAATATACAACCATAGGGTGTTTCAAGGATACTACCTTCCAAGGAGTAAAAGATATGAAGAAGATGATGCTTCTTGAATGGTAGTCTTCAAGTGTAGAATACCCCAAGCTTGTATACCCCAAGCCTTCCAACAAACACTTTAAGTTTAGCTACGATTTTACACTTAAAACTCACTTGAAAAATTCCCTCATAATCAACCTATCTTGGCCAAAAATATGAAAGACAAAAATGGAGTTCTTACACTTGATTTTTCAAACTTGAAAAAAAAAACTCTAAGATGGCACACCATGTTGGCCGATTTTAGAGAGCATTTTACCAAGTCTTCCATTTGAAAAAAAATTATCATAGATTTCTAAGTCTTGCAACAATTTTGTCATACAAAATTGTCTTAAAAGAATGAGAGAGGTTATCCACCCATAGTACCCGAGCACAAGGCCTCTAGATATGACATTTTCATGTAATGTCATTGGACCAAAATTGGTCTTGGGAAGACCATGAGGGGGCGGCCCACTTAGTGTTTTATAAAAAAAAACACAAATTTTTCTTTTAAACAATTTTAAGTCTTATTTATATTTTATGACTTTTATAAAATATAAAATCATATGTTATAAGACTTATGCAACCTTTTAAAATGTTATTTAACCCATTAAATAACAAAATAAAATATTCTCTCAAAATAAATTATCCATATATTTTTTTAGTTTGTCAAGTGCAATTATTTAGAAAACCAATTTCTAAATATTCTAAGTGTTAATATTTATTTGTTTGATCATATCATAAATATTATATTATAAGTGTTTGTCTAGCTTGTTATTGGGTATGACTCGACTTGGATCATAACGTACTAGCCACATCAATTTAATATGTGTCTTGGGCATACAGAATCCAACACATCCTTGTTGTCTTATGACAACTTGTGTATTGGTGACAACTTAAGAGGTTTCTAAATGGAAGATTTATCTTCCTACCCCCTACATGACTTCTATGACATCCTTGTGATAATCTTAGACTAATAACCTATAATATAAACTATGCAAGATATATTATACTTATAATAACCAAACTTTTGATGATAACCTAATGGTTACTTGTCAAAATAGTAGGTTACACCACCTAAGAACATCATACTCGTCACGATTCTAATGGGCATTTTGACCCATGAAAACATTTAAACTCTTTTGAGTTTTCATAGTGTCAAGAATGAGTATTTTGTTATTAGATGGTTATTTTCTCCTATGTTACTTTCCATATTCTTTTGATTCCAAATCCTTAATCTACCGTTATCCTCCAATACTCATACACCTTCGTTTCTTCGTGTTGAAGGACTTGGTGTTCCAACCTCCCACAACAACAACTCTCTCGCGGATTAACAAGTGGAAAGCTTTCAAAACCGTGAGTATACTCGAACCCCTTTTATGTTTACCACCTTTTGGGTGTAACATGTTTACCATGAAACTTACACTTAAACTTTATTCATAAATGCACAAACCTTCCTATTACATGCTTGCATACTTGATTACTCGATACATTGAACTTGGGGTTATACGTTTTGTGTTAGACTTCAAAAAATATAGAAAACGTACTCGATGTTTGCAAACCCCTACACATTATGTCCTTTATCCCTAACTTAGTTATTTTTCATTGTTAAGTGGGTGTGAAATGACCTAAATACCCTTACTGTTAAATAAATAACTAAAAAGTTAAAAGAAATATAATTAATATTAAAAAAATTATTTGGGACCCACCACCCACCCCACCTTCTTCATCTTCCCCAATCTTCACCACCTCCACCTTTCACCACCACCACCACCACCTCACCCGGCCGGAAAATAGCAATTTATGTACAATATCTTGATGTTTGGTTCTGCATCTTGCATCTGAATAATGTTTCTACCCATTTTGACAGATATACACCACAGAGTATGTAAAACAAATCTTTTGGTCAAACATCAAAATCGAATTTAACACGGCCTCCTGTAAAATTACCAAACTCGACGGAACCAAACGAACCAAACTGTTTCTCGACATGTTCAGAACAACCAGCCTACTAAAATTACCAATCAAAGATGGGATCACACCCAAAAACGAATTCGAAGACAAATCCAACATTTCAAGACTCTAAAAACACGCAGCAGTCTCACCAAAGTCAACATTCCCAGTAAACCGATTACCTGAAAGAGAAACACCCTTTAACCGTAACCCAAACACCCAACCTGGAACGTCTCCAGTAAGCATATTTCCAGCCAAAATCGACAACCGACAGGTTAACACACTTCCCCAAAGAATCGGGTAACTCCCCGGTGAACTGATTCAATGAAAGATTCAAACTTTTCAACGATTCAAGATCACCCACGCGTTCGGAACCAAACACGTGAAATTATTAACCGAAAGATTCAACATTTCCAGACTTTTTAAACTCCAAAACCATTCCGAAATCTCCGGAGAAATAATTCCCTCTAGAGCAATTTCCTTGAAATCAAAACCTCCTTGTGGTGTGCATATGGAGGCCTCAGGGTGGTTCATGAGCCACTCGTGAATCAAATCGAAACAAAACTGGTGGTTCATGGCTAATATGTAATCTAACTCCCACAACTATTGCTTTAAAAGGCAAAAGATTTGTTTTAAGAAGGTGAGGTGGTGGTGTTTTTCCGGCCGGGCAGGGTGAGGTGGAGGTGGTGAAAATTTGGGAAGATGAAGTGGTTGGGGTGGGTGGTGGGTCCCACATAAATTTTTAAATATTAATTATATTTCTTTTAACTTTTTAGTTATTTATTTAACAGTAAGGGTATTTAGGTCATTTCACACTCACTTTACAATGAAAAATAACTAAGTTAGGGATAAAGGACATAATATGTAGGGGTTTACAAACATCGAGTACGTTTTTTGTATTTTTTGAAGATAAAGGACACACTTTGCAATCTAGTGTCAACATAAAGGACGGTTTTTGTAATTTACTCACAAAAGAATATAAGAAATACAAGTCAATTGACAGCTTAACTAAAAACAAGAGTTTTAATAGCAATTATCTTTTGTCTATCACTGATAAAAGTGAAATTGCATCTTGTTGGTAACTCTAGATCGTCCCCAAGTATATTAAAAAACTATGACCATGTGTTGATAGTTTCAGCTTCAACAATGGCAAAGGCCAGTGGATAAATTCCATTGTTTCCATAAACCCCAACTACTGATAGGATCTGACCTGGGTATGGACCTTTCATAAACGCACCATCCAATCCAATTAGGTCCTTCCCAATGAGATTGAAACCCTTCTTCAAAGCACCATAGAAAACATATATTCTCCTGAATTGTCTTGTGGAACTAGTAGGATTAGATCTAGGTTCAACATCAACTTGATAGTGGTCCCAGGTTTAGACCTAACAAGTTCCTCACAATACTCCCTAAGTTGCCCATATTGGTCCCTATAGTACCCATTTAACTTTTCCATTGCAATCATTTTTGCCCTCCTTAATTTAGACAGTGAAACTTTAAATTGGTGCTTCTTCTCAAGTAGATCTTGCACCACCCTCATCTGAATGTCAGGATTAGCATGAAGCAGCGGTTCCACCTCCTTAGCTCTGAAACTCATGGTGTACAAACCAACCTCCCTTGTTTGCAAACATTGGTGTGCGTGTTTCAATGTTTTGACACACCAGTAGTCTTCACTTGTGGGCTGGCTCACTTGCATCGCCCATGAACATGTAGGTTTACCAGGTTTATGCCTTATTCTCTTGGGGGTTGCCTCATCAATGCCTAATTTTTCCTTACCTACCACATTTCTTTCTTTTTTACTCTTATGGCCCTCAAAGTCTTCAGGAGTTGTCAAATTTGGGTTTTTTCCCATGCACACCACCCTAAATCTCAACCTGCCGTTTTTTCTTATGTATAACTGTATATTGGATTGCAGTGCAAATGTTTTGACCATGTTAGTAAGCTTCTCCTTGTCAGGAATCAACTGCCTAATGAAAAAGGGATTAAAAGCTGCATCAGGCCCTATAGACTTCAATGTTGATCTCTTTATCTTCCTCATCCTTATCTAAAACTGACTGATCTTCCTCTGAGTTATCAGTTTCAAAATCATCCAGATCCACGTTGAGGTCATCCTGAAACACATCTTCATCACTACCATTTTCTTCTACATTAGAGTCAACATTTACACTGAATTTTTGCATGTCAACCTCTATATCATACAGCGGGTTATCTTCTTCTACCCAGTAATTCGGATCATCTTGTCCCTTTTCATCATCACCATGGCTGTCGTTTTCTTCTGCATCCAGTTCTTGCTCCCCCTCTTCATCATAATCCTGATCATCACTTCCCTCATCATCGTTTTCCTCATTGTCCCTGTCTGCCTGATAAGTACCCCCATGCTCATCTTCATCTACATGTTCAGTATCATTGTAGTCACTTTGAAACAAATCAACAAATGTAGCATCATGCACTTCTACCTCTTGACTTTCAGAGGGAGGAGCATCAGGACTCTGTGTCATGACTTCTTCACCACAAGATGTCATCAGCAAACGAGAGGTCCAATGTTCAACATAAATTTCAATGAGTTTCACCCCGCCACGTATATGCTCAAACAAGCTTGAAAAATCACTATCACTTGACAAAGACTTCCAACCCAAATCCAAACATAAGTATGGAATTTTATAATGGAAATAAAACACCATGTCAACAGAATAACCAAGTTGCTTAACCATTTCTTCTAGTACATCCATGCTGAAATCATCAATATCAGCACAATCAATGAAATTAAACTTACCATCAACATACGATAGACAAGGGCACTTAGTAAACTCACCATTGTGGTAGACCTTAAGACTGAACTTCGAGGGTTCATCATCTGTACAAGTAAAAAAACCAAATTTTTAGTACTTGCAGACTCTACTCTGTTATTTTTAGTACTTGCAGACTCTACTCTGTTCAGACTTTTTTATTTCCAGGGTTAATTTCAGAGATTACAACCTATAACTTCAAAGACAAACACACAATAACTAACCATAATAATCTTTAGGGTCAATGTAGATATCATCGAGTCTGATCCTCCAAAATCCTCCCGCCATATTTGGGTTTTTCGCACTAAGCGGCAACTTGCTGGGGAAGAAGAGGGGATTGAAAGGTGAAAATTGGGGCTTACATGGGGATCAAACCTGTAATGCCAGTTTATACATCACGAAATGACTACTTTGCCCTTCGAAGTACAGGTGAAATGACATAATTACCCAAGTCAATAAACAGTTGACTGACGAAATTGTCACACCCCAACCAATGGCGGAAACATCGGGATGAGACGAAGTGTGAAGATTGCTCGAGACATCATAACACTAATAATTGCGACAAGTATTTAAATAATAATTTCATTCCATTTCTAAAGGATCAATTACAAGGATTTGAAGCAAAATACAACAACATGAATAATGAAATACAATACAATATGAATACAAATTTTAAAGTGTGTATCTATGCATCCTACTAGATTCCAGGCATCACCAACATAATCGCTAAACCTGCAACATGTTTTAAAAGTGTAGTTCAATACAAAGGTATTGGCGAGTACACAAGTTTTAGACTCGTGTCATATGTATAAAAAAAGTATTTTCAATCCAACATAGCATTATGGTATACAAGGTCAAACTATCATGCATACCAATATGTCAAACCCAAGTGTCCACTAGTATAATAGCATCCCTTGATACCGTAATATCAAGACCGTAAAGTATTAGCATACCTCGATAAATCCATATCGAGACCGTATAGTATATAACTTAACAAAACCCCGTCGGGTGGTGTGCTACTCCTATAGCGCTATAATTGTTAAGGCGGGTTAACAAATAGTATGAACTCTAGCATGAGCTTAAGCATAACAAAGCATGTATAAGGATTGATTGAATAAAGCATGTTTGTGAATCGTGCATTTTAACAAGTAAAACATATTGCACCCAAAGTGTGATAAAAGGAAAATGGGTCAAGTGTACTCACGGTTTCTCAAAGTTGTTCCTTTGGTAATCCCGTAAAGAGTTGGAGGTTCAAAGCTTCCTTAGAACACTTAATGTTTTATTTAGAACTCTTCGAGTTCTCTTCCTTGCTTGGAAGATTTTAAGAGAATTAGAGGGGTTGAGAGAAGAATGGTTAGAACACTTAGTGTTCTTTTAGAATTCTTAGAATTCTTAATTTAGAGAGATTAAGAGGAGATTGAGAGGATTGAGAGAAGAATGGTGTGAAGAAAATGGTAGGAGGGGGTTGGTATTTATAGGTGAAGAAGGTGGTAGGTGATTGGTGGAGAAAATAAATGGAAAAGATAAATAAAAAATAATTATAATGGAGAGTGGAGGTGGAAAAGGTGATTGAAGGAGGTGGAAAAGGTGATTGAAGGAGGTGGAAAAGGTGATTGGAGAAGAAAAGAGGTGAAAAAGTATTTGGTATAATCTTTGGTATTTATTGGGTATATAATATGTATAAATGCATAATTCAAGTATTATAAAGGTACGTATAAGTAATTATACGTCAAATCACAATGTTCACGTATTTAAAATACTTATTTACGATTGTTTTCTTGTAAAAATTAGGTATGAGTTTGCGTGTAACGCCAATGTATCAAGTTTGCACATAAATGGAACGAATGTATGATATGTTTAATTTAAAGTATAATTCATGTATAATGATCAAGTTGTATTACGATGAAAGCCTCGGATTACAATGGTCGAATATGAATACAATACGAATACAATGGATATACGATTACAAAAATGCGGAGCGTTACAGTCTCCCCTACTTTGGAAAATTTAGTCCCGAAATTTATTCGAAAGAGACCATAGAATGTAATTGTAAGGATTGAATAGATGAGCAAAGCGTTAGTTTCTAGAGCATGGTGTGGTGTTGATAGTTTTTGAAGAAATTTATGTGCATCATTGTGTGTATAGAGATTGTTTTGCATATCACTATGTTATACTAAGTTTGTAATAAAAATTTGATAGTCTATTATGATGTGAACAAATTTACATTTGAAATAAATCATGTAATGAATCAAATTCAGACTCAGAACTATAAGGTGGTGGAGGTGGTAGAGTCAGTTGCATATGAGTAGCTATTTGTCTTAGCATGTCTTCCAACCATTTATTTCTTTCTGTCAGCCGTTTTATTTGTTGAGACAAATTTCGAACCTGGTCGTTTAACCTAGTCACTTCGACTCCCATTGAATCTGGAGGTAGGTTCATTTGAGGCACCCTACTTGGGCCTGCTATATCAGTTGGTGGCAGTTGTTGTTCTACTTCGTTTAATAGTGACTGGAAAAACTGTGGCTGTAATGGTGATTGCAAAAATGATTCCGATGCTAACTGTTCTTGGATCATCATGTTTTCATCAAACAAAGTTTCTTGCACCTTTTGAATCCTCCTCGAAAACTAACGGTGAGAAGCTTTGTAAGACATTTGGTGTTAATGGTTGGGATAGGTTAGTTGTAATATGTTCTTGTATGTATGGCAGTTGTGGTTGCAGATCAAATCGATAAAAAGACGATTGAGGAAGCTGCAACAATGATTGTTGTAAATTTTGTGTGGAGGTACTTTCTAAGATAACTGGAGCTCCCTCCGACTGGAATGGTTGAGTTGGTGTATAAATATGAACAAGGGTTAGCCTAATGGTGTTAAAATTTACAATCCCAGGTGCCTTTAGTGGAGATAATCCTTAGATAATCTGATCACTTAAGACACCTAATGATTTTGCTATTTTTGTAATGTAAGACCCTCCCATTAGACTTCTCAGAGGATTTGTTTGTTGACAAAAAAAATATGTAGCAAGCTCGTGGGCAATATTACAAGGAACTTGCTCAAAAATACTATGCAGATGGAAAAGTTCGGTTGAACTAACCCTTTGTTGATTATTCTTGCGCCCCGTGATAGTGTTGGCTAAAACACGGTGCATATATCGATAACGAGGGTCTGTGAAGTTCATAGAATTATTGTTGCCACACCACTCTTTTGATGAATGGCATCGCCAATATTCTGTCATTTCCAAAGAGGAATACGAGGTTGATGCCTCCGTAAAAATGGGTTGTTTAACTTCTTCATCTGTATATATGCCCAGATGAACTGCGAATTCTGTTAATGACATGTTATGAGGTTGTCCACAAAGTCGAAAATGAATGGATTCATCGGTAAGACTTTTATTATGTTTGAAATAGAAAGTGGACAAGAACTCATATACCAGTTCATCGTATGACGGTTCTAGGATGTCGAAGAAGCGGTGCCAGGGCGTATTATGTGGTAGTAATCCTACCAGTAAACCACTGGAATCAAACATTTCCATTCGATGCCAATCAATACCGCTAATAGTAAAAACTTCAAGATCCTTGAGTTTTCGATATCTCTCACGAGTGGGTAAATCAGTAAACCGAAGGAATGGATGAATTTCTGCTGCATTTGAAGATTCAGCATATGCTACTGGAAAATTTGCCATTTGAATATTGGGTTTTGTTGAACTAAGAAAAGTTTGGGTATGGGTTATTTTGGGTATGTGTTGAATTATATCAGAAGTTGTAGTTCTTGTGTAGATTAGCTCGAGTAGTGAGTTTCTTATATAGATAAGGAGATTTCGGCTTACACCATACGATCGGTTAAGGCTTCCATGATACGTTTTAAAACAGTTTACTGTGGCTAATTTGAAAATGTATGATCTCGAAAATAATTTGAATTTGAAGATGTATGATCTTGAAAATAATTTGAATTTGAAAAGAGGGGATTGTATCGTATAAAATTGATAATAGTAAAACGTAGGTTTGATTAAAACTTGGATTGTTCCAAAATGGAACTTTGACTAAACCGAAATAAATCAAAAGTCCTTTCAAATTAGGGAAATGTGCTTTGGCCTATAGGTATTTTGTACTCTCATCGATAGTCCCCAGGTAGGCAAACTGGTCCATTAATTTGGATTTGTACGAATTGCCAGCCTAGACAGGACGTCCCGACTACCGGTACTTACCCTTCCAGTTACTACACGTTTACATTCGATCGAAAATTTGAAACTTTGGCGGGATTGAAAATCGAGGAGTGGAACTAGTCGACAAGGTGCGGGTTTCACCCCTAACTGGGCGATTTCGTATCCTAAGTGTGGTTGGTACTCGTAGGGTCAAAATTTAATTTCGACACGATGACGAGGGTCCACTAGAATTTGAAATTTGAATTTCTCCATCAAGATGAGGATTTCACTCCTATCTTGATGGTGAATTTCACGTAAAAAGGAAAAGTAGATGGATTGAGAGTCGTTCACCAAATTGTGGGTTTCACGCCTATTTTGGTGAAATTGTCTCGTTTGTGTATTACGAGTGGTTTTGATTTTTTTTTTTTGTATAAGCGAGTAAAAGATGTGTGTTCAAAATAATAATAACAAGTATAAGAACAATAAGCATCTCAAGAAATAATATGTAAAAGACATTTCAAGGATAGCACATAAAGGATGGAATAATACAACAAGTATTAACAAATAATCAAGCAAGTATTAACACAAAAGTGACATATATGTTTAAAAGGTCAAAATAAAATAAATAAGGAGCAAATAAAGTAACATGCAAGTAGTTCAAGCAAAGCATGAGAATAAGGCTCTAGAACTATAGACTAGGTAAAAAAAGCATGACAATTTTTCCTAATTCCCTATAGTTATGGCTCTGATACCAATCTGTCACACCCCAACCAATGGCGGAAACATCGGGATGAGACGAAGTGTGAAGATTGCTCGAGACATCATAACACTAATAATTGCGACAAGTATTTAAATAATAATTTCATTCCATTTCTAAAGGATCAATTACAAGGATTTGAAGCAAAATACAACAACATGAATAATGAAATACAATACAATATGAATACAAATTTTAAAGTGTATATCTATGCATCCTACTAGATTCCATGCATCACCAACATAATCGCTAAACCTGCAACATGTTTTAAAAGTGTAGTTCAATACAAAGGTATTGGCGAGTACACAAGTTTTAGACTCGTGTCATATGTATAAAAAAAGTATTTTCAATCCAACATAGCATTATGGTATACAAGGTCAAACTATAATGCATAAGAATATGTCAAACCCAAGTGTACACTAGTATAATAGCATCCCTTGATACCGTAATATCAAGACCGTAAAGTATTAGCATCCCTCGATAAATCCATATCGAGACCGTATAGTATATAACTTAACAAAACCCCGTCGGGTGGTGTGCTACTCCTATAGCGCTATATTGTTAAGGCGGGTTAACAAATAGTATGAACTCTAGCATGAGCTTAAGCATAACAAAGCATGTATAAGGATTGATTGAATAAAGCATGTTTGTGAATCGTGCATTTTAACAAGTAAAACATATTGCACCCAAAGTGTGATAAAAGGAAAATGGGTCAAGTGTACTCACGGTTTCTCAAAGTTGTTCCTTTGGTAATCCCGTAAAGAGTTGGAGGTTCAAAGCTTCCTTAGAACACTTAATGTTTTATTTAGAACTCTTCGAGTTCTCTTCCTTGCTTGGAAGATTTTAAGAGAATTAGAGGGGTTGAGAGAAGAATGGTTAGAACACTTAGTGTTCTTTTAGAATTCTTAGAATTCTTGATTTAGAGGGATTAAGAGGAGATTGAGAGGATTGAGAGAAGAATGGTGTGAAGAAAATGGTAGGAGGAGGTTGGTATTTATAGGTGAAGAATGTGGTAGGTGATTGGTGGAGAAAATAAATGGAAACGATAAATAAAAAAAATAATTATAATGGAGAGTGGAGGTGGAAAAGGTGATTGAAGGAGGTGGAAATGGTGATTGGAGAAGAAAAGAGGTGGAAAAGTATTTGGTATAATCTTTGGTATTTATTGGGTATATAATATGTATAAATGCATAATTCAAGTATTATAAAGGTACGTATAAGTAATTATACGTCAAATCACAATGTTCACGTATTTAAAATACGTATTTACGATTGTTTGTTTGTAAAAATTAGGTACGAGTTTGCGTGTAACGCCAATGTATCAAGTTTGCACATAAATGGAACGAATGTATGATATGTTTAATTTAAAGTGTAATTCATGTATAATGATCAAGTTGTATTACGATCAAAGCCTCGGATTACAATGGTCGAATACGAATACAATGGATATACGATTACAAAAATGCGGAGCGTTACAGAAATATTGGAGCAGGGACCTGATTGAACGCAATCGACAACCCCGGGGACTAGATTGTTGCATTTTTTCAAATGAGGGTCGGTCCTGCGTTTTGATGTAAACCATAGGGACGTAAAGTGACATTTACTCATATATAAATATGCAACTTTTCTTATTAATCTAACGGAGATCTTAAAATAACAAGTCAATGAACATTTGTAAACCAAATGAACATGGTATGATTTTCCGGGAAACCCTATAATTATCATTTGTTTTAGAAATATTTTCTTACCAATCAATATTTCTAGAGAATGATTGTTAATAACTAATACAAACTTATTATTATTTTATCAATTATATTTTTATAACAATGAATCAACTAATATCTCAAATCATATAACTTTATCCAATATAATATTATAAAATAAACTACTATACTTGTTAACATTATATCATCCTTTGATAAATCTTTTTTAATAAAATTTATTTTTTAAATCAGGTTAATATAATAAAATGACAATATTGCTTATTTTTGCTCTTACTTCAAATGCATCTTTAAATTGACCAATATTTTTTTTATTAGATTAGATCTGTTAAACCTTCCCATAAAATTCACCTAAATTAAAACATATTTTATGAAATTTTTTATATTATATTTGTAAGGATAATGAAAATTTTGAATTAAAGTAATAAAAGATTCAGAATCGACAAATTGTTAAGTATTATGATAGATATCATGATATGTGATACAAACTTTGAGTTACCATGAAGAATAAAGAATGATTAAATTTAAAATCAAGTATGAGTTTAAATATTGTAACACCTTGAAAACGGGTTTGGTAATCAAACCATGTTAATACAAAAAGACGGGTAAAGTACCGTTAGTGGTAAAATTTACCCGGTGAATATTATGATTTTAAATAAATAAACCTAATATTGAATAAAAGTTAAATGAAAGCTTTTAAAGAAATAAAGTTTATAAAAGGCCCGAGTTAACGGGACTTAAAATAAACTTAGTCATGAATACCCCGAACCCACTAAGTTAACTAGGAATGTTTAACCTAGTTAATAAGTGGAAATATTGTTAGAAATAAGTAGGTTGTGCCCTACTTAATAACTAACCAAACAAGAGGGGCCAAAGTGGATAAACTTGAAAGTTTATTTAATAAAAGAGGTTTTAAAAAAACACACACACAGAAGTGTGTTCTGTTCATTGACCTCAGGAGGCTCTTGGAGCCAAAACCCTAAGTTCCAACCAAATCATCAAATTGAATGCTCAAATGAAGCTCAAATTCACAATTGAACGTGAATTAACGATCACCCAAGCTATGGGATCATAAGGTATGTCAAATTTTGATGATTGTGAAGTTGTGAAATTTGAGTAATCATCATAATCACGAACTATGAATGAATTATTGAAGCTATGATTGAATTAGTGATGTATACTTGCTTAGGAACAAAACCCTAAGTGAAAATTATACATATGATGCTATGAATTGAATAATTTGATAAATTACCACACTAGGATAAGTGGGTATTAATCATATGATGAATTTGATGTTATAATTATGATTAGAATCATCATATCTGATAGTAATCAGGAAATACTTCAACAAATTGTGTGTTTGAGTACATGATCATACTTGCTAGGAAATGGATTTGTATGATAAAATGAAAATGATGATATATTATGATCAAAATGATGTTTGATATCATCATGTGTTAATCGAATGAAATTCGATTACAATAACTTGATTTCATAAGTAGTTAAAACGGTAGCATAATAAGGATGCTTACCGTATAGTAGCAAAGTAATAAAACGAGTAGTTAAGCTACATCGTATAATTTCTTTTGTCAATAGGCAGTTTGACTTTTTTTAAAGTCAAAATGACCTTTTATATGATCGAATGATAATTTCGACATAAAGATTGTACGATGGAATAGTCGTGAATGATTATGACTAGTCTAACCATCTTACAACTTACAATGATAGTTTGACGCTTGACAAGCTAGGTGAAAGCTTAGGAAGGAAGCGGGTCAAACGAATCAAGAATGAAGGAAAAGCATAATCTGGATGCTAGGTAAGTAAAGCTTACACTCTTTGTATTAAATACCTATTGGTTTTATAGGTTATGAATAATATAAAGTCTTGTTTGAATTATGATGTTCCGACGCGACATGATACGGGTCGGAACAAAAGACAATAATAATAAACCATGTTAATGGTTAAAAAGAGCTAATAGGATTATCTAGTCATGCAATGACTAATAGATAACGAGTTTTGAATGATTACCTTATAAGGTAAACCAATACACATAATAAGGGTAAAACGGTAATTCGGTCACTCGGTAACGATAACCGTTAGTTTGTGAAAGACACTTTATAGCGTAAGCTATAATGGGTCAAAAGAGTCAAGAAATGATTTATAAGTAAAATTACCGTACGGTGTAAACTGGAGCGAGTCATGTAGATAAGATGGTAATAAATATCATCTCGCAAAGATACACGGTCATTTAAACCAAACGGGTCAAAAGGTGAAACTATCACCCTTTGACAATATCAACTAATGATTTTGTCGAGTTGTATGATTACAGGAGTAAATATCGAAAAAATATTTGCATCGCTATTACTTAGCGGTTATTACGCAAGGCATTAAAACGGGTCAATATAGTGATCCGAGCCAGGTATGTATAATGGGTCAACTCATCATTTAGAACTTAAGGTTCTATGAGAGCTAGACAAGTCAAACATGGACATTTGGTTACCTTGATAGGTAAACTTAATGATTTAAATGACAATCATTATGTTTTGTGAAACATAATGATTCTTAAACAAGATCATAGTTAAAAAAATGGGATTTTTGGTCAAACATGTCATTAAAAATCCTTCGTCGTAAAAGAAGGGTTAAAGTTAACCAAAACGCCCTTGTAAGCTAAATCGAGCAAACGACCCTTAAAGGTTGTTTGAAAACGAGTCTTATGATTAAGTAAATACTTTGAATAAGTATATAAAGCGAATGGTGTAAATCGTTGGGTCAAACGACTCTATAAGAGTCTTTGCCGTAAAATGATAATCCGATAAATAAAACTCAGAATATATAGATCATCACATTAAATCCACCACAAATATAGTTGTGGTGGAAGATCATTTGATAAGAAATGTGGAAATATGAAGCTAGAAACGAATGAAAGCGATTCATGCTTAAAATATGCTTAAATACCCTTAACGGGTCAAAATAAGCATATGAGCAAAAACGGGTTAAGATTGCATAAGAAATCCATGGTTTGGACCTTGAATAATAGGAAACTGATATACAATGAGGTTCATGATAAATTGTATGCAGCAAACTAGTTTTAGTTTGATAAATTCATGAACGGGTCAAAAGTGGAAATTTTATATTAAGCCGAAGGCTTAAAAGTCTTAAATTTTGTTAATCCGGATGTCGCATTTTAACTCCATATTATGGAGAATCAATTTACGATCACGTAGGAAGAAACGGATCGTAAAACAGATCAATAATGACCAAGTTATGGCCGTTTTCGTAAAACTGAGTTTGGCTGGGAAATATGCAGACCTAACCAAACTTTCTGTCGAAATGCACTCGTCGCGCTACGCGACGGAGATGACCATATGGCGTCGAGGCACGCGACACCTGTCGCGGCACGCGACACCTGTCGCGGCACGCGACAGATTTGGGTGAACAGCGTCGCGTCACGCGATGGCTGTAATACCTGGCATTTTGTTGTTGTAGATCAGTTTGGTCTTCGGAACTTGTATAAACAAGTTTTAAACGCTCATAACTGATAATTTTTGAGTGTTTGGACTCATGAACTTGTTCGGACATGTTTTAAACTCCGAACGACTAACTCATTTCGTGTGTTATGAAATGTAGGTATTAGGGAAAGTACCGGAGAACGATCAAGCTCGATAAAGAACCGAACACAATCCAGATTCAAGCTTCCGCGAAATGATTCGTCTGCACGTTTTTAAACGGTGGAATGTTTTATAAAATGTTGAATTGTGTTATTTCTTAAAAGTTTTTAAGAAATGCATATTTTGTAATGTATGTGTAGCATAATTAAATAATTATAGTCGAAAACTATATGAAAAATCGTATAAATGGACTAAGGGTCTTACAAATATTTTTCACATTTACACCATATTACTTGATCAACCTTGTAATCTTATTATTTGAAAACTTATACATTTATTAATATAATCTAACAATTTTTGAAATTATACGTGATGTAAGATGCGTTAATTGTATAGCAAAAAAAAGTCAAGTAAATTTATGGGTTTTCTAAATAATTTTCAACGTTTAATTACACGATGTATAAATAATCAAGAAGCTTTCTAAAGAATTTATGGTTAAGCAATATAAATGCGAGTTGACTACTGTTTCTCATGAGCAAAGGTTGGAAGCTTGTGGAATGATGACCAGATACATTTCTTTTTCTTATTGTGCTTTTGCAATCAAACAATTTTTATTATTTAGCTACTATAATATACAGGACTATAACCTAATCATTATTATATTAGATAACTCCTAATAATAATATTATTATTATTGTGAATTTTATAATGGGTGATACTATTTACACCTCCTATTTACTAATTACACCCTCTATCAAAAACATCACATCTATCAATCATTTGCTTTTTGTTTTTAGTCTTTTTGTTGTCTTTTTTTATTATATTTTATTGTCTTTTTTGTCTTTTTGTTATTATTATTATTATTATTATTTACTATTAGTAATGAATTATTATTATTATTATTATTCTTATTATTATTATTATTATTATTATTAAGCTTATTACTTAGACCACCCGTAGTGGGGCGGTATTTTAAAAAAAAATGAAAAAAAACGCCGTAAAACGCCCCCCACCCCATTACACTAGGCGTGTTTAGGCGTTTTTTTTTTAATAAAACGCATAGTTCATTTGTGAACTCCCAAGATCATGATTACACTCAAGAGCTTTGGAGACATAGTTCATTCGGGTATCTAGAGACTGATGATTATGTTGGTTACATCAGTCCAGACGTGAACTATCAAGTGCCTGGTGAAACAAGTCCGTTCATAAATCAAGATATTTACGGAAAAAAACCATTCAAGGACTATGATGATAATATGGGCTACTACGACAGTCCATTTGTAAATTGCCAAGTTCCTGGTGAACCAAGTCCGTTCATGACACAAGATACAGACGGACAAGGATTTTTTGCCAACCTTTTAAACACACCGGGATATGATTTCATTGGGTTGAACCAAGATATTGTCGGACAAAGTTCTTTCGCCAACTCTACAAGTGCGCCAGGCTATGACTTCATGGGGTTGAACCAAGATCAAGCATCACAGGTGATACACAACTATATTCATCTAATTCCAAAAATCTTCCATGCGTATGTTACACGCATACATAACGTGTTAGGTGATGGAAATTGTGGGTTTCGGGCGACAGCTTCTGCTCTCGGGTACGGTGAAGATGAATGGTTATTTATCCGGAGGTCACTGATGGAAGAGCTACTCGAGTTTAGAAATAAGTACACTAAGGCTTTCTTAGGCTCATTTGAAGATGTGTTAACGTCCTTGGATTGGTCAGGATCGGGGGTTGCACCAGAAAAACACTGGATGATTATGCCAGAGACAGGATTCTTGATTGTGAACAAATTTAATGTAATCGTTCATTTTTTATCTCAAGAAAAAAGAAACAGTTCGACTTGTTTTTCGCTTTGGAGAGGCCCTCACCGGTTCCCAGAAAAAAAAAATAATTACAATTGCACACGTGAATGGTAACCATTTTATAATGGTAGGATTGCAAGGAGAGCATCCAATTGCCGGCACAACCAACCTATGGAAATTATCAAGAGAAAATGATGCAGCTGGCTGGGAGAATATATTTGAATCACGTCAAAATATGTATAATTCTTGGATAGCCCAACCTGCTATATTTGGGGGGTGTATAGATTAAACCTCGGTATGTAAATTAACCTCGATAATAATTTTATAAAAAATTACTTATTTTTATATAGCTTTTGTTACAGCTATAAATATAATTTGATAAATTATAACAATAAAAACTAATAATAAATAATATATCATTACTACTAATTATAATAATGATGATAATAATAATAATAATAATACTAACTAAATAAATAATAAATAACTAATAATTAAATAAAAGAATAAAAAAAAGACTAAAAACAAAAGCAAGTGATTGATGGATATGATGTTTTTATAGGATGGTGTAATTAAGAAAAAGGGGGTGCAAATAGAACGAGGCTTTATAATTTTTGGTTCCTGTGGCAATTATTAGAATATGATTGTGTGGTTGAAATGAAAAATGAATTCATATTATTAAATATATAGTGAAACTAAATAAAATATTAAATTATTAATACTTTGTATTTGATGGTTTTTTTTATGTGTTATATATTTTCTTTTAACAGCTCGCATTTGTTTCGATCACAACAGAGAAACTGGATGAATGGTAACACTTTGTATTTAGTGGGTTTTTTTTTATGTATGTTATATGATTTTCTTTGATAATTCATGTTTGTTTTTTATCACGTGTTTGTATTTTTTTTATCATTTCACGATTTTATTTATGTGTTTTTTTTTCTCTATAGGTTGTTATAACGAGTGTCGGTGCTGTAAAGAAATGAACCGATACTGACCAAATTTCTACCGCGTAGCCAAGAGAATCCCCTTGCGCAAAGCGTGGTTTTTCATACCGCTAGTTATTGTGAATTTTATAATTGGTTACTATTGTATTAGAAGTTGAATGTGTGGTCGACATGAAAAATGAAAATGTTGGCTCTAAAAACAAAGCTTTTAGCAACGGAATGAGCGACAGCAAATCCGTCGCTAACATGTCCAACAAGTCGTCGAAAACCGTAAACAAAATGTTAAAATAATCGTGTTAAGTTCGCCTCTATTTGCACAAATTGTAAAAAAAAAAAAGAGGCAATTTCTTTCACAAATTGTTAAAAAAAACAAATGGTAAATTGCCTAGCTGTATTAAGGAGTGTGGTAAAAATGTTCTCCCTCAAATTGTTGAGGGTTATACTTCCATATTGATGTAAATTTAGGGTTCGTTTGGTTTGCATAATTTTTTTATAGGAATTGGAATTCATTAAGGAAATTGGAATTTAATGGAATTGGAATTAATTCCAATTGAATTTTGTATTGTGTTTGGTTCATAAATTGGTAAATGGAATTGTAATGGTTAAAAACAAAAAAAAGACAGGTTTGTCATCCTCTCTTTTATTTGAAGTAGTTAAGAATGGAAATATATGGGTATTTTGTAAGGCTGGCAATTTTACACGAATATACGAATACACGACACGAACCTACACGAAGTTAACAAGTATCGTGTATGGTCTTAACAGGTATCGTGTACCAAACAGGTAGACACGAGATTACCTATTAATTTGCGTGTATAAACAGGTTAAATACCTGTTTACCTGTTAATACCCGTTAGTACACGATAAGAAATTAAATTAAATAAAACTCATCAGCGATGTGCGTGTGGGTTCCTTAATTCCTTTCTATTTTCATTCCTCATTCAATTAAAAATAAATAAAACCCTAAACTCCCTCTGTAACTCTCAGATAGCATGTCGTGTTCGTGTTCGTGTTAACAGGTATTAACAGGTAATTTTCGTGTATAATAGTTGAACAGTCGTGTTAACAAGTATTAACATGTAATTTTCGTGTATATCGTGTCGTGTTCGTGTTTGAAAAAAAGGACACGATAAGTTATCGTGTCGTGTTCGTGTATGAAATTTCGTGTATCGTGTCGTGTCGTGTCGTGTCGTGTCTTATCGTGTACGGGTATACACGATATGCCAGCCCTAGTATTTTGGTAATTGAAAAACATTCCAATGGAAAGTTTAGAATTCCTTCTTAAATAAGAAGGATTGTTAAATTCCTTTGATTGATGGAATTTAGTGGAATATTTTCTAATTCCATTTTTATTAAAAACCAACCAAATATAATTCTTAATGGAATGTTTTCCAATTCAAAATGAACCAAACAACCCCTTAAAAGTAAGTTTAGTGCGTGTAAGAATTAGCCATTCAAATAATAATGGTCAAAATCCCAGTGTAAGAACACGTTACTTGAACCTCAACATCATTAGCTAGAAGGACTTGAACCAAAGGGTTAGTATCCTAGTGGACCAAAGCTCTTCAAGCAATATCAATGGATGTGTGACTTGCTCTTCAAGCTCTTCAACCAAAGGAAAACCCGCATGTTATAAATTATAAGCCCGCATGTTACAAAAACATAAACCCGCATGTTCTAAATGCTTCTGAGTTTGTGATGTGAGATTAAATATATTATTGTTATATTATTTAATCTTGTAGCCATTATAATCATTTATATTATATAGATCAAAATATATTAATAACCTATTAATAATTAGTTGGTAATTGTTGATGGACCATATTACCATTATTAACTAATTAGGTTTCCTCTTGGGTGTATAAATAAGGAGGTTATTAGAGAGTTTAAGGGTTACACAAGTTAGAAAAACACATAACCCTCATAACATCATCGACTCTCTCTCTCCCTAAAACCGAAACCTCCCTACTTTCGGTTTCATCACCATCATTACCTTACACCCTAAGGAGGAACCAGATCATCCTGACAAGTATGTCGAACTCAATGGCTGCATCTCTGACTGGATTCTCTACTGGCCTGTCTGCTGTAACAGGTATTATTTACATGTTTTCCTTTATGTTTAAACAGAACTGATCAACATGTGGTATCAGAGCATATGTTGATAAATCAGTTCTGTTTTGTATCCATTATTCTGGGATCAAAAATTTGGAAAACAGAAAATTTTTAAGCCTTCATGATCACGGCTGTTTTCGAGTCTTTGTTGCCGAAATCCCTGTTTTCGGAAGTTGATGTTTAATGAATTTGACTCGAAATTATAATGGGTAAACTAATATTCGAAATCCATTAAAGAAAGTCTTAAAATTTAGATTTCGGAACCCAGAATTATGTTTTTTTATATTTTAGGGTTCATCATATTGTTCTAAGAGAAAACTCGAAAATTCCCTTATTTTGGAATATAATTTGGATTAGTAGATGTTTTTCCAATGTTTGATCTAAATTTTATCTATTAAAATTTCGAAAACTGTTAAAGGATTTTCAGTTATTATTTTCGAAATCTTGTGATAAGTTTAGATCAGAAATAAAATAGGAAACACTATCTTACAATCCCTAAAATTTCGAGTTTTCAGTTATTATCACAAAACAGCTGTTAATAGTGGATTCGAGACCATCAGATCTCGACTCGAGACCACAAGGTCTCGACTCGAAATCATAAAGGTCATCAAAACTTTACAACTCGAGACCAGAAGTTTACAACTCGAGACCATCAGGTCTCGACTCGAGACTACAAGGTCTCGACTCGAGATCATAAGGGCTCAAAACTTCATAACTCGAGACAACAGTCTCGACTCGAGACCACTGAGTTTTCGACTAAGGGCTTCAATCTTCACAACTCGAGACCGTGGTTGCGACTCGAGACCTCATAACTGACTCGAGATCTCATAAAATGTGATAGTCGAGACCATGGTTCCGACTCGAGACAACAGGTTGCGACTCGAGACCTCATAACTGACTCGAGATCTCATAACTCAGTCGAGACCTCATTACCTTAAGCTGTTTAATGTGAACTAAATTTTTTATCTCATAACTCAGTCGAGACCTCATTACCGCGCTAACAGATGGTTTGCTATTAAATAATTGGTTTTTGTAATTGCTTAGTTAACTAATAATGATCAAATAATGTTTTACAAAACCAAAATAGCTTAACTTGAATGAGCTTCTGATGTATCATTTCTGGCCAAAGCTGATTTAATACATCTATTTATTGTTCAAGTATTATAAAAAGTTATTTTGAGTATGCATTACAAACGTGAAATGTCTTAATTCTGGCCAAAGCTGATTTAATTCATTTATGTTTAGCATGCTTGACAAGTGCATAACTAAAGTGATTGTCTCATTTCTGGCCAAAGCTGATTTGTCATGATTACTTTGCACACATACTTAAATGATTACACTTCTGGCCAAAGCTGATTTGTCTTTGTTTAAGTAGAATTTTACTAAGTCTATTATTTTGATGTTAGTAATAGACATATCACAATCTTTTCACATAATGATCCTTATATTAATGATCCTTAATTAATTTTATGATCATTTCATTTCGTCTGCCTTATTCTTAGTACCCTTAATTTTACTCACTATAACTTTCTTCTATAAATCAATATATCATCCACTCTAATTCCTAAACCTAAAATGTTTGCTTTACTTAAAGTTTCTATAAGATTAGTTCTTAAATTAAATCCTTGATTATCCCTTAAGACACGATAATCCTATTGCTCACTTCTGATAAAAGCACTACAGAAGAAAAGTAGAGCATGATGATTAGGATAAATAGAACATGATGTCTCTTATGATAATCAAGAACTCTATAACGTAAATGCTATCACTAAAGTTATTTCAGATTAAGTCTTTCCTAAGGCTAATCTCTTATATATGGAATAATCACTAGAACTCTTAAGATGCATGCCTTCATTTAAAATTTTAAACTATAAAGCTAAGTGGTATATGTGAATACATAATAATGTACAATACCATGACCCATAAAGTTAAGGGCTTACGCATGGAAATAAGTACATTTTTTCCCAGTACATTACATACTAAGATTTTCACTTGTACAATTTGATGCCCTGTAAATCAACTATAACACTCAAAATACCAAAGTATAACGAGTGTGTTGATAAGCAACATATGTACAAAGAAATAAATGTTTAAAGCTGGAAAATAAGTTGTTATTCACCTTACAACCACTAAAACCTTAAAAGAGGATTGTTCTAAGGTCCATAGTCAAAATACAAGTACAAAATCTCACCTCTAAAGTTCTTCAAGGGAAAAATCTCACTGCATAATTATGTCATTAGACTAGACATAAACAACGAGACTATCCATTATTCTAAAGAACAGTTGGATAAATTAATTAGATAGTCACTTATTAAAGATATTTAAGTCTACTAATTATAATATTCCTATTAACACATGATTAGTTGACTCTAGTTTTAAACGTTTCCTTACCAGAAATCAACAAATAACTAACATGAGAGTTAGTGGCAAAATTAAATGTTAAGACTATAAGAACCATAATAAGCAGTCTTCTAACAACGCCTTTCGATACCTTATATATTCTGAAGTTTAATCAGAATATAGTATCATAATTAAGCAATGTTATGAAGGTTGTGAGGTTTGCATAGTCAACATACAGTCACACTTACTTTAAACACTCATCTTATTTGTTCTAACTATCTGGATAGAAACATTACTAAGATGAAATTAGATGATACCTTACACTTTCACAACTTTTGTCATCATGCAAATGAGAATTTGACAAAAGGAAAATGAGACTTATAAATTTCATCCATTATAACCGAAATTCATGAGAAATCATGACATGGTTGATGAGGATGATTATTCAACTAATCTCATTCTAAGTGATTTTAAATCATGACGTTAAAGCCCTAAAATATAACTTGGCTTAAGGAATAAGTATGGGTCCATCATAAGTCATTCATTGACATTCGTGGAACTTATTCCAAATGAAATATTCAGACATAATTCTTTTATCATTTAAAAGACTATCACCTTGTATCTAAATTTTGTCGCATATGGCCCACGTTCTTAGAAGAAATCTATTCATATATATACTTAATAAGATTTCTATTAAATATGTCCCTAAAGTTTCTTATGATATTTGGACATTAAAGAAATCAAATAAAGTCTAACGTATATATGATAAGTTCACACGTCACGTACCTCATTGAAACTTCTCTTGTAGCATTCTAGAGATATTAAAGATCAGTGGGAGCATTAAGTGTCTTAATAATAACTTGCAATAGTTGCAAGAGGTAGGGAGTGAAAACTTTATATTACTTCACTTTACACCTCTTGTATAAGACACCGCTCCATCACGACACTGTTCCATCAATACTTGTCTCCTTAAAATCTAATGCTACTCTTACAAAAGTTTCATTGTTGCTTAATTGTGGGCACACTTAGATTTCTTACCTGAACTAACATAATCCTCAACAAGAGAAACTACAACGACTGATGTCATTAACTTGTTTCTCTATTAGAATTTGTTGGTCGTTAAATATTGACCCTAAGCATGCTGAGTTCCTAAAGTTTTCTAAGGTCAGTGGGAGCAGTCAAAGTCCTTATCATGACTTGTAAGGAATACAAGAGGCGGGGGGAAGAATGTCATTAAATTTCACTTCGAATTTAACTCCGATTACACCTCTTGTACACCATACTGCACCAACTCTTACAAACTTAGAATGAAAATGATAGCAACCTAACCAAGAGCTAATCCATAAAACTGAAACTTCTAACAAACCCAATAATCAACTCAGGAGGTCATCTAGGTTTAAAAGCCTACTAACTTTGATGATTACATAACCTCCCTAACTGAAGTTGAAATGGATTTTGGAAAAGTTTACTGATCCTATCTCTTCTAATTAAGCCATTAGTGTCAATCAATCTTCTGAATTGAATAAAACAGTTTTCTAGTAAAACTGATTTTATGTGTTCGTATAACGTTTGGGATTTGATTGAATTACCTAAGAGTGTTCATAACTAAACCAAATCCTAATATAAGCGTTAAGACACGAAGAAGCATGTTTGATTGTCAAAGGTTATACTCAGGAAGAGATAAATTATTAAAGAATCTTTATTACCTATCTTACAAAAGATTTCTTTGAGGATCATCACTGTTCTAGTAGCTTATAATAGTTTTAAGCTACATTAGATGAACATTAAAAGCAATTTTCCCTAATAACTGGCTGACATATTTACATGTTCATAAAACAACCTGAAAGTTCCAAACTGAAGGTTAAAGAACACTTTATTTGTAAGCCAATAAAATCCATGTATGGGTTAATGCAAACATCATAATGTGATGAAATCTTAACGTAATTATTTTCATCAAGAATCAAGTGGATTAATGTACCTACCTCAAGATGAGTGGGAGCAACTAAGATAAACTTGTCTATATAGATGACATTCTTTTGACAAGTATGTGTTACATAAGTTGTCACACCCCTAAAATCCACCTGCGGAGTACTACCGCTTGGAGGCGTGACTGACCAGGATCCAGCCACCAATCATATTGAACAAGCATATAAGTAGTTATAAAAATCCAACCAATACAATTGGTGTTCACACAAAACATAGTTAAGTTGCGAGCGGAAGCACAAGTCTTAAATCAAAACATAAGTTTAATTGTTCCATAGTTTAACATGGCACACAGTCGTCCATGTCCCACAACGATCCTCCTCCATGCAAGCTCCAGCTAAAAAAACCTAAGGACCTGCAAAGCATGTAGTAACGAGTCAACAACTAGTTGAGTGAGTTCACGGTTGGGTGTTCGTTTTAAGTTGTTTCGAAAACAGTTTCCTTTAGCTGGCATCCTGCCGTGGGGGTTACCCCATAGTTAAAAACGTGACTTGTTTATTCCCGGTTACTCTGGCAATCCTGCCGTGGGGGCTACCCCGTGTTAGTTATCTGGCATTTCGGCCGTGGGGGCTACCCCATGTATACACTAGACTCGTTACCATATCGACTGCTGACTGTAGTCATGTTTAAGTGCCCTGAAACTGTCAATGTCTATCATCATTGACGTGCCCCAGATCCATTAGTTCACGCCCGTCCTCTGCGGCACGGTGTGAGGTTTGTCAGACCTAAATAGCGCTATCTAACTAATGACCCGCTCGCCATTGGCCCGGCGATTAAGTCGATATAAAAATGAGGGACTTCGTGATAGAGTTTTGGTCTAGTACGAGTTATCCGTCCGTGAGGACGAGGAATTACATTCCTGAACCTTTGCTGTCCTACCCAAGGAGGACGAGGAACCCAGTTCCTTAACCCCAATTCCCGACCCCTGGGAATCCCATGCTTTGTAGAGGGTGTGAACTCACCTTGGTTTGCTCGGTAGAAACACAAAAAGTCAAACAAGCAATGTTGAGGCTACTCACGTCCTATCATAGTTGTATCATACAATCAGGTTCGTATTCAAGTAGTGCACGTATGTTTCTAGCATAATGTACTCAAGTAACGTTCATGGCATACATGTTTAATCATGGCAGATTCACGTTCAACAGTAACATATAAGGTCTGTGTATTGGGCCCAAGAGTCCGGCCCAAGCAATTAAGTCCGAAACAAGGTGAAAGCCCAAACAGTGTGTATAGTCTCGAGTCGAAACTAGGCGTTTGCGACTCGCAACCTGAGTCGCAATCATGGTTTCGGTTCGTGCTGGTTTGGTTACGAGTCGCAACCGGACTCGCAACAGTGGTTTCGAGTCACAAGGTTTATGTGTTGATCATGTGTGGTTCCGAGTCGCAACCAGGTGTTTGCGACTCGCAACCGGTGTCGCAACTGGGCGGTTTCGACTCATCATGCATGGTTTCGGTTGGACAACTACTGATTCGGAACAGTGTACTATTCTGATTTCATGTAACAGTTTGTACTATCCAACCAAATTCCTTAAACATGTTCCTTGTCTAGCAATTTACTAAAAATGGATCAAACAAATCAGGATTCAAATATTCAACCATGTTCTTATGATATTCAACAAGTTCTTCATGTTCATCAAATATTCAAAACACATTCAACACACATTCGGATATTCATATCTTCATTCAACACTTGTTCATCTTATTTCCGGGTTTTTATCCTTAATCACAACATATACTCATGAACGACAATCAAACACTTGAACATACTCAATCCGAGAACATCATAGCATCACATTCAAACATTTTTCTACTTATTCATATGTTAAGTTATCATGAAACATTAGCAACCACTCTAATCATGACTTTGTCTAGAAATCAAGCATATGCATCCTAGGTGAACAACAACAATCTTAACAAGTAAACATGGTATCAAATCATCATCATCAACCGAAAATCATACATCATTATCAACTCAAACACAATGCACATCCGGTTCACAAACATTATCAAACATACACTACACTAGTTAAGTTCTATCATTCATACTATTACTAACAACAACAAACATCATAATTTCACTAACCGGTTCAAGTGTGGGTTCAAAGGTGCGAGTGAGGCTTCCAACCGGTGTGTGTAAGAGACGATCCAAGAGCTTCTTACGGTTGTTGATTGGATCCGAGAATGAAGGAGAGTAGTGTTGTGGTTTAGGGTTTTAGTGTGAGAGAATAGAGAGTGTGTGTGTCCAAGAAAATGGCAAGGTTTGCTAGAAGCATGGTATAAATACTAGTCCTAGTAGGTTTTGGGTGGGTTACATGAGGTGCGGCCCAACCGGCCCATGTGTGGCGTGATGTTTACTCGAGACCACATGGTCTCGGGTCGAGTCCTTGTTGTTTCGGTACCTATACACATATCGCATACATACAAGCACACACACATAACACATAATCACATAAAGGTTCATTTGTCATTAATCACATAAGTTATCTAGCCACACGTTTAAGCATACATGAAAGGTTCTAAATTTCGAGTTGTCACATAAGTCAAAGCATTGTTAACATAAACTTTGATATAATAGATCTCAGAGATATCTCTTACGTAATAGATATCATAACAAGTCGAGATAGACCCAATGGGACATTAGTTCTGTTCCATAAGTTTAACATTAAATGGGTCCTTACATATGTAACTAAATACTGCTCTCCTTTAGAGGATAATAGGATAAATGAGATTATTTCCTTACGCTTCATTAATTGGAAGCCTTATGTAAGTTTAAGCCTATACTCATTTAGATATTACTCACATTGCAACACACTAGATATGTCTAGATTAATGTGAAGCATCTAATGGAGTATTACAATATCTTTAAAGAAACGAGAGGCTATAATTTGAAGAAGAAGTGAGAATTAAAACCGGTTTATTACTTTAACTTTGTAATATTCAAAGATGACAAAATGTAATTTCGGGTATATCCTTATGTTAGCAGACAAAACATATCTCATGGAGGAGTCATAATGCACTGATATTAACAACCTAAGTTATAACGACATAATATAGTCACTAAATGTTGTTGGAAATATATCAGTGGACTCATAAGTTTATTGACTCCATATAATTAATGTTTTGAAGACTTAGTGTGATAAAGTCAGCTACCATGTCTCCTTGAACAGTAACAGTTCGAGAGGTGCTGCATTAAATTTCGATACGCAATTAATTATTCGTTTATGAACGAATTGAGGAAACTAAATCTTTGTATCGAATGCATTCATGATATGCTTAAGGATCCTATAACTAAAAGTCTATCACCCATAACTATTATGTAAGCGCTTATAATAATCACGGGTTTATTGATGACTATGTACAACTGCATATCGTACTATGAATGATTAACTTTTAATATTCCTCATCAGTTTGATTTTGTATGTCTCTAAGAATATGTCAGGCTAGCATAATGGCATATAGACAAATGAAGTTACAAATCAAACAAAGGGCTTATGCGTATTTTGATCATAACGATTAGGTTTTAAATTAAGGCTATAGTATGATTAATGGGGGTCCTGAGTCGCATAATGATTCAACGGCTGTATTTCTCTGCTATAGTACTTGTTTAAGGCTAAAATGAGTGTTAACTCCTGATCAGGCTTATCTAATACTCATGATAAATGATTACTCGGCTAAGTGGGAGAATGTGAGATTAAATATATTATTGTTATATTATTTAATCTTGTAGCCATTATAATCATTTATATTATATAGATCAAAATATATTAATAACCTATTAATAATTAGTTGGTAATTGTTGATGGACCATATTACCCTTATTAACTAATTAGGTTTCCTCTTGGGTGTATAAATAAGGAGGTTATTAGAGAGTTTAAGGGTTACACAAGTTAGAAAAACACATAACCCTCATAACATCATCGACTCTCTCTCCCTAAAACCGAAACCTCCCTACTTTCGGTTTCATCACCATCATTACCTTACACCCTAAGGAGGAACCAGATCATCCTGACAAGTATGTCGAACTCAATGGCTGCATCTCTGACTGGATTCTCTACTGGCCTGTCTGCTGTAACAGGTATTATTTACATGTTTTCCTTTATGTTTAAACAGAACTGATCAACATGTGATACTTCCGGGTTTGGGTTCCTTCCAGGTTTGGGATCCTTCCAAGTTTGTATAACATGCGGGTTTATGTTTGTATAACATGCGACTTGATAATTTATACCATGCGGGTTTATAATTTGGCGGATTATAACATGGGGAACGCAAATCACGTACGCATCGTATGTTAAGGCCAATTGTATGTTAACTAACCCCTATTTTTATGAAGTTTTAGTTATTTATAAGTCAAGATGTCGCACATATCTCACCAATAACCGGCTAACTAGTTAGTTGCGCTGGGTAGTTGTTCAAAGAGGGTTTAAGATGAAAAAAACCAGTGAAGGCCAGTTTCAAAGCGCTTAACACTGCCCTGACCAATAACATGCTAACTAGTGATACGAGCCGAAATCAAACTGTGCAGATGGCCTTGAAGGAGCTTACCATATTTTTAAATAAATTTTTGATCTTGTTAATTCTGGCAAAATTACACTTGATCTTTACTGAAATTTTCACTATTTTGTGAAGTAAAAGACGATCGATAACTTCACAATTTACAAAAGGTGCTTTTATAACATAGATAAGGATTTTGTTAGACCATTTTCTAAGTTGATATGCAATTGAATGGATGAGAATTGTTTGAATAAAATATCCTTTGCAAGTATTATTACTTGTAAACTTTGATATTCGACAATACTCTGCAACCATTTAAATTTTTTTTTGTGCCATACATTAAAATAGACATTTAGTTTTTCAAGTTCAACTTTTCCTCGTTTTATTATTTATTATTTGTAAAAATTTATAATTATTATTATATCTGTTTTAATATAATTTCTATTTGTATTCATGTTAATTTATTAACTCAAGTTATTTTTATCGTAGTTTTACATATCTTAATAATTATTATTATGTATATAAAACTTGGGTAAGGTTATTGTAAAAAGGGTTAAAAGTGTGAGAAATGTGAGAAATATTGTGGAGATGACATATGTCCTAAATCTAAATTAATTAAAAAGGGTAAACAAGTAATTTTATCATTAATTCAATTAATTAAAAACTTTCTATAACCGCCCGCCACCTTAATTATAGGAACTTGATTTTTTTAAAGATCTCTATAAACACTATTCAGCAAATATATAACACCATTCAGTAAGTATATAACACAATTCAGCAAGTATATAACACAATTCAGCAAGTATATTACACCATTCAGCAAGTATATAACATATGCAGTAAGTATATAACATCATTCAGCAATTATATAACACCATTCAGCAAGTATATAACACCATTAACACCATTCAGCAAGTATATAACACCATTCAACAAGTATATAACACCATTCAGTAAGTATATAACACCATTAACACAATTCAGTAAGTATATAACACCATTCATGGACTAAACATCTGATCAAAACATATTTTTTTCTCTATATAAGTATAGTAATATGGTACTCATATTAAAGATAAAAAAACGCTCGTTATTATGGTGTAATTTTTTTTAAAAGTTACGTATAAAAAGTTATTGACGTTTAAAAAAGACGGGGGGAAGTTACACGTGCATTAATGTTAGTTTCTTAATTTAAAAATGTTAAATTTACCTATTACCCTTAATCTAGAAAATTAATATGTTTAATAGTAAACATTATTTACAATTTTGCCATTATGATCTCAACCATTAGATCAAATATCTAATGGTGTAGATTATTTCTTACATTTCTCACAAAAAAAACTTTTTTTTACAGGAACCACTACCTATAAAACTTAATATGCTAAATACAAAATTCAGTTGAGTCTACTCAACCTCCTAAGTGAAGCTACACTGAGCTTGATTATTAAACATGCGTGCTTTTATGATCAAGCTCAGGCTCAAGCCTATCTCAATTTGAGCTTTTGACGAATAAATATCAAGTAGCTCACGAACAACTTGGCTCGTTTACTTACCTAATAAGAATGAACAACACAACACAAAACACATGTTGATAACGTATAAAAGTGTTTCAACATACACATTTTAGTAAGAAAAAATGGAATACATTATTTCCTTTTTTATATCAATGTCAATGACAGAACATTTGGCACCTTAAATTATCTCATAATAAACCATCAAAACAACAATTGTTTAGCAACTGCAGTTTTCTTTTTTTGGTATAACAAAACACTTAAGATATAACATAAAGAAACCGCATATAATACACAAATTATAACACAAACAAAGCACTAAAATCAACCGTATAAGAAGCCAGTGCTCATAACAAACAGAGCTCTGCATCACAAGTATTTTATGATCAACCAAAGAGCAACAACTAAGCCAACGATCCCAACCACCGACAATAATAAGCACATGCACGTGCAACCACTCTTGGCCCGCTTGTTCAAAATGGCCAGATTCTTCTGCACTCTCTGTTGTTCCAAACAAATAGTCAAAAACCGTTTCATAACTTGTAACGATCAAAAACTTTCACAGTTAGTAGAAATATGTAACCTTTAGTCGAGAATCTGTAACTTCTACATGTTCATCGAGGTCATCCTGCATATCACAAAAGAGCAAATAAGCACAATCGTTATATCAGGTTCACCGAGGCATGTTACTTTATGACTTTAACAAATAAGGGTAACCACCCCAAAAAGCAACACTTTTTTTTTTTATTTTAGCGAAAAAAGTCAGTCGACCTAACTTTGATTTATTAAAGTCCCTATACTTGTTCAAAATGGACGTACCTGTGGTTTTCGTAAAAATAATGACTCGTTCGCTCTTAAATGAGTCAAATTTCGATAAAGTCACATACAACATTAGCTCAAAAAACATACACCATCTTATGTAATAAAAAAACTATACACGTCCGCATTTTTACACACTAGAATTGTCATTTCGTCAATATTGATGAGATTAAGAGAAAATAAGTAATTAATTTTGTTTTCTCACACGTATGTGTATTTTAGACAAGTTTAAGGACTTTAATATAATAAATCCAAGGACCAAGGTGAGGGACCTTTTGTGCAAAAAAGAAAGTACGTTGGTTGGTTTATAAGGCATCAACCTAATTCTTTAATAAATGATAACATATTAGATATAAAGAGAAATACATACAATGAGTCTGGTGTGCAGATCAAGTTCCTCATTGACCGCCAAAGCAATATGTTTGGTACTTATAACTGTTTGCTCCAGTTTCTCTAGACCCTCATCTTGTTCTGCATAAAAAATATATTTCAGTAAAATGATTGATAACCATGAAACTTGTACAACAATTAATTTTTAGTTCAAATGTTAATGAATATTTTAATTTAAAGGGGGTTGTATATAATAATAATAGCTTGCCTCTCATAACTTGTCTCTGAAGCCCAACAATACCGGCGTTGTCCAAACCAGATATTCGGGCCATGTCATCAGCCGGTTTAGTATCTGGCCCAAGCAAGCTGTCCCTGTTACCAAAGCTTGACATGTTCAATGCAGATGCCATCTGTGTTACTTTTGTTCTCAAATTTGCAAGCATATCTCTGCGTCTGTTCATTTCTTTCTCCGTTCTGAAAATATTAAAAAACAGGTTTATTGATATGCAGATAGTTTTGTTACAGCTTTAAAAATGTTTGAAAGACAAAAGCAAGATAATAACGCTCTCTTAACTACAATTCACAAACTGAGCTGAATACTTACAGAGGCTGTTTTGCAGGAAGCTTTGTCAGAAGAGACTGCAAACTATCAAGTCTAGTTCCCAATATCGTAATCTTCCTCCGAATCGCAGACGAATGACGCTGAGCTTCCGGCCCCGTTCCAAACGAACTCCTATCTGATATCATACCAGTAATGTCATCAGCAAGTTTAGAAGCTTCATTATACTCCCTCATCCACGGATCCGCAGAATACGCCATTTTTCTGAAACAGAAACAATAAAAAACTAACACATTAACCGCCAGCCACCGTTATACTTAATTGCATCCAAATTAGGGCTCACAAACATCCATAAATATCTAAAACCGCAGCGAAAACCATCAGGATCAGTAAAATTACGGTATCTATGGGCTATGTCATTCTAACGGATAATAACAAAGTATTTTAACAATCCTAATATAATCGCTATAAAATTCACAAATTCTCTAAACCTAGGGCATTGTTAAATAATAAATTTCAAGAAATAACGTGCATCTGCTTCTGCGACAAAAACATGATCACAACTGAATCGATAACCGTTTAACTGTAAATTAGGGCGAAATTAAACGAAAAATAGAGAACAATTACCTCAAAGGAGATTGAATCTGTCAATCTACACCGATTAAAACAGGATAAATCGATGAATATCCGTTAGAACTACAAATTAGGTCAAAATTAAAATAAAATCGAGAAAAATTACCCCAACGGATCAGTTATACGGATTGCGAGATGAATTTGAAGATTTTGATCGATCAAACTGATTAAAAAGAAGAATCTACACCGATTGAAACAGGATAAATTGAGAAATAACGAATAAAACTGCAAATTAACGGCGAAATTGAACGAAAATCGAGCTAAACGACGTCATGTGCGTTTACTTCGAAATTAAGAATCTATGAGATGATGATTGTAGTAGGAGACACACGGCGGCAGCGGTCACCGGCGAGCTAAACGGCGTCGTCTGGGTTTACTTTGAAATTGTAATTTGACGAGACGTGGAAACGTTATTATGTTGTAGATAAAGGTCCGGACCTTGAATATTGGAACGTGCCGTATACAGGTGGGTGGACCGGCGGGCCGGCTACGTTGGAAACCATGACGACTAGTTACAAAAATAAGACTAAAATATCATTTTCTTCCTTCAAATTTGACCTCTTCCATTTTCATCTTCATCTTGTCTTTTCCATTCGACTCGTTAACTTGATCTATCTTTTAATGTGAAGACACGTGTGTTTTCGTCGTTATAAAGAAATTCAAGTATTAAACCATTTCACTTCCATTTTTCGCAAAAACCTTTAGCATCGTAGACCTTATCACACATGGATTCGTTTAGCGGCGCATCCTTCACCGATGAAAAAGCAGCGAAGGTGGAAAACATCTTCCTGGAGTTCATCAACAGGTACGAAGTTAGGCAACAAAAAGATCCCGAGGGAAGTTGAAAAAACAGAACTCAATGAGAAGGAAACAAACTGACACACCCTTGTTTCCCGGAGGGCCTGGACTTGGAGTTAATGTGTGACGATTGATAACAGTATCACAAATGGCAACGAAAGATGGAATACAGTAAAGTAATAAACACAAAAGCTTGAATATACTAAATAAAAGTTATACAAGTTGTTCGTACAAAATATCCACAAGCGGAATCGAAATAAAAGATACTTGAGACTATGTGTGACAACCCGAACTTTTAAGGTCAGCATCTCTTCGTCACGTGATCCTGTTTCTCGTTATTCCTCTTTCACATTCCTTACGACGATAAAAATTAGTAAACACTTGTGACGGTACTATAATTACTAAATGTTTAATATGTTCGAGTATATTACTAAGTGTTTAACATGTTCGAGTATATTGCTAAATGTTTAATATGTTTGAGTATATGTGTATGAGTGTGTATATTGGGCCGAACTTTGTGACGATAATATGATTGGGCAGCCCGCCCCTTGATCTATATGTCTCGGCACCATTAGCTGGGCTTAGGCCCATTATCACGGCCAAGAAGTGAACCGCCCAACTTATGTTATAAATGTATACGTAACTTGTTATTGTGTATCACAAGGACTCAAAACAAAACCCTAACTATCTTCCAAGCATTCGTACGACAGTAACCCGCCCCCCCCCCCCCCTCGAAGACATCATTCCAGTTTATTGATTGTGGTTAGTAAATTCATGTTCACATTAATATTACTCGTTTGATTCTTGTTTATATGTGCCTGATTAATACAAAGTGTGTACGCATGATCCGTGATAACTATGTTATACGATTATATGTGCCTGATTCTTGTTTATATTACGTGAGATTGATTGTTTCATTAGAAGCTGATATGTGCATGTTTTTCTTTGAATCCATGATCGGAACTAGATGGAGATAGTGGACTGCCCATAAGGGTTGGTGTACTGGGCCGAAATCTTATCATTCATATAACAGTGTTGTTAACTAGGTACAATATGTCTAGATAACTTGTGCATGACCTTGATTTATATATATAATTTGATCATAGGGACTGCCATAATCAATTGAAGCTAGGCTGCAACTATAAATTCATAGTAGGAACTTACTGAAAGAAGTGTGTATGTGTTTATGAACGATGAGTTATTTGACTAGTAAATTGGGTTGTTAATATTGGTATTGAATTAAATGATAAGGGGCCTCTACAATAGATCTGTAATAGTAAATAGGGTTCTTTATTGAATTTACAGTGGACCATATATATTAAATGGGCCGCACAGTTAGTTTAAATGGGTTAGATAGTAGTGAGGTTGGGCTAATATCATGTAAACTGATTGGGCCGAATGCCTTGACAGATCCATACGTGTTAGTTGAGTTGTCATATGTAAAATGGACTGCTACATTTAATTGGACTAAATTAATTGTGATTGGGCCGCATATTCAGTCGGGCCGTAAAACAGTGTAACGGGCCTGCTGGGTCGTTGGGCCGCGCGTATTATGGGTTGTTGGGCTGGGCCTGTAACGTGTGGAATCAAGATATTAAACTACTTGTATAACAGTATGGTATTTGCACATAAGAACTTGTGAGTTAATGTGATATGTAGTGTTATGGATAACCATGTGGTATGTTATAAGTGTATATTCTCGGAAAGGATAACCAAAATTGCTTGACATGGATTATGGCGTAGACGTGACTTTATTTGCTGGCATTTGTGCAAAGACGTGTAAGTAACTGTGCAGACCAAACTGATTATTCTGTGATAACTACATTAGGGACGGTTGATTGAATTGGATTATATAACTAAACTTACCGAGCAAACCTAAGGTGAGTTCACTACTCTTGAGCATGCGTCCCGGTGGTTGGGACAGTCAGTGGGTATCCCGGGGAGGGATAAATCTTTTGGGTAAAACTGGGATATTGGATAATAATCTCACTCTATCACTCTTAAGTCCCATCTTTTGTTACCGGGGAGGTAACGGGGTATTGGTTAGTAGCGCTACTTAGGTTTGGCACCCTCACCCCGTACCGGAGAGGACGGGTGTGAACTAATGACCCAGTCATGCCCAGTGTTTGGATAGGAGCACTGGGGAACGGGCAAAACATACATCAGGAGCCGTCTTGTTCAGTATCGAGATATTATCAATATTACTTTTGGATTTGTTAATGAACTGGAATAAACACTTGGTAACTAACGTTTTCACAAGCTGTGAACTCACCAGCGTGTCTGATACACTTGTTGCATGCTCGCAGGTCCTTAGATGTCTTGGATTTGGAACTTGCTGTTTGGAGTAGCTGGAGTGGTCATGGGTCGACTGGAGGGATTCATGTGATTGAACTATTGAGATCATACCTTGGTTTTTGAAACAGTTTAACATTGGTTTACTATTTGCTTCCGCTGAACATGTTGGTTTTCATTTAAACTTATTGATGGTGTTTTTCATTAATAATTGAAGATTTTATTTTGAAACTTGTATGGGTTCAATGTAATTAGTGGCTCGTTGTTGGTACGTCACACGCCTAGCAGAGACATTCCCTAGGTGGTATTTTGGGGGTGTCACAGTTTGGTATCAGAGCCACTGGTTATAGTGAACTTGGTTATAAAATGTTTTTATAAAACCAGACTATAACCGAATAGTTTCGAAATCGACCATGACACTCAGCTCCAGACTGCAAGGTTCGTTTCTCGTTTACTATTGCATATCATATCTTGTGTTTACTTATGAATAATATCACACGTGATTACACACTTGGCACTACAGTATGAACCCCTAGGTTACCAACCCATGTTATGTGTTTTAACGGTGTTACACTCCTTGAACTCTCATGATCTGTGTTGTGGCTTCTTTTGTCCTATTGCTCGAAATTGAGGAACCTTTTAACACGAGTTGGGAGGAATTGAGATGAACATGCAAACTGGATTATTATTATGGGTGCACACATAATAATAATGTGGGGTGCATGCGAGTCCCAGTGAAACTTGACAAGTGTGAAAGGGGTTCCGCTCTGTTAATTGATGACATGATAGAACTCAATAGTCTATGGAGATCATAGTAATGCTTGACTCCTACTCGAACTTGCATCTTAAATCTTTCCTCTTCTTGTATAGAAACATGAGCGGACGAGGCCATGGACACGGCCACAATGCTATGACTCAGGCCGAATTAACCAACTTGATCAACACTCGTGTGGCTGAAGCCCTAGCGGCTTCCCAGGCTGGTACGATATGTGCCAATTACCTTCTATCCTTGTGTCTTATACTCAAATCTTACTTGTGTGTTATACGTTCTTTCGTTTTAGGTCAACCTGCGAATCAAAACAATCCACCCGCCTGCACGTTTAAGACCTTCATGGATTGTAAGCCACAGACCTTCAGTGGGACTGAAGGAGCTGTGGGACTCTTGCGTTGGTTTGAGAAGGCCGAATCTGTGTTTGCTATGTGTAGCTGTCCCGTGGGGGACCGGGTGAAGTATGCTTCAGGCACGCTCGAGGATGGTGCCTTGACTTGGTGGAATGCCCAAGTCCAGATGCTGGGCATAGAAGTGGCGAATGTCACTACTTGGGACGATTTTAAGGAACTGATGCGTGAAGAGTACTATCCTCGTGATGAGGTGAAGAAACTGGAGAACGAGTATTATGATTTGAAGATGGTGGGGTCGGAGATCGAGGCATTCACGAAGCGATCTCATGAGCTAGCAATTTTGTGCCCAAACCTGTCACGACCTCCACACCGAAGAATCGAGTTGTATCTCAAGGGATTAGCCCCACAGGTTAAGGGCTATGTTGCTGCAACAAACCTCGACAATCTACCTCAGATTATCCATTTGGCTCACAAGATCACCGATCAGGAGGTGGAGCGTGGCTCGCTACCACCGCGTGTTTCTGCCACTACTGCTGCTGCACCCACAGCCACTACTCCTGCCTCCGATAGTAAACATAAATGGAATGATGTAGATAAGGTGGCAAACTCGAATCAATCTCAGAAGCGGCCAGACAATAGCAGCAATCGCAGTTTCAGTCAGTCGTCATCCGTTAATCAAAGTCTGGGCAACGGCTCGGGTCAGGGTTCTTATGCGGGGAAACTACCAAGGTGCAATAAGTGCAACTATCACCATCGGGGGCAGTGTACCCGAGTATGTCACTGGTGCAACAAAGTGGGGCATATGGCCAAGGATTGTAGGGTTTCACTTCCGAACCAACAGCAGCAGCAGGATAGATAGCAGCCTCAGCAGAATTAGGGTAACCGTAAGGGTTGTTTTCAGTGTGGGGCCGAGGGTCACATCAAGCGGGATTGCCCTCAACTGAATCAGAATGCTGGTGGTAACAACAATGGGAACAATAACAACAGAAACAACAACAATGGGGGCAATGGTGGGAATGGTGCGCATGAGAGGGTGTTCACTATTGGAGCTGGGGAAGCCAGAAATGATGGCAACGTGGTGACTGGTACGTTTTCGATAAATGATTTATTTGCTTCTGTTTTATTCGACTCTGGTGCCGATTGGAGTTATGTGTCCTTGGGGTTAAGTCGTCAGTTAGGGTTGACTCCCACACCTCTTGTAAATAAGCATGTAGTAGAATTAGCTGATGGAAAATTGATAGAAGCTTCTCATGCTCTATTTGGTTGTAAATTTGATCTCATGGGTCAAGTGTTCGACATTGACCTACTCCCTGTTACTCTTGGAAGTTTCGATGTGGTTATTGGTATGGACTGGTTGTCCAAGCACCAGGCGGAAATTCTCTGCAAGGAGAAAATCGTGCTCATTCCTCTCCCTAGCGGAGAATCCTTATCGGTTCAGGGTCATCGTAGTGGTGCTATGGTTAGTATTATCTCAGCGATGAAGGCTTAGAAATGTCTGCGTAAGAGCTACCCTACTATTTTAGCTCTTGTTACTGATTCGCAATCTGATGAGAGAAGGATCGAGGACCTTCCAGTTGTTCGTGAGTTTCCTGATGTCTTTCCTGAAGAACTCCCTGGTTTACCTCCACATCGTCAGGTGGAATTTCAGATCGATCTCATGCCAGGAGCAGCCCCGATTGATCGTGCTCCTTACCGTCTTGCGCCAGGGGAGTTACAGGAGTTGTCGAATCAACTCCAAGAGCTGTTGGATATGGGTTTTATCCGACCCAGCTCTTTACCTTGGGGAGCCCCAGTTCTGTTTGTGAAGAAGAAGGATGGGTCCTTTCGGATGTGTATAGATTATCGTGAGCTCAACAAGGTGACGGTCAATAACCGTTATCCTCTACCACGTATCGACGATCAGTTTGACCAGCTGCAAGAGTCAAGTTTTTATTCCAATATCGACTTAAGGTTGGGCTATCATCAGGTGCGAGTCCGAGAGGAGGATGTTCCCAGAACGGCATTTCGAACGCGGTATGCCACTATGAGTTTTTGGTTATGCCATTTGGGATGACTAATGCACCAGTGGTTTTCATGGATCTTATGAACCGCGTGTGCAAACCATATCTCGATGACTTTGTTATTGTTTTCATCGACGACATCTTGATCTACTCCAAGAGCAAGGAAGACCACGAGCGGCACTTACGTCTTATCTTGGAGCTCCTGAGGAAGGAGCAGCTCTACGCGAAGTTTTCTAAGTGTGATTTCTGGATTCGGGAAGTACACTTTCTTGGGCATATTGTTAACGAAATAGGGATACACGTGGATCCTGCTAAGATCGATGCTATTAGGAATTGGGCGGCATCGAAGAATCCTTCGGAGGTGCGACAATTTCTTGGTCTTGCGGGATACTATCGTCGGTTTATACAAGATTTCTCGAAGATTGCTCAACCTCTCACCTCCTTGACACAGAAGAACGTTGTTTATTCTTGGGGAGCGAAACAGGAGGACGCTTTCCAACTCTTGAAACAGAAACTCTGCAGCGCACCGATCTTGTCCTTACCTGAAGGTACCGAGGATTTTGTGGTTTATTGTGATGCTTCAATTCAGGGTCTCGGTTGCGTCTTGATGCAACGCGATAAGGTGATAGCTTATGCTTCTCGTCAGTTGAAGGTTCATGAGAAGAATTATACGACTCACGACTTGGAGTTAGGAGCCGTGGTTTTCGCGTTGAAGATTTGGAGGCATTATCTGTATGGTACCAAATGCACTATCTACACCGATCACAGGAGTCTCCAGCATATCTTTGACCAGAAGGAATTGAATATGCGGCAGCGTCGTTGGATAGAGCTGTTAAACGATTACGAGTGTGCTATCAAGTATCATCCGGGTAAAGCTAATGTTGTAGCTGATGCACTTAGCCGAAAGGAGACGAAGCCTAAGCGTGTTCACGCTCTGCAGCTTACTATTCACTCTGGTTTACCTGCTCAGATTCGTTCTGCTTAGATCGAGGCATTGAAGAAAGAAAACATCAAGGCTAAGTACTTGCGGGGCATGGAAAAGCGACTTGTGGAGAGATCTGATGGCATTCATTAATTTTTGGAGCGGGTATGGGTTCCTCTGTATGGAAATCTTTAAGAGCTTGTGATGGACGAAGCGCACAAGTCTAGGTATTCTGTTCATCCGGGCTCAGACAAAATGTATCAGGACCTCAGGGTTATGTATTGGTGGCCAAAGATGAAGGCTCACATAGCGACATACGTGAGTAAGTGTTTGACTTGTGCTAAAGTCAAAGTGGAGTATCAGAAACCCTCGGGTCTGCTTCAGCAGCCAGAGATACCCATGTGGAAATGGGAGCAGATTGCTATGGATTTCGTCACAGGTTTACCGAGAACTTAGGCTGGAAATGATACTATTTGGGTAATTGTCGATCGTCTCACGAAGTCAGCGCATTTTCTAGCAATCAAGGAAACAGGTAAGTTCTCATAGCTTGCAGCAGTTTATTTTAAGGAGGTGGTTTCTAGGCATGGGGTGCCAACTTCTATCATCTCAGATCGAGATCCATGTTTCATTTCTGATTTATGGCAGTCAATGCATAAATCGTTCGGTTCACGTCTCGATATGAGTACTGCTTATCACCCACAGACAGATGGTCAGAGTGAGCGCACTATTCAGACACTTGAAGAGATGATGCGTGCATGTGTGATCGATTTTGGCAAAGGGTGGGAGAAACATTTGCCGTTGATAGAGTTCTCCTACAACAACAGCTACCACACAAGTATTCAGGCAGATCCATTCGAGGCACTGTACGGACGGAAGTGTCGTTCTCCTCTCTATTGGGCTGAGGTGGGTGACAGCCAGATCACAGGTCCTGAGCTTGTGCTTAAAACTTCAGAAAAGATTGTTCAGATCAGAAACCATATGGCAGCAGCACGTGATCATCAGAAAAGCTACGCTGACAAGCGTAGGAAACCATTAGAGTTCGCTGTAGGTGATCGGGTTATGTTGAAAGTTTCGCCGTGGAAGGGTGTTGTACGCTTTGGGAAGCGTGGCAAGCTTAATCCGCGTTACGTTGGGCCATTTAAAATCCTGGAGCGGATCGGTAAAGTGGCTTACAAGCTTGAGTTACCTGCTGAGTTAGGTAATGTTCACGATGTTTTTCATGTTTCGCAATTGAAGAAGTGTTTGTCTGATGAAACACAAATTGTGCCGTTTCAAGAACTCAAGATTGACGACAAGTTACAGTTTGTTGAAAAACCTATAGAGATCATGGATCGGGAGGTTAAGGTGCATAAACATAGTCGTATCCCGATTGTGAGAGTTCGTTGGAACTCAAGATGCCGACCGGAGTTCACGTGGGAGCGTGAAGATCAGATGAAACTCAAGTATCCTCATTTCCTGTTGACCAATCTAATACTGGTAAAACTGGTGAATTTTGGGACGAAATTCCTCTTCAAGTTGGGGATGATGTGGTACCTGAGGAAAATCCGCAACAATCTTGATTTACCACTTCATTTCTCTGTGCTTACTTGTCAAATTTCAGGACTAAATTTCTTTCAAGTTGGGGATGATGTGACAACCCGAACTTTTAAGGTCAGCATCTCTTCGTCACGTGATCCTGTTTCTCGTTATTTATCTTTCACATTCCTTACGACGATAAAAATTAGTAAACACTTGTGAGGGTACTATAATTACTAAATGTTTAATATGTTCGAGTATATTACTAAGTGTTTAATATGTTCGAGTATATTACTAAATGTTTAATATGTTCGAGTATATGTGTATGAGTGTGTATATTGGGCCGAACTTTGTGACGATAATATGATTGGGCAGCCCGCCCCTTGATCTATATGTCTCGGCACCATTTGCTGGGCTTAGGCCCATTATCACGTCCAAGAAGTGAACCACCCAACTTATGTTATAAATGTATACGTAACTTGTTATTGTGTATCACAAGGACTCAAAACAAAACCCTAACTATCTTCCAATCATTCGTACGACAGTAAACCCCCCCCCCCTTCGAAGACATCATTCCAGTTTATTGATTGTGGTTAGTAAATTCATGTTCACATTAATATTACTCGTTTGATTCTTGTTTATATGTGCCTGATTAATACAAAGTGTGTACGCATGATCCGTGATAACTATGTTATACGATTATATGTGCCTGATTCTTGTTTACATTACGTGAGATTGATTGTTTCATTAGAAGCTGATATGTGCATGTTTTTCTTTGAATCCATGATCGGAACTAGATGGAGATAGTGGACTGCCCATAAGGGTTGGTGTACTGGGCCGAAATCTTATCATTCATATAACAGTGTTGTTAACTAGGTACAATATTTCTAGATAACTTGTGCATGATATTGATTTATATATATAATTTGATCATAGGGACTACCATAATCAATTGAAGCTAGGCTGCAACTATAAATTCATAGTAGGGACTTACTGAAAGAAGTGTGTATGTGTTTATGAACGATGAGTTATTTGACTAGTAAATTGGGTTGTTAATATTGGTAGTGAATTAAATGATAAGGAGCCTCTACAATAGATCGGTAATAGTAAATTGGGTTCTTTATTGAATTTACAGTGGACCATATATATTAAATGGGCTGCACAGTTAGTTTAAATGGGTTAGATAGTAGTGAGGTTGGGCTAATAACATGTAAACTTATTGGGCCGAATGCCTTGACAGATCCATACATGTTAGTTGGGTTGTCATATGTAAAATGGACTGCTACATTTAATTGGACTAAATTAATTGTGATTGGGCCGCATATTCAGTCGGGCCGTAAAACAGTGTAACGGGCCTGTTGGGTCATTGGTCCGCGCGTATTACGGGTTGTTGGGCTGGGCCTGTAACGTGTGGAATCAAGATATTAAACTACTTGTATAACAGTATGGTATTTGCACATAAGAACTTGTGAGTTAATGTGATATGTAGTGTTATGGATAACCATGTGGTATGTTATAAGTGTATATTCTCGGAAAGGATAACCAAAATTACTTGACATGGATTATGGTGTAGACGTGACTTTATTTGCTGGCATATATGCAAAGACGTGTAAATAACTGTGCAAACCAAACTGATTATTCTGTGATAACTACATTAGGGACGGTTGATTGAATTGGATTATATAACTAAAATTACCGAGCAAACCTAAGGTGAGTTCACTACTCTTGAGCATGCGTCCCAGTGGTTGGGACAGTTAGTAGGTATCCCGGGGAGGGATAAATCTTTTGGGTAAAACTGGGATATTGGATAATAATCTCACTCTATCACTCTTAAGTCCCATCTTTTGTTACCGGGGAGGTAATGGGGTATTGGTTAGTAGCGCTACTTAGGTTTGGCACCCTCACCCCGTACCGGAGAGGACGGGTGTGAACTAATGACCCAGTAATGCCCAGTGTTTGGATAGGACCACTGAGGAACGGGCAAAACATACATCAGGAGCCGTCTTGTTCAGTATTGAGATATTATCAATATTACTTTTGGATTTGTTAATGAACTGGAATAAACACTTGGTAACTAACGTTTTCACAAGCTGTGAACTCACCAGCGTGTCTGATACACTTGTTGCATGCTCGCATGTCCTTAGATGTCTTGGATTTGGAACTTGCTGTTTGGAGTAGCTGGAGTGGTCATGGGTCGACTGGAGGGATTCATGTGATTGAACTATTGAGATCATACCTTGGTTTTTGAAATAGTTTAACATTGGTTTACTATTTGCTTCGGCTGAACATGTTGGTTTTTATTTAAACTTATTGATGGTGTTTTTCATTAATAATTGAGGATTTTATTTTGAAACTTGTATGGGTTCAATGTAATTAGTGGCTCGTTGTTGGTACGTCACACGCCTAGCAGGGACATTCTCTAGGTGGTATTTTGGGGGTGTGACACTATGTGGGTCTTTTATTGTGGAATTGCAAATTCCAATCCTAAGACCAAGCCTGGTCCAGCCTTTTCCATATTTGCTTTTAACCTGCGCTTAGTCTTTTGAAAATACATCTGTTTTCATTAGTAAATACTAATAACCGACTCTTTTGAAAATATTTTCAAAAAATTATTTAATACCATTTGGTCTTTCATTTTTAAATAACTTGGGACAAACTATATCTCTTCTTACCAGTTTTACATGCTTGTCGATACAGTCGGGGACCGGAAATCAAATGCCGGTACATGATTAATATATACGCCACATTTTCTAATATGTATATTGATGTGCTAAAAGTAGTTTAATAAAAACAACTAAAATTAACCTAAATCTATACTCAAAGTAATACTCTAGACTCTCTAAACTTGACTAAACTACTAACCGGCAAGTGAACCGGTCGACTCTAGTAAGGCTAAGTAAGTCCGGATATAGAACCCACGAGACTCAAATTAATTACGCTAATTACTTAATCTAGACTGACTCTGACGCAAACTTAAACAATTTTTATGTTTTGGGGGGGGGGGGGTTCTAAAAATCCTAAGAAAATAACTAAAACTAAATTAATTAACTAAACTAACTAACGAATTACTGTGAACTTCTTTCAGATGACGAAAACACTACCTAGACAGGAATCCTGATTGCTTTTAGTTATGATTATATTTGGAAGTTGTCTACTATGGAACCGGGATCTTAATATTCTCACCTCTCGGGAAATCTAAGGACCCCTAACCCTTCTCAAGAGCATGCTATGATCCCCTAAAGATTGTTAAATTACCGGTTATTAGACTCTTTTACAAGACATCTAATGGATTTATAAAAGTATCCTATAAGGCTCACTCCCTTACGAGATCTAAACCAGGGATAGATTTGTTTTCTCAGTTAGACTTGCTAGACAGCAGCCAAAAGGTTCACTCCCTAAGAAGGACCCATCTTACGGTTTAATCACTTAGACCTAGCAATAATCTCGCACCTTACAGCTATTGATGATTAGTAGAACACTTGATTTTATAAGATTACCGAATATTACTTCTAAGGTTAGTTACGTAATTTCACCTTAAAGAGTTAAAGATTTATTATGTGATATAGACACTCACCTAAATCTAAAACCCTAACATGACTCTATTATGTGATAAAGACCGTCACCAAGAATCATACGAAGTAATAATTAATATTCAAACAATATCAAGCACGCATATACATCTAACCGATAGAACAAATCATTTACAATTTATAAATAACCATAGTTTTTATAAATCCGAAATATAATCAAAACAATAGCAATAAATCATCCATGTCTAGGTATTTATAAAGATTTAGCCAAGAATAGTCATGAAAAATATCAAAATCAAAGTATTAACGAGTACACAAAACATAACGGTGAGAAAAATACGAAAGTAAAGTTGTGACAACTCGAGTTTCCGACTTTCTTTTTTTTTTCGCATTTAGTGCACGTTGACTTTGACTGTGTAGTTGTTTGACTTGTTTAACTTGTAACTGTATACGTTAATTTATAATGAACAATTGTGGTTGCATGATTTTGTGTTTGGCTGTATATCATGAAACACCTGTTGAAAACTTAAACTGTTTAAAACATGGAAGGACCTGACGAAACAGACTGTTTCGCCATATACATTCCGACGAAACTGGTGTGTTTCGCCATCAAGCAACTCGACGAAACAGTGTGTTTCGCCATATCACCTCACGACGAAACTGATGTGTTTCGTCGGCCCATTGATTCGCAAAGCCCATTAAGGGCCCAGAACGGTAATTCGTGGATATTAAGTGAAACCGACTTCCTGTTTCACACTTTTATCAAAAATAGAAACCCTAGAACTCTCTCTTTTGAAAAGGCGATACCCATCATCAACCATCATCTTTCTCTCTCGAATCCTCCCTTGTTCATCCCGAATATCTCGGTTAGTGCGTGCTTGTCTAAATCGGTTTCTTTGTCCCTTGATTTCTTTATACATGTTGTGTTTATGCTTGATTTCTGGATTATAGGAGTGTATGTGTATGATGAATACTTAGGGTTTCATGAACCTCTCAATGATTATGCATGTTAGCGGGTATGCATAGAGTATGGATTTTATGAGTGTTGTTTTGTGATGATTACATGATTTTATTGATGAAGATGATGATATGATCCCTGGTTCATTGATGTTTCGGTTGTGATGCATAGATTAATGGTTGGTAACATAAGACTCATTATATTGAGCGAGGATTGAATGATTTCTGTGTTGAACGATTTCTGTATGATGAGGAATTGCTGTTTTACGGCTGTTAGGGTTTATGTGTTTTTCGCTCTGCTGTAACTGATGTCTGCGAAACTGAACTGTTCGACGAAACAGAACTCTCGGCGAAACAGAATGTGTTTCGCCAAGAGTAGTCGACGAATCAGAAGTTCTGTTTCGCCAGGGGACACCTCGACGAAACAGAATGTGTTTCGCCATTATATGTGTTTCGTCATTATCTGTGTTTCGCCAACATGCGTGTTTCGCCGAATAGCTGATCTGTGCAGTAACTTGAGTTAATTCTGTTAAGTGTTAACTGGAATATTTGACTGCTGTTAAGTGTAGCCATCTTGTATATGATTGTGATTACGTGCTACATGTTTATACGTGCATAACTTGGACGCAAACTGATTTCACATACGTGCATACTTTAGGACGTGATTGACTTACTTTGAGCACATACCTAGCATACCGAGCAAACAAGGTGAGTTCACACTTCTACCAAGGCATGGGATTCCCAGGGCTTGGGAATGGGATTTAAGGAATAAGGTTGAATGGATTCATGCGGAAATTATTACTAGACTACCATACCATCGTCCTCGGTTGTGAAGGATACTTACGTAAAACCTACGTATACTTATGCTATTTACTATCCTCGGTTGTGAAGGATACTTACGTAAAACCTACGTATACTTATGCTATTTACTATCCTCGGTTGTGAAGGATACTTACGTAAAACCTACGTATACTTATGCTATTTACTATCCTCGGTTGTGAAGGATACTTACGTAAAACCTACGTATACTTATGCTATTTACTATCCTCGGTTGTGAAGGATACTTACGTAAAACCTACGTAACACTGGTACGTATTACTGTTCTCGGTTGTGAAGAACACATAGTGGTTACAAATAGTCTAGTGGTTATACAACACGGGAAGCCCCCACCAATAGAACTTACTACCGGCCCAGTAGAGCCACATGTTACAAACAAACTTACTATTACGCATTACTTTCTGTGAGCTCGCTCAACTTTTTGTTGACCCTCTGTTACATGCCTTGCAGGACCATAGGTACTTTTGGAGCTTGCACGGGAGGCACAGTCGTTGTGGACATGGATCGTGATTGTGTTGTTAAACATTATAACATTTTGTACTTAAACTTTTGTTGGGTTTACATTAAATGCTTCCGCTACACACTTGTTTATATTTGGTTTTGTAAACACCTATCGTATTGATGAATGACTTTTGAGATACATACTTATGTTCAATATGATTGGTGGCTTGATCCTGGTCATGTCACGCCTCCAAGCGGTAGTACTCCGCGTGTGGAATTTGGGGGTGTGACAGATTGGTATCAGAGCCATTGGTTATAGAGAACTCGGTTTTAATAAGGGAAAAACGTTTTTATTAAAACCAGACTATAACCAGAACAGTGCTCAACGATCCACAACGACGCCTCGCTCCACGTGCAAGACTCATCATTCTAGGTAATATGGTACATGTCTTATTGCCTACTTGCTAGAATTGCATAGAACTTTGCTCCGGGTATGCTTAGGTTAACTTGACACTATTGCATGAGAACACTTGTGTGATTACTCCCTTTTGTTATCGCACTACTCGCGAACCTCTCTCACTTATGTCATATTTACTATGAAGATCATGTCTGGACGTATCAACATGACGCAAGCCCAACTGACGGCTCTTATTAACGAGCGAGTTGCTGAGGCACTTACAGCCGCACAAGCAGGAGGTCAGCATGCTCAGCCACCTGTTTGTACCTTCAAAACTTTCATGGACTGTCGTCCTACTACTTTTAGTGGCACGGAAGGAGCGGTTGGACTCCTCCATTGGTTTGAAAAGCTCGAGTCCGTATTCGAAATGTGCGAATGCCCTGAGGCTCGCAGGGTGAAGTACGCCACTGGTACACTAGAAGGCATTGCGCTGACTTGGTGGAATGCGCAAGTGCAGATGTTAGGATTGGCTGTTGCTAACGCCACACCTTGGAATGATTTCAAGGATTTGATTAAAGAGGAATACTGTAGCCGTGATGATATTCATAAGCTGGAGGTAGAGTTTTATCACTTGAAAATGACTGGGTCAGAAATTGAAGCGTACACCAGAAGATCGAATGAGTTGGCTATTCTGTGTCCTACTATGGTGGACCCTCCCATTAAGCGTATCGAACTGTATCTCAATGGCCTGGTGCCGGAAATTCAAAGCCACGTAACCTCAGCGAATCTTGGCACTATTCAACAGATCGTCAAGCTAGCTCATCGCCTCACCGATCAGGCAGTGGAACAGAACAAGCTGCCTAAACGCATCAACGCTACTACTACTGCTACTGTTTCAGCAACTACTCCTGCTACCCCCAGTGATAACAAGAGAAAATGGGAGGGGGATTCCAGCAAAGGTTCAGCTTTAGTACAGTCTCAAGTTCAGCAGCGAAAGACTGACAACTATCAGAGCCCAAGTCAGCAATCTTCGGGCAGTCACAGGCAGGGTGGTTATCAAGGGAACCTCCCAAAGTGTAACAACTGTAACAGGCATCACAGTGGCCAGTGCAACAAGGGTCGTTGTCGGAGGTGCCTCAGGATGGGCCATGAGGCCAAGGATTGTAGGAGCCCACGGCCTGTAACTCAGAATCAACAGCAGCAGCAAACGCAGCAGAACCAACAACAGGGTAACAAGGGATGTTTTCATTGTGGTGCTGAAGGTCACTTCAAAAGACACTGCCCTCAGTTAAACCGAAACCAGAACAACAACAGCAATAATCAGGGCACTGGGAACAACAATGGGGGAAACAACAACAACAATGGTGCAAAGGGTCGTATGTTTGTGATTGGTCAGAGTGACGCAAGGAACGATCTTAATGTGGTTTCGGGTAAGTTTCTTCTCGACGACTTTTATGTTACGGTATTATTTGATTCGGGTGCGGATATCAGTTATATGTCTCTGAAAGTTAGTAAAATGCTTAAACGCGCACCAACACTGTTAAGCACCAAACATGTAGTAGAGTTAGCTAACGGTAAAAGTCTAGAGGCCACACACATAGTTCAGGGTTGTAATCTTATCCTCGCTGGTCAGACTTTCTCTATCGATCTCATTCCTATAACTCTGAGTAGTTTCGACATTGTCATCGGTATGGATTGGTTATCCCAACAGCAAGCAGAGATCCTATGCAAGGAGAAGATCATTCGTATTCCTCGTTCTGGCAAAGAACCTCTCGAAGTTCAAGGTGACAAGAGTGGTGTCGTGAGTGGCATCATCTCCTTCTTGAAGGCTCAGAAGTGTCTGCGAAAGGGCCACGTAGCTATTTTAGCACTCGTTACTGATACATCGACGACAGAGAAAAAGATTGGGGATATTCCTGTAGTACGCGACTTTCCTCAGGTGTTTCCTGAAGAGTTACCTGGGTTACCGCCTCATCGCCAAGTCGAATTTCAGATCGAGCTAGCTCCAGGAGCAGCACCTATAGCTCGAGCGCCTTACCGCTTAGCTCCAACTGAACTGGAAGAACTGTCTAAGCAATTGCAAGAACTCTTGGAAAAGGGTTTCATACGTCCTAGCTCTTCGCCCTGGGGAGCTCCAGTATTATTTGTAAAGAAGAAAGACGGTACCTTTCGTATGTGCATAGATTACCGTGAACTGAACAAGGTGACGGTGAAGAACCGTTATCCACTTCCACGTATCGACGACTTATTCGACCAGTTGCAAGGGTCGAGCTATTACTCAAAGATTGATCTAAGGTCGGGTTACCATCAACTGAGAGTCCGGGATGAGGACGTCTCCAAAACAGCATTCAGAACTCGCTACGGCCATTACGAGTTTTTAGTCATGCCTTTCGGGCTAACGAACGCGCCTGCGGTTTTCATGGATCTTATGAACAGGGTGTGCAAACCTTATCTTGACAAGTTTGTTATTGTTTTCATTGACGACATCCTGATTTACTCGAAGAATCGGGAGGAACACGAACAGCATTTACGACTTATTCTGGAACTCCTTCGAACGGAACAACTGTACGCTAAGTTTTCAAAATGCGACTTCTGGCTTCGTGAAGTCCACTTTCTAGGCCACGTGGTAAACAAGGATGGGATACATGTTGATCCATCCAAGGTAGATTCGATCAAGAATTGGCCTGCGCCTCGTACACCTACAGAAATACGCCAATTCTTGGGTTTGGCGGGTTATTACAGACGGTTTATCAAAGACTTCTCAAAGATTGCACAGCCGCTTACATTACTGACACAGAAAGGTATTGCTTACCGTTGGAGTGATACACAGGATACAGCGTTTCAGCACTTAAAGGATAGACTTTGTAGCGCACCTATCCTCTCATTGCCTGAAGGCACGGACGACTTTGTAGTCTACTGCGATGCATCTATCCAAGGTCTTGGATGTGTGTTGATGCAGCGGGATAAAGTTATTGCTTATGCTTCACGCCAACTTAAGATTCACGAACGGAATTACACTACACACGATTTAGAGCTTGGAGCTGTTGTTTTTGCGCTCAAGATATGGCGACATTATCTGTATGGCACCAAGTGCACCATTTACACCGATCACAGGAGTCTTGAGTATATTTTCAAGCAGAAAGACCTGAACATGCGACAGCGTCGATGGGTCGAGCTACTGAACGATTACGAATGTGCTATAAAGTACCATCCAGGCAAGGCCAATGTGGTGGCCGACGCCCTCAGTCGAAAGGATACTATACCTAGACGTGTACGAGCGTTGCAACTCACTATTCAGTCTAGTCTTCCTTCACAGATACGAGATGCTCAGGTAGAAGCATTGAAACCGGAAAATGTCAGGGCTGAAGCTCTACGCGGCTCAAGACAACGGTTAGAACAAAGGGCAGACGGCGCCTATTATGTAACCGGACGCATCTGGGTCCCACTCTATGGCAACCTACGCGAGCTTGTAATGGATGAAGCTCATAAGTCTCGCTACTCAGTACATCCTGGTTCAGATAAGATGTACCACGACCTCAGAACTACATATTGGTGGCCTAGCATGAAGGCCCACATAGCAACTTACGTTAGAAAGTGTTTGACTTGTGCGAGAGTCAAGGCAGAATATCAGAAACCATCAGGCCCACTCCAGTAACCTGAGATACCACAATGGAAATGGGAGCAAATTTCCATGGATTTTGTTACTGGTCTACCCAGATCTCAACGTGGGAATGATACTATTTGGGTGATCGTGGATCGACTCACAAAGTCTGCTCACTTCTTGGCTATCAAGGAAACGGATAAGTTCTCCACTCTAGCAGACATATACCTTAAGGAAGTTGTTTCGAGGCACGGGGTGCCCACATCTATTATCTCTGATCGTGATGCACGTTTTACTTCAGAACTGTGGCAAGCAATGCACAAATCTTTTGGCTCTCGTTTAGACATGAGCACAGCTTATCATCCTCAGACCGATGGGCAATCTGAGCGCACTATTCAAACTCTAGAAGACATGCTTCGGGCGTGCGTAATTGACTTTGGCAAGGGCTGGGAAAAGCATCTGCCACTTGTGGAATTTTCATACAACAACAGTTACCACACCAGCATTAGAGCTGCTCCATTTGAGGCATTGTACGGGCGTAAATGCCGATCACCTCTTTGTTGGGCAGAGGTGGGTGACAGTCAGATCACAGGTCCAGAAATGGTAGTTGATACTACTGAAAAGATTGCTCAAATACGACAACGCATGGCGGCAGCACGTGACCGTCAGAAAGTAAACGCCGATAAAGACAGGAAAATACTCGAATTCCAAGTTGGGGATCGAGCACTACTCAAAGTTTCGCCCTGGAAGGGTGTGGTTCGTTTTGGCAAACGAGGCAAGCTCAATCCGCGTTATGTCGGACCTTTCGAAGTTATAGAGAAAATAGGCAAAGTGGCCTACAGACTGAACTTACCTGCTGAACTCAGTGCAGTTCACAACGTCTTTCACGTGTCGAATCTGAAGAAGTTTCAGTCAGATGAGACCCACATAGTTCCTCTGAAGGAGCTCACTATCGATGAACGATTGCATTTCGTCGAGGAACCAGTTGAAATCACGGACCGGGATGTTAAGGTCCTCAAGAACACTAGAATACCTCTTGTACGAGTTCGTTGGAACTCCCGTCGCGGCCCAGAGTTCACCTGGGAGCGCGAAGATCAAATGGAACTCAAATATCCCCAGTTGTTCGAAAACAATGCAACTACTACTGAGGCTGAAGCTACTACAGAAGTTCGGGATGAAATCCCAACTCAACGGGGGGATGATGTGACACCCCAGGAAAACCAGTAAACGATAACTTACCTAGCTTCCTCAGTAACCGCATGCTAAATTTCGGGACGAAATTTCTTTCAAGTTGGGGATAATGTGACAACTCGAGTTTCCGACTTTCTTTTTTTTTCGCATTTAGTGCACGTTGACTTTGACTGTGTAGTTGTTTGACTTGTTTAACTTGTAACTGTATACGTTAATTTATAATGAACAATTGTGGTTGCATGATTTTGTGTTTGGCTGTATATCATGAAACACCTGTTGAAAACTTAAACTGTTTAAAACATGGAAGGACCTGACGAAACAGACTGTTTCGCCATATACATTCCGACGAAACTGGTGTGTTTCGCCATCAAGCAACTCGACGAAACAGTGTGTTTCGCCATATCACCTCACGACGAAACTGATGTGTTTCGTCGGCCCATTGATTCGCAAAGCCCATTAAGGGCCCAGAACGGTAATTCGTGGATATTAAGTGAAACCGACTTCCTGTTTCACACTTTTATCAAAAATAGAAACCCTAGAACTCTCTCTTTTGAAAAGGCGATACCCATCATCAACCATCATCTTTCTCTCTCGAATCCTCCCTTGTTCATCCCGAATATCTCGGTTAGTGCGTGCTTGTCTAAATCGGTTTCTTTGTCCCTTGATTTCTTTATACATGTTGTGTTTATGCTTGATTTCTGGATTATAGGAGTGTATGTGTATGATGAATACTTAGGGTTTCATGAACCTCTCAATGATTATGCATGTTAGCGGGTATGCATAGAGTATGGATTTTATGAGTGTTGTTTTGTGATGATTACATGATTTTATTGATGAAGATGATGATATGATCCCTGGTTCATTGATGTTTCGGTTGTGATGCATAGATTAATGGTTGGTAACATAAGACTCATTATATTGAGCGAGGATTGAATGATTTCTATGTTGAACGATTTCTGTATGATGAGGAATTGCTGTTTTACGGCTGTTAGGGTTTATGTGTTTTTCGCTCTGCTGTAACTGATGTCTGCGAAACTGAACTGTTCGACGAAACAGAACTCTCGGCGAAACAGAATGTGTTTCGCCAAGAGTAGTCGACGAATCAGAAGTTCTGTTTCGCCAGGGGACACCTCGACGAAACAGAATGTGTTTCGCCATTATATGTGTTTCGTCATTATCTGTGTTTCGCCAACATGCGTGTTTCGCCGAATAGCTGATCTGTGCAGTAACTTGAGTTAATTCTGTTAAGTGTTAACTGGAATATTTGACTGCTGTTAAGTGTAGCCATCTTGTATATGATTGTGATTACGTGCTACATGTTTATACGTGCATAACTTGGACGCAAACTGATTTCACATACGTGCATACTTTAGGACGTGATTGACTTACTTTGAGCACATACCTAGCATACCGAGCAAACAAGGTGAGTTCACACTTCTACCAAGGCATGGGATTCCCAGGGCTTGGGAATGGGATTTAAGGAATAAGGTTGAATGGATTCATGCGGACATTATTACTAGACTACCATACCATCGTCCTCGGTTGTGAAGGATACTTTCGTAAAACCTACGTATACTTATGCTATTTACTATCCTCGGTTGTGAAGGATACTTACGTAAAACCTACGTATACTTATGCTATTTACTATCCTCGGTTGTGAAGGATACTTACGTAAAACCTACGTATACTTATGCTATTTACTATCCTCGGTTGTGAAGGATACTTACGTAAAACCTACGTATACTTATGCTATTTACTATCCTCGGTTGTGAAGGATACTTACGTAAAACCTACGTAACACTGGTACGTATTACTGTTCTCGGTTGTGAAGAACACATAGTGGTTACAAATAGTCTAGTGGTTATACAACACGGGAAGCCCCCACCAATAGAACTTACTACCGGCCCAGTAGAGCCACATGTTACAAACAAACTTACTATTACGCATTACTTTCTGTGAGCTCGCTCAACTTTTTGTTGACCCTCTGTTACATGCCTTGCAGGACCATAGGTACTTTTGGAGCTTGCACGGGAGGCACAGTCGTTGTGGACATGGATCGTGATTGTGTTGTTAAACATTATAACATTTTGTACTTAAACTTTTGTTGGGTTTACATTAAATGCTTCCGCTACACACTTGTTTATATTTGGTTTTGTAAACACCTATCGTATTGATGAATGACTTTTGAGATACATACTTATGTTCAATATGATTGGTGGCTTGATCCTGGTCATGTCACGCCTCCAAGCGGTAGTACTCCGCGTGTGGAATTTGGGGGTGTGACAAAAGTCACCCGAATGATTCCCGCACTTCGTATCTTCAACCGGTAGCTCTTCGTGCTCGAAAACGCTCTTCAAGAACTCTGAAATTCGTCCAAACTCTTCTTAGTTCGTAATTCGGGTTTCTTGAATGATTTATGATTAATTTATAGTGAACCCTGAACCATTAACGAAGAATCGCTGCCAACATACCCAGTCGCGTCGCGCGACTGGTAAGGCCTCACATAGTCGCGTAGCGCAACGGCTATGAATGACAAAATAACATTATTTTAATGGTGGCGGGGCGTGACAGCAAAGGTAGACCAGTGTGGCGTGACGCGAGGGCCTCTTTTTCACAGAACTCTCCGTTTTTCAACCAGCTTCAGCATCCCAAAAATCTAGAAAATATTCTAACTTCTTTTAAACTTGTTTCCCAGCCTTTAACTCTTCGTTTTTTGACGTTTTAACACCAACGACCTGGAAACACAAGATTCGATCAAAGTAACGAAATTCTAAACAAAAGTAAATTAAACTAATACGAAATATGCACAAACTCTACACGATAAATGGATGTATTTTGCAATACATCATATATATCATTTATTTTGTGTATGTCAGGTGTATGCCTACACCCCGCACTTTGAGTCGTGGCCATTTGCAATTAAATGAGTAGGGACGCCCGGACACGGTCGTATTAACCCCCAAGTGTTTAATTAATCAAGCAAAACAGAGTATTTACAAAATAAAATAGGCTAGAAGTATCTACCTGTGTTAGTCTTTTATGATAATTATATATACACTACAACCGTATTCAAAACAACTCAGCTTAGGAACAATTTACTGGGGGCTTCTAGTCTGGAATGGACGGAAATATTATCCGTTAGAATGTTAACGGGTCATTTATAAATGTTTGACTTTGACCGGTTAATTTAAGGATACACTGGGTTCGCTAGATAAAGCGTTGATCGGATAGAATGTGGTTTATACTCGTCTGAGTGCAAGGACTTGTATAATATGGGTTTAATAACCAAACATTCTTATTTGAAATGATTTTGAAAGGTTTTGACCCGATTTGATTAGGTTATATATTTTATTTTATTTAAAATAGTCATACGCGCATATACGGTATCGGGTGGTCGAATAGGTCTATGACGAGTCTGTTATACCAAACCATATTTCATAGTGTTATAAGATCAGTTTCAAAGTTAGATTACATGTCTCATAGGTTTAAAAATCATTCATAATGCAATTTTTGGTATTTTTAAAGTATATAATGTTGACTCGTCAATCAACCCATCAAACAACATGACCAGAAGGTATAACCTCAGAGGCTTATTCCCTATAACATTATGGTCACTCAACAAGCCTTAATCGGGTTCTAAGTTTGACCAAACGGGTCAGAATCGAAAGTTAAAGTAGAAGTCAAACTGTTTGACTTTCTACTAGGAAATGAGCACTAAGCAAAAAATGACGAATTAGACATAATAAAACATGGCCTAGTATGTTATATAAACTGTTATAATGTCAATATTTAGAGTTTTGATACTTAGAAGTTCATTTATCGTAATTTGCAAAAATTTGCGTTTTTGACTTTTATTTTATACACTTTTGACTCGTCATTTCGCCTACTTAACGTGATGATCAAAGGGTATAATCACAAGGGATTAACACCTTCATTATTACGTCACGTTGCAAAGTTCAATTCGAACTTTGACTCGACCAAAATGGTCAGAACCGAAAGTCAAAACAAAAGTCAATTTGGCTTGACTTTCGGCTAATAACTAGCCTAATAATGGAAAAAGACTGAGGAAAAACACTTGCTTGTGCTCAAGAGAAGTTTATAACTTCAGAGAGGAGGCCTCTATAGATCAGAAGCAGCTCCAAATGATAGAGAGAAAGAAATTGAACGGTGCAAGGATAAAGGATCAAGGAACACCTCTATTTATACTTGAGCAAGGATCACAAGGTGAAGCCAAGTGTTCCTGGATCTTTGAGGTGTTGATTAGTGGCATACCAGGTGGAGGAAGGAGGAGAAAGGTGGCAAAATCGCGAGCAAGGTGGCAGGAATTGCAGCCTGCTGCTGCCAGAAAAACAGACTGCCAGCGAAGGCCTTATGGACCGTAAGGGTCCGGCCTTACCGTCCGTAAGGACCTCTGGCACGTAAACCCTTTTAAACCCCTTACGGACCGTAAAGGTTAAGACTTGCGGTCCGTAAGGGACCGTTAGTACATGAATTTTGGTATATTTCCAATATTGATCCCTCAACTTTAATCCTTATACATATTTATGAATTTTGTCCCTCTCCTCCAACAAATCTAGAATATTTAGAGAGTTTCTGGACACGTGTCGTCATATGATTTGTTAAAGAATTTCTGAGGTGTTACACCCAAGCTCAAAAATTGCAAACCACACGGACTAAGGGTTGAAAAAACAGACCTCAATGAGAAGGAAACAAATTTTACATCTAAGGGTTTATTTTTTCAAGAGGTATGAAGTTAGGGTTCCAATATACTGTTTGTAGATATGGAATCAGTTGAAGCTGTTAGTTATGTTTGATAGGTTTTGATATTTTTGTTTTGGTTGTTACTTGTTACAGCTTTAGGTTAGATTAGAATTCGTCGAGAACTGTTTCTATGAGTCGGACATTGAAACGGTGAGGCCGGATGAGTCTAACACCATGTTTATTGATTTCTCTCATGTTATGCGGTTTAATGATTGTCGCAGAAAGCTATTTATGATGAGTATTTGACGGAATGGTGGATGGTGATTGTGGTGGTGATGGTGATAGTGGTGGTGATGGTGATAGTGGTGGGATCATTTAATAAAGATGATGAAGAAGATGAGGGTTAAAATAGACATTCTAGAAATACTTAACTGAGAGATCTAACAATACCCAAGTTTAAAAGTTGCAAACGATATTTAATTATTAATAAATTGTTCGCCGCAAAACAACCGTCGATCAAACCCACGTTCAAGTAGATCCTGACCGTAATAATTCAGGTGGTTACCTTCAAGATTTAATCTCATCCGTTCAAACCCAAAAAATTTGGCAGTTTGTTTTTTCAACGCAAGTTAAGTGTTGCTGTGTTTTCTGCATGTTTCTCGCTACGTGGGTACGCTCCCTCACCCTTGTCGGTTCACCTTGGATAACTTCTACGTGGTAGTTAGCATACAAGATGTATATATATGTCCGTGCATGCTTTGCATTACATCCTTTTCAATAAAGCATATCAATGTAAGGTGGTTACATATTTTATGTGTTTATGATGTTTGTTATGTTTTGATAATAGTTTCTTATTTAGTTTGTTTGTTTTGCTTCAGTTATGATCGATGGATAATGCTGTGTATGATGAGGATTCAATTACGGGAAAAAATGTAAGTTGTTAATTTATATGGTATTGTATTTATTTAACCATGTTTGTTCATTTGAATAATGATGCTTTGTTTTTCAGTTTGCTGGGTTGGACATCGTTGTGGAAATGAAGCAGCCAGCAGATATGAAGTCTTCTAATATAGTTGGAAATGTAATATCATTTTGTTTTGTCAAGTATTGGGATTTACATAGCATTGTGTTTTTTAATATTATTTTTGTGTTTGTGTTTGTAGGAATCCTTTGTGTTATTATAGTAAAAAATCATTGACATGCTTTTTTTGTCAGGTTGTAGCTGACGAGTGTGTGGATGGTCATTTGCATGAATTTTCTTATTGCTCTAATGAGAATGTACATTTAGAAGCAAGTTTATGATGAAGTTTCTGTTATTATTTATGATATTGTGTGTTACTTAGAATTATTGTGTTATTTACAGCTATTGTGTTTTTTTGTGATGGTTTTTTTGTTTTTTTTTTTGTAATATACTATGACAACAGTGGTTGACAGTTGTTTTTTTTTCTTTTCCAGGTGGTGGCTGACAACATTTTTATGGATGATCATTTTCAAATGTTGAGCAGGACATGTGATGAAGTTGGAAACGTGCGTAATAATTCTTGTAAAATATTTTATCATGTTTTTTATTTTTAAAAATCATTGTGTTTTTTTTACAGATACTGTGTTTTTGGTTTATTTTTGTAATATACTATGACAACAGTGATTAACAGTTGTTTTTTTTCCAGGTTGTGGCTGACAACAATTTTGTGGATGATCATTTTCAAAAGTTGAGTAAGATATCTGATGAAACTGGAGATGTATGTAATAATTCTTTTATAACTGTAAGATAACATTGTTTTAGTTCAACATGGTAGTTTATTTTATTAATGAGTATATTGTTTTTCAGTTTGAAGAATTGTTTGGAGTACTTCCTGACTTGACTGTGTCTTCAATCGGAGCTGTAAAGGTAAATCGTTTATGTTAAAGTATGTAAATTATTTTGTTAGTGATAGTTGGTGATGTTAATACTGAATCTTATTATGTTTGCTTATATTTTGTTTTGTAAATTTCAGAACAAATCTAAAGGCTTTGACTTGGAGTTTGGTGCTTTGGTTGGATGTCCCGACAATACTATAAAGCATGAGATGAACAAGGTTGGTTCCATATCAATATGTTTAGTTGTGTTTAGTTAATATTCTAGATGAGTGGCTGACATATTATTCTCTAGCCTCGTAATTTCAGAAGAATTAATCAAAGGGTAAAGGCGCTGAAGAATTGGAAGTGGGATGAGGTGATTGAAATCGACAGTTTTGGCGAAGATTAGTTATGTTGTTTTTTATGTATGATGATGGTTATTGTATTTTGGTAAATGGTAATGGTACTCTATTGAGTTGGAGTTTTTTTATGTGTGTATTTTCCTTTCCCTTAAACATGCATGTTTTTCTTTGTTTGTAATATTTTCGTTATAATTTAAAGGGTAATTAATATTTCATTGATTCATGCATAGTTAGCCGTGTACTAGTTTAAGTTTCCCGTGTTTAATTAATGGTTTGTGTGTTTATAGTAATAATTGTATGTAAACGTGTGTCTCTTCAGTTTTTGGTATGATTGTATCGTTTCCCGGAGCAATTTTTACATCATGTAACCGTTGCTGCCATTAATAGTTCTGCGTTAGTGTCCATAACCCTTTTATATATATATATATGCAGACATTTCATGTATATCGTATCTCAAGTTATTTAAGTTTTACCGATTTCTAATTAAAAAGTTAACTTTTTTCAATGGCTTCATCAAGTAATCTAGGAGAAGATTTGAAGGAACTGTTTTATAAAGCAGTGTTGGAAGATTTGGAAGCTGAGTTAGAGTTTTCTAAAGATCTAAGGAAATGCTTTCATTCTTTGAAGACTGGAGTTGGCTCTCGTGATGATGTAACTGAGACGTTGCGTTTATTTCCTCCAACTGCTGTTCGTGACCTGGCACTTTTGAATAATGGTGAGAGTGGGAACAAAGATGTTCAGTTAATGGCACAGATGTTAGAGATATTTAGATAAGTTAATGAGTCAATGGAGTTGACGCGTAGGTTTTTACTTTCCTTATAAGTAGTTTTGTTAAGTTTAGTGATAGTTGTTATAGTGAAGTGGTTTGTATTCAATTATTAAGAGTTATTGGTGGTATTTTTGTTTTAATAGAATGTTTTGTTTTGTTTCTTGAAAGTTAGTCTGAATTTTCTTATTGCTCTAATAAGAATGTACATTTAGAAGCAAGCTTATGATGAAGTTTCTGTTATTATTTATGATATTGTGTGTTACTTAAAACCATTGTGTTATTTACAGCTATTGTGTTTTTTGTGATGGTTTTTTTGTTTTTTTTGGTAATATACTATGACAACAGTGGTTATTATATTAAATGAAATCTTTAATATGTGTAATTTTATTATCTTCACAACTGTTTTCCCATCCATGTTTCTGACAGTTAGTCTGGATGAACTGTGTTTTTTATTATGATCGTTTTTTTATTGTGGTTATTTAATCATATATTATTTCAAACATTTAATATCTTCAGTTTAATTTCTTTGAGCGACCATCTGGAGAATTGTAATTGATTTGGTTTATTTTGATGTTAAATTGTGCCTGAATATAGAGTTGCACTTGCACACATGAAAAAGTTTTGGAAGTTTTCAACCAAAATTTCATAAACTTAGTAAAGGATAATAGCAACAGTCACTGATATAAATGAAGTATTTAAAGATGCACTTACATTTGTCATCCACAGTAACTGAAATTTCATAAACTTGACAACAGTGGTTATTATATTAAATGAAATCTTTACGTATTCTAGCGTCGCTTAATGGGCTGTTGTTAGTGTCCTTTGAAACGAGATGTTGTGAGCTGATCCTTTGGAATCCAACAACCAGGTGCCATAAGTTGTTGTCCGTCTCAGACTTTTGTCAGCGGTATCTTCGAAACTGTGATACAGGTGGAATGTATTTTGATGAAACCAATGATCTTAAAGTGCTTCACATAAAATATTAACCGATCCTAACTCAAATTTAATGTAGGGGTAGTTATCTGGAATGGTTATTATTGTGTATTTTTTTAAGAAATTGTGTTATTTTATGAAGAGTGATTTTTTTTTCTTATTATATGACAATGTATGTATTAGAACTTTTGTATTCAGGTTTAATTATTCTTTTGTAGTTGTGTGTCTTATTTTATCTTATTGTATAACATTAAATGTTGTGTTTGATGTGTAATAAATATTTTGTGGCAGAGAAATTAATAAATTCCCTTATTGGATTATAAGCTAAGTATCCGGAGTGTTTATGATTGTGTGTTTATATAGTATTGTGTTTTTATTTTATATGGTATTATGATTGTGTTTTTTCTATATTATTGTTTTTTTTATTTTACATGCTATACTTTATGTATTATTTGTTTTACAACATGGTATGTATTAAAAATCATTTTGTTTTTTTATCATGTTGTGTATTTTTAAAAATCATTGTGTTTTTTTAACCATGTTTGTTCATTTGGATATCACTGTTGTTCAAAATCAGTGTTTTCATCCACTGATATGCTATCCACTGATTGTTAAAATCACCCACTGTTTTCATTATAACCTTTGCAACCACTGATATTGTTCAATCAGCGGTTTCATAAAATAGCTGTCTTCCACTACAATTGATGTTGAAGCTGACCTTAGCAATGAAGTTTTTAAATACCTCCATCATGTTGATTGCTACAACGGTTCGAAACGAGCATTATTTATCGAGACCACTGTTTCGCCGATGGATTAGAAATTATTATACTATAATTAAATCGAATGGTGGTCGTTTTTTCTAATTTTGTTTATTGTTTTAAGTAGTTCCGTATGTATAAGTGTATTAACAATTGTCTGCATGAATATTTAATTCCGCTTGGTGTTATTTAATCATTTATTATTTCGAACTTTTAATATTTTCAGTTTAATTTGTTTTACTATATTTGTAGGTGAAGTCCTACAAACCTGATAACATGAATTGTGTTTTTTCCAATGGTTTGTGTTTTACCATCAAAATTGTATTTTATAGTATACATCGTGTATTTTTTGGCTTTTGTGTAGATTCTGATAACATCAATTGCTTTTTTTTTTTTGTATATGTATCCTGTATGTTTATCATTTAGTACAACTCATGAATGGGTGCTAAAAGGCAGTTGTAGAAAAGTGAAAACTGCTAACATCAACAGTTGTTTTATATATATGTAACGTGGGTAGTTAGTAGTTATTATATTAGTTGTACGTGTGTTAAATTCAGTTGTATACGTTTATTCAGAAGGTATATTGGACTTGGTACTATCCTTCTTTTGTATAATATTGTGTTATTATTTTAAATGAAATATTTAATATGTGCAATTTTAATATATGGTATGTACTAGCGGTTTATAATACAGGATTTTAGGTTAATAAGTTGTTGTAGTCTTTCTTGCATGTTCTCCTACAAAGATGGTAAGGTAAACTGATGTGTTCATTTCAAAATGTTTGTAGAAAGGTCAATATTTGCTAACATTAGCAGTTGTTTAAGATTGTGTTAATTCAATGTTAAACTGCTTTCATTAACAGTTTTTTTTTATATAAGTTACGTGGTTGGTTAGTTTTATTTTATCACACGGTTGTGTATGAAAAGCGGTTGTATACATTGTGTTTATATATAAACATTTACATATCAAATTGTCTCAATTGTATTTCATTTATTATATTTTATATTGTAGCCCCATAGATAATAAAATGGAAAAGCTTGGGTTTGCAATGATCGTCGATGAAATATTCACAAGGCTCCTTGCCAAAGCTATTGGTTGTTTGAAATGTGTTTGCAAAGATTTCCGAAAGGAACTGTCAACTCATTTTTTTGAGATGATGCATTCTTGTCGAATTGGAAATTCTCTACATAAGAAATATCTTTCCTTGACAAATATGTCAATTGTTGTTGACGACGTAATAGGTGGGAATTTGGATGTGGTTACAAGCAAACAGATCACTTTTCCTAGAGATGTTGACCCTAGATTCTTACGTATTCTAGCGTCGCTTAATGGGTTGTTGTTAGTGTCCTCTGAACCGAGTTGCTGTGAGCTGATCCTTTAGAATCCAACAACCAGGTGCCATAAGTTGTTGTCCGTGTCATACTTTTGTCAGTGGTATGTTCGAAACTCTGATGCAGGTGGAATGTATTTTGATGAAACCAATGATCTTAAAGTGCTTCACATAAAATATTTTTTTTTGAATGTCGTTACTGCTCGTGTTTATTCACGACGTCGTGAGACGTGGAGAGAAATAGATTTCTTGAGGTGAGCTAATTTCGGTGGTCGGGGTTATTCATGGTCTTCCGGAATTTATTTTGGCAAAACCATATATTTCGTGTGTTCAAAAAATTGGTATCCCGCTTTGGAGAGGTATAAAGTTGCTTTCGATGTTATTTCCGAAACTTTTAGAAGCCTTCGTTTTCCTGAAAGTATGGAAGTTAGTCCTTGGCGAGGAGAATTTCTGAGCATTGCAAAGAAGCTCCATTTTATTGTTGTTGAAAGGTCTCCCGAGTTATTTGTTGGTTTGTACAAAGTTGAAGATGAAGCCTTCATCAAGATGTTTTCTATCAATAATCTTCAAATTATTGGTTATGTAGAAAGTTTCCATTGGTCCAATATATTTCAAAACAACAAGTGGTTGATAAAAAAACATTTGGAGTGGTGCTGTTGAAGCTGACCTGAGCAATGAAGTTTTTAATTACCACCAACATGTTGATTCCTACATTGGTGCGAAACGAGCATTATTTATCGAGAACACTGTTTCGCTGATCGATTAGAAATTATTATGCTATATTATAGGGAATGGTGGTCGTTTTTTCGAATTTTGTTTATTGTTTCAAGTAGTTCCGAATGTATAAGTGTATTAACAATTGTCTGCATGGATATTTAATTCTGATTGGTGTTATTTAATCATATATTATTTCGAACTTTTAATATTTTCAGTTTAATTTGTTTTAATATATATGTAGGTGAAGAAGTCCTACAAACCTGATATCATGAATTTTCTTTTTTCCAATGGTATGTGTTTTACCAACGAAATTGTATTTTGATAGTATACATCATGTATTTTTTGGCTTTTGTGTAGATTTTGATAACATCAATTGCTTTTTTTTATATGTATCATGTATGTTTATTATTTAGTACAACTCATTCATGGGTGCTAAAAGGCAGTTGTAGAAATATATGGTATGTTTATCATTTGGTACTATCCTTCTTTTGTATAATATTGTGTTTTATATTAAATGAAATCTTTAATATGTGTAATTTTAATATATGGTATGTTCTAGCGGTTTATAATCCAGGATTTTAGGTTAATAAGTTGTTGTAGTCTTTCTTGCATGTTCTCCTACAAAGATGGAAATGTAAACTGCTATGTTCATTTCTTGATAAACCTCTCTTAACCGATTCTAACTCAATTTTGATGTAGAGGTAGTTAACTGGAATGGTTATTATTGTAATTTTTTAAGAAATTGTGTTATTTTATGAAGAGTGATATTTTCTATTATTATATGATAATGTATGTGTTAGAACTTTTGTATTCAGGTTTAACTATTCTTTTGTAGTTGTGTGTCTTATTTTATCTTATTGTATATCATTAAATGCTGTGTTTATAAAAGATTTTAGGTTAATAAGTTGTTGTAGTCTTTCTTGCATGTTCTCCTACAAAGATGGTAAGGTAAACTGCTGTGTTCATTTCAAAATGTTCGTAGAAAGGTCAATATTTGCTAACATCAGCAGTTGTTTAAGATTGTGTTAATACAATGTTAAACTGCTTTCATTAACAATTTTTTTATATAAGTTACGTGGTTGGTTAGTCTTATTTTATCACACGGTTGTGTATGAAAAGCGGTTGTATACATTGTGTTTATATATAAACATTTACATATCAAATTGTCTCAATTGTATTTCATTTATTATATTTTATATTGTAGCTCCATAGATCATAAAATGGAAAAGCTTGGGTTTGCATTGATCGTCGATGAGATATTCACAAGGCTCCCTGCCAAAGCTATTGGTTGTTTGAAATGTGTTTGCAAAGTTTTCCGTAAGGAACTGTCAACTCATTTTTTTGAGATGATGCATTCTTGTCGAATTGGAAATTCACATAAGAAATATCTCTCCTTGCCATATAATCAATAATCCATCCTTAAAAATAGCTAAAAATGAATTTTTCATTAGATCCTTAAAAAACTGCCATAACCACTGTTTTGGTTCAAACATTTGTTTGTTATTGCTTTCCACTGCTGAAAGTCAACATCTGTTTTCATCATTTTCATGGTTAACTACTGTTGTTCAAAAATCAGTGTTTTAAACCACTGACACAGGCTATTCACTGATAGTTAAAGTCATCCACTGTTTTCATGTGTCTTTCTAGCAACCACTTATACTTGTTTCATCAGTGGTTTCCTAAACAACTGTTTTCCATTATTCATTTTTCCATCAGAAGTTGGCACGTGGTTAGTATTTGGCCGTCAGATTCTTTGTAACCGCTGCCACGTCAGCATTCACTTTTTCATCCATAAAACCCTGACCAAAACCCCAAAACAGGGTTTTCACTGTCGAATCGAATTCAAAATTCCTTTCTAAAACAGTTGTCTTCAAAAATTTCACACAATCTTCTGCGCCTTCATTTCATCTTCTTCATCTCCGATTCAATGATGGTGAAAAAATCCAGTAAAACCACACAAAAGGATTCACCCAAAATTGAGATTCCATTCAAATTTACACACAATTTCTTGGGTATCTTTGAAAAACCCAGTGAAACCAGAATCTTTGATTCCATCATCGAAACACTTTCATCCACAAAGTACAAAACTTTGTTAACCTGTGATGCAACCGTTTACTTGAGTACACAAAGGGAGTTTTGGAAAAATGCAACCCTAGAAAAGGTGAACAAAAAGGTTGTAGCCATAAATTCTTTCATAAAGGGTGTAAAGCTCACTATCACACCTCAATCGATTTCTGAAGTTTTTGAACTCAATGATCTGGAAGGTAAAAGTTCTTTCCCTAAAATAGAGAACAAAACGGATTTCCTTGAAAGAGGGTATGAAAAAGAAATGCAAAAAGATACTTTACAAAAAGGTAGTTTTCCATCTGCTACAAGGTTTTTATTTCATACCCTCCTTATGTGTGTATCCAACAAAACCACTGCCTTCAATGAAATCCCGTTGAAGATTCAATATCTGAGTTATGCTATCCTGCAAGGAGAAAATTTCAATTATTCCCATGAAATCTTTAATTACTTGGTCAAAAATGTTGATAAAAAGGCTTTCTTACTATTTCCAAGGTTTTTGAGTTATTATTTTGAGAAAAAAGTTTTCAAAAGATAATGCCCATGTGCTTACACAGGGTGCTCCTATTCAAATAAACAGTTTAACTGCAGAAACATTCACAAGAATGTTAAAACCTTCAAAAACACAAGCAGAGATGCCTGAGCAGACTTTAGCAGCTACCACTGCTCCTCAGGTATCAGCTGCTGAGCCCACTGCTCTAGGTGATCATAGTAGCACACCCACTGCTATGAAACCCACACCTACCATTACCAAAAAGCCCAAAAAGAAATCATCCAAAAAGCCCCCCAAACCCACTAAAAGGGCAACTCTGGAAGATGAGATCCCAGAGCCACTGCCAGTGAGAACACAAATGTCACCAATAACCACTGCTGCTACTTTCTCACAGCAGATGGGAGAAAGATCTCCACCCTTGCCTCAAACTCCTCCTGCATCTTCACAAAAAGATCAGGTTGTAAGCACAGGGACACCAAATTATGATGCTCTGGAGTCACTCGATTCCATCATCCACAGTCCACTTCCCGGGGAAAATTCTCTTTCCACCCCTATCCTCACCTCACAAATTCCACCATCAATAAAACCTTTGTTGGAAGCAGTTGATATTGCCCAGACACAAATCAGTTCTTCTCAATCACCTGTCAATGAGAATATACATCACCAAGTGACTGAGTCTGGTGTTTCTATCACTGTTAACCCACCAACAACAAATGAGGAGGCTACACTGCTGGAATTACCTGAAATTCCAGCCAGTAGTTCAAGTGGAGCAGCAACTACAAATGTTGGATCAACAGATCTACATTTGGCCAGTTGTTTCATCAATCAGACTCCCTTGAAGGCAATTCCTTCCATAGCACCTCTGATATTCACCAGTGAGTTTGTTATGACCACTGGTACCATCAAAAGGTTATCAAGTGTTACCAAGAACAAGGGGCATCAATGGATGACTTTTGGAATTCGTTCCCTAAATCAACCATTGATACAATCACTGTAGGTGGGAAATCAGATGATCCCATTAACTTGGGTGATGGTTTGAAATATCAGGAATTGACAGAGAGGGTAGACAGAATTGACTAAACTATTACATACATCAAAACAATGCTGCAACAGTTGTTAAATTCACAAAAGTCCACACCCACTGCTGCATCACATGTTCCATCTGTTTCCACTACTCCATCCTCTGATGCTCTTTGGGAGCTGTTTCAACCACTGCTCCACAAACAAAGAGAGTATGCTGATCTACAACATGAATCCACATCCAAAAAATTAGAAGTCACATGGAGTCAAGGTTTAAGGATACTCAAGCTGATATCAAGGCTATAAAGGCCCACATTCTAAACACCACTGACACTGCTCCTCCCACTGTTCTCTTCATTGATAACCTACCTCTAGATAATGCCAAAAAGGGGGAGAAAATCAAGCAGTGGAAGAAGAAGGGAATTGAAGATGGTATTTATATTGAGCCACGACAAGATAGTATGCTCAAAGACATCCCTTTGCCAGATGGGTCTAAAAAGATTGATGTTACCACAAATGCACTAGCTGAAGCAAAAGCAAGTGTAAAAAGGGATAGAGAGGCTAAGGATAAAGCCAGGTGGGAACATGAGAAAAGAGCTTTTATGGAGCTGAATGAGCAGGGTATTTCTGAGCCAAAGGATGATAAAAATCCTGAGCCAAAAAGAAAGAATCCCACTAGAAAAGTGAGGGAACCCAAACACACACCATCCAGATCCACAAAGCATGCTTCCAAACCAACTTCCAAAAAGCTCCAAACATCAATATTCCATCCAAACAGCTGTTGTCACACCTGCTGTATCAACAACTGCAGATACTTCAGTGGTTTCAACAACTGTTAGCCAAACACCTGCCACCACTTCAACGCACACCCCAACCACTGCCTTACCATCACCACCAAAGATCACCTCACTACCTAAAACATCATCAACACCACCTTCATCCCCTGCCAAAAAGCGGAAGACAACAGATGTTACAACATCTGTTGTAATGGCAACAGTGGTTGAAACACCAGTTGTTTCAACAACTGTTAGTCAGTCACCTATCACTTCCATCATCACCATTCAACTAACTATCACACCAAAATCAACACCACCTCAAAAACCACCTGCTCAAGAGCAGAAGACATCTGCTGACACATCAGTAGCTGTAATGACAACAGTAGATGAAACACCTGTTGTTTCAACACCTGTTAGTCAAAACACCACCACTACACTCCAAGCCATATTCACTCCGATTAAAAGACCACCAACAAACACTCCTTCACGAAATAAAACTTACACCAGAAAAAGAAAATTTCAGGCAAATGATGAAGATGTATCAGCACCTGTTCCCCTTTCATTTGTACCCTATAATGAGATTCCACCACAACCATTCATTCCACCAACTCTAGTCAAACCAATAAAAGATCCAAACATTCTTGAAGGCTATAACCCTGCTGATATCACTCTAATAGGTGCAACTTATCCACTGGAATTAGAAGCTGTAAAGAATGAAATGAAACAATTTTACACAGAGGATGATCCTTCAAAAAGAAGATTTCCTTCTCTCATGGGCTTAAGAGATCCAGCAAACATGGATGAGTATCTAAAACTCAAAGCCAGGCAAGCTGATATAAGAGCTAGATATGAATGTAAAGATCAAGGTGACAAGGCTATCTCTGAAAGAATGCAATTCTTACTCACTAAGGTTAGACAAATGGAAGACTATGCAAGAGACCTGAGTAAAGAAATGTCAAATCTGCCACCTAAAGCTGATCTACAAAAGGAAATGAGAAAGGATTATCTTGCATTCATTATGAAAGAAAAATTCTATCTAGCTAAAGAAGAACAATTCAGTGAATGGCCACTCATTGCTTTAAAGCATGAGGTGAACAGAATTGAGAAGATCAAGAACAATCCAGGAATGAAAAGGTCAGCACCAAACTGGAGTAAATACAAAAGAGCCATTGATGATCTTGTCTTGGATTATAAACAAAAGAAGCAAGAATTGGTGGATGCAAAGGTCGGAACTACCAAAGACATAGCAAAGTGGTCAAGGCAATATACAGATGAGGCTTATGAAAGGTTAAGAAAAAGGAGAATGACCATGGTTGTAAAAATCCCGACTAGGTGCCGATTAATCCCTGATTAGTCATCGATTAATCAAATTAATCCCGATTAATCCCCATAAATTCCGATTAATCCCGATTAATCGCTAGTCCCCACCCCGCCGCCCGACTAGCGACTAGCGATTACTACAACACTAAGAATGACAGATCCAAACTTACCAAAGAAGCCTGAAAAAAAAAGTACTGATAAGCCAAAGAAACAGGTCCATACTTCTGAATCACTGTTCACATCAGCAGATACCTCTGCCATTGTGGTAAACCAAAGGAAGAGGCAACAGCTGACTGATGCAGAAGAAAAAGAGAAGGAAGCTGAGTATTTCAAAGAAGCCATCAAGAAAATGGCATTAGAAGAAGATAGCTCAGGAAAACTTCAAAACATTGCCAACAAAGTATTGAACAGGCCATCATCTCCGAACACATCAGCAAATATCTCAGTCATTGAGTTAGATCAAAGATAGAGACAAAAGCAGATTGAAAAAGAAACTGCAGAAGATATAGCTGCAGCAAATGACATCATAAATTTGGCTTTCAAACAAATGACAGCTGAAAATTCTGAACTAGCAAAAGCTCAGGTTACTGTTCAACAAATTTTCACAAGGCCACAATCTCCCAACTCATCTGCAAATAAACCTCTCCCAAGAAACCCATTGGGTTCAAAAATACTAAAATGGATATCTGATCAAAAGACCCATGTATTGACACTGCTCAGATCCAATGGAGAAGTCAAGCACATATCAAGGGAACAAGCACTGGGACTGGGTGTGGAAGATCTACAAGATCTCCTTGAGCTTGTACTATGCAGGGATGAGGATGATACAAGTTCCATGAATTTTGAATTGCATATTAAAGGACAAGTTAGGGAACTTCTGATGAGGCAATAAAGATCCAGAATAATGAAGAGTTTTGGCATTATCTGTTCCAGGGGGAGATTGTTGGGATTGAACCCTATCAGAGGAATAGATAATTAAAGCCAAAACTGGAATATGATCAGTGGATCCAAAACAAGCAGATGTTTGCACTAGGCTTTCCCCTTGAAAGTGAATTCTATCAACTGCTGAACTCTAAGCACTGTCCATTTACAATAACTGCTGCTCTTAAACAACTGATGAAGATCTAAAGACTGTTGAAGATTAAACACTGATGCCATATCTACTGTTGTTTCCTAAGTGCTGCTGAAATACACAAGTTGAAGAAAGCACTGATGCTTAACATCAGTGCTTAGCCTACAACAGTGGAAAGTTGAAGCAATTGTTTACTTATGTTTTGTATTTCACTTGTAATCAGTTGTTTCAGTCATCAGTAGTTGTAGAGATCAGTAGTTAGAGGTTGTTAGGTTGTTAAGTGTGCTTTCATGGTGACGTCAGCTTAGATGCTTCAGTGGTTTGGCGTGCACTATAAATAGAACAGTTTGCATTGTTCTATTCAAGGAGTTTTCTCCTTCAATTCCATCATCTTGTACGATCAACCATGGAGCTCGAGTTGAGGGGGAGTTTTAGTATGTAAGCATGTATTGTAATCATTATGTTCTGCAATCATTCGACTTAATGAAAAGCATATGTTTACTAAAAACTATTTCTCCTTGATTGTGTTGTAAAGTTTGTTTCCATTTCCGCTGCATTTGATTCATCCATTTCTTCATTAATCTCAAATAAACACAATCATGATAGCCTCAGATCCTAACAAATTGATTGCGATTGGGATTCATTTATTACATGCCAAAAAATATGAATAAAAATATATATTTAATATTAAACCAACAAATACTAACGAATGAAACGAAAACACTATAATAAACCAACAAAACTTGAAACGTACATAATGCTTTAAACAAAATTTTAGTCCACAGCTTAAAGTCTTACATACAATAAAACATACAAACAAATAAACACTGATATGTGTTATTACTCAAGTTCAAGATAACCTCTTTCGTGTTCATGTGAGCAAGAAGAGAGGAAGACACAAAGGATGTGTCAAACACAGTTCAGATGATACAGGTTCAGGTAATAAGAAGAAACCCTCTGTTGAAGAAGCAACCAGTGATAGTGTTTTGGTGGAAAACATGGAGGGGTCGGTGAAATTGTTGAGGGTTGTCAGAAAATGCTATCACTGGTTGTTTCTTCAACAGTGATAAGAAACCCTCTGTTTAAGAAGTATAAGAAGTAACCACGTAGCATTTTCTGACAACCCTCGACAATGTCACCGACCCATCCACATTTTCCACCAAAACACTATCACTGGTTGCTTCTTCAACAGAGGGTTTCTTCTTATTACCAAAACCTGTATCATCTGAACTGTGTTTGACACATCCTTTGTGTCTTCCTGTCTTCTTGCTCACATCCTTTGTGTCTTCCTCTCTTCTTGCTCACCTGAGATGTAAACGGATAACATATCATTTCTAGATTAACTTTACTCATAAGAATCATATTTATATTGACACGAAATTAGCAACGGAAAATCAATACCTGAGATTGATAACAGATGTATCCTCGCAACATATCTTCTTGCTTTGTTTATGGTTTGCTGTCATTAGGTACATTAATGATTAGATATTGGATGTTCATACTTTCTTAAGTATAATTATAAGCTTATTATCGAATGAGACCATATTAATTTAAAATTTAACCTTATGGTAACCAAGAGGCAATCTTTGTATAGTCTGAAAGATAAGGCACCCTTGAACATGGGTCATCGGCCAACTCAAATACTAAAAAACAGATTATATCCCTGCATGAAAAAAAAAATCGATAAATTTAGGGAAAATGGGTTTGAAAGATGATAACCCAACAGTGGAGGATCTCATTCTACAGCTCCGATAAATGCAGGGGTGTTCTCAAATAATGGTTCCTAGAACTTTGAAGACCGACAAATCAAGACAAATGTCCACAGTGCTGCTTCTTTGGACATTTGTAGGTCTTCAAACATCTAGGAAGCATTATTTTGAAAAACACCCCTGAATTTATCGAAGTTGTAGAATGAGAACCTCAACTATTAGGTTATCATCTTTCAAGCACATTTGCTAAAATTTAACAATTTTGTTTTTCATACCTCCCAAAGCCACCTATCCAACTCCAAAGAGATCGAGACAGCTTGAAGCAACAAACATACCAAGAATATCTTCACGGATGGTAAAAGTACCATAACTTCTGAGTGAACAACAATCGAGAATTGAGAGTAACCGCCCTGATCTGTAGACCTTAACATCTTCTAGGTCACTCCGTATGAATGGGAAAGATGATTCAACCAAATTGGCAGACTAAGCTACAAAACATAAAACGTAAGAAATTAATATAATGTTTCATATATCCAAGGCATCTATTATTCAAGAAACAACTTACGTAGTTACCTTAAAACCATGATCTTTTGAATTCTACCATATTAGACAAATATCCCCAGTCCATTTACAGTGGAGCCTATCTTTGCTATTGCTGGTCCATTTGTAGAGGCCACTGCCCCTAAATTACACAAATAATTCAAACAATAATGTAGCTGAAATATGAGGTAAAAAGATAAACTGAATAAAAACATTTCAAAATCCGACCTGCATTTTTTAAGGTTATCCTAAAGAAGCTGCATTTTTTAAGGTTCTAATGAGATTGTAGTGATTTATCACTGTAAAGACAAAAAAAATATATATATAACAAAGTTAAAAATTACAATAAAAAATATTATTATGAGTAATAATTCATCAGAAAACCAAAGATAAGTGTGAGATAAATGGTCCTAAAACATAATTAAAACTGAAGCCTAATTTCATAACTAATGCATATCTTCTTCTATCATTCTTTTGTTTTGCACACGTATCATAAAATCTAATACATATCTTCTACTATCATTCTTTTGTTTTGCACACTTATCAATCACACACCAACATAACTTATAACATGTCTAAAGTCAACTTTAAATTATGATATACTTAAACAACCATTTTCATTGTTTGTTTAATCAAGAATAGTATGTGAAGAACTAATCAGAAGAAACATAATCACTAATCAAAACATTCAAGTGAAGATATAAACACAAGAGGATGAATGGTGAAGTTGAATTATAAACATACACATTCTGGACAATCAGAAGACATATTGGAACTATGGAACATCAGATGTGAAAATTAGGTCAAATTATATGAAGAAGAATACTGACTTAGCTGAGAGCAAGTCGGTATGTGTTTGAAGAACCTATAACAAAAAAAAAATTACAGCATTGAAAACAAAACAAAAAAACTTGAGTCTATAAGACTACCATATTGAGTGCTCCTGGCACTTATATCACCCAAAATAAGCAAATAAAGCACGGTTGTTCATCCAAACGATAAACAGATAAGTTGTTTAAATGCAGATAAGAGAAAATGACACTTTAAGCAACAACCACAAACACAAAATCCAAAAAACATGTAAAACTGACATATTCGGGGGATCACAACAAACATTTGTTCATATGTTCAGTTTCAAATTCACCTAAAAATTCATGAAAACTATATCAGTATATCTTCCATCATCTGATCTCAATCAATCAAAATACACCAAATCAAGTCTAATAGAAACCTATGAACCTAATAACAACTAATAATCAAGCTAAAGACCAGAAAACGTCACTTACTTCCTCCGATGAACAAATTAGGGTTTCAGTCAACAAAAATCGCAATTAAAACAGTTCTCAGGATCAAACAACCTGCAAACCGAACACACGAAGTAGCAGAATCAATAAACTGATGCAAACAAACAACAATTAAAACATATATAGACATAAACCCTAAAACATCAAAGAATCAGTACTGATAGACTTACAGCAACTTAGGGTTTTTGATGCTGTTAGTATATATGAGAAACGGTAGAAAGATCAAACATTGTTGGCTTCAAACCTGTTAGAACCCTAATCGTGAAATCCCATTTGAAGAACCCTAATTCTAACATTGAAATATGTGAAATATATGTAAAACATACACAAATCAAAGAACAACACATACCGGTTGATGAAGAAAGATTGAAAGGAAAGGGTTTGGTAATGTTGCAATTGATTCTTCTTCAGATTATGTAACAGTAGAGAAAGAAGCGTGATTTGAATTTCAAAACTCTAGGGTTTGAAGTTTCATCTGATTAAATTGCGTGAAGGAGTGGTTGGATGGTGTAATGGCGTGCAAAAAAGGTGCAGGGTTTAATTGGGAGAGAAGGTTGGCCAAATGAATAAGCTGCAGAGTTTTAAATAATCTAGGTTATAGTTTTAAAAAATTTTAATTTTAAATATAAAATCGTTTTATTGGTCAAGTTATGTATGTATGTGTGCATGTATGTGGTCATGTATGTGTTTTAGAAAAAAGATGACATCATTTTTTAAAGAATTGACATCACCCTTTTTAAAATACCTGCCCATGATTGGGGGAGGCCTGCCTTATGACATCAGCCTTAATCCCCATTTATTAGATAAAATGATTATTAAAGCCTAAATTGTATATTAAATGTAAACTTTTATAATGTGTCAACTGGAATTTAGAATTCAAGGTTAGAAGATTTGGAACCAGTCGTTTTAAGCAAACAATATAAACATGTTAAGCAAACAATATATCACAGTCGGACAAAGTATTGAATGTTGTACTTAAATACTTTTAAACAAGATGCATTTAATTAAACACAACATAAATGCACACTTGCATTATGTTAAACATACAATACAGAGACAAAACGTCATACCAAGAAAGATAGAAGGATATCCAACTTCGTAGACTTGACGGAACTAACAGACTCGATAACAAAAGACCGTAACATACAATACAGAGACAAAACGTCATACCAAGAAAGATAGAAGGATATCCAACTTTGCAGTCTTGACGGAACTTACAGACTCGATAACAAAAGACCGTAACGTACAATACAGAGACAAAACGTCATACGAAGAAAGAAATTGTGGATCTTTACTGACTGGTGCACTTCGAAATGTAGCTGATAAACCCCTTTAGTGTAGCTCTTCGATTTTCCTTGAAATTCCAGAGCTCGCTAATTACATATCTGCCTCTGGGGTTATATTCATTCATATGCAATTGATCGTTCTAATCAATCACTTCCTTATGTGCACCGCACCATCTTCTAGGAGGTTGTCAAGTATTTTCGCCTTCGTAGTTGGTGTTTTGCGTATCTTTACATCTGCAGCCATTCTGTACAATAAAAACATCCATAGTAAGTCGGCTGATACATATATGAGGAACCCAATATGAGGAACCCAAAACACAGTTGAAACCCAGATTTCAACATGAACAGCAGAGACTTAATAACCAGTCTTAATAACCAGAGAAAACCAAAAACCCAGTCTTAATAACCAGAGAAAACCAAAAACATCACAAACAAACTATATCACAAAAACCCAGTTTTAATCGATTGTATATTTTAAACATTTCAAACAAACTATAAAACAAAAACCCAGTTTTAATAACCAGAGAAAACCAAAAAATCACAAACAAACCTTCATAATAACCAAAATCCAAACCTCTGTTTTGATACCCGAGACAAAAACCCACAAGAATCAAACAATATTTTCACACAAAACCTGAAAAAAACCTTCATAATAAGCAAAACCCAAACCTCTGTTTTGATACCCGAGACAAAAACCCACAAGAATCAAACAATATTTTCACACAAAACCTGTTACATTCTAGCATATCAAAAACATAGTGTCGATCATGTTTTAGGTATGTGATTTTACCTTGGATTGTTATAACAACAAATGGTCGGTGAGGAGATTCAATGAAGATGAAGATGATGAAGACGAAGATGATGATTGGTGGAGATTACAGAAGATGAAGATGATGAAGATGAAGATCGGTGTTGGGACTTGGGAGAAAAGATTTCAATGAGTTTCTTGAGAAGTGTGATCGTTCTGATCATTCATATATGTTTTATCATTAAGAGTTGAGGGTATACAGGACATTTCACAATTGTCAAACATTCAAAAATCAAATTGTTTGATAATTTTCAAAAAATCCAAATTTCATAATATATTTAGAGAATATTATAATAGTAACTATTTTTGATGTTGTTCAATTAAGATGGATATTTAATTCCGCTTGGTGTTATTTAATCATTTATTATTTCAAACTTTTAATATTTTCAGTTTAATTTGTTTTACTATATATGTAGGTGAAGTCCTACAAACCTGATAACACGAATTTTGTTTTTTCCAATGGTTTGTGTTTTGCCAACAAAATTGTATTTTATAGTATACATCGTGTATTTTTTGGCTGTTGTGTAGATTCTGATAACATCAATTGCTTTTTTAATATGTATCATGTATGTTTATCATTTAGTACAACTCATGAATGGGTGCTAAAAGGCAGTTGTAGAAAAGTGAAAACTGCTAACATCAACAGTTATTTTATATATATGTAACGTGGGTAGTTAGTAGTTATTATATTAGTTGTATGTGTGTTAAATTCAGTTGTATACGTTTATTCAGAAGGTATATTGGACTTGGTACTATCCTTCTTTTGTATAATATTGTGTTATTATTTTAAATGAAATATTTAATATGTGTAATTTTAATATATGGTATTTTAATATATGGTATGTACTAGCGGTTAATAAGTTGTTGTAGTCTTTCTTGCATGTTCTCCTACAAAGATGGTAAGGTAAACTGCTGTGTTCATTTCAAAATGTTTGTAGAAAGGTCAATATTTGCTAACATCAGCAGTTGTTTAAGATTGTGTTAATACAATGTTAAACTGCTTTCATTATCAGTTTTTTTACATAAGTTACGTGGTTGGTTAGTTTTATTTTATCACCTGGTTGTGTATGAAAAACAGTTGTATTCGTTGTGTTTATTTATAAACATTTACATATCAAATTGTCTTAATTGTATTTCATTTATTATATTTTATATTGTATCCCCATAGATCATAAAATGGAAAAGCTTGCAATGATCGTCGATGAAATATTCACAAGGCTCCTGGCCAAAGCTATTGGTTGTATGAGATGTGTTTGCAAAGATTTCCGTAAGGAACTGTCAACTCATTTTTTTTAAGATGATGCATTCTTGTCGAATTGGAAATTTTATACATAAGAAATATCTCTCCTTGCCAGATATGTCAATTGTTGTTGACGACGTAATAGGTGGGAATTTGGATGTGGTTACAAGCAAACAAATCACTTTTCCTGGCAATGTTGACCCTAGATTCTTACATATTCTAGCGTCGCTTAATGGGCTGTTGTTAGTGTCCTTTGAACCGAGATGCTGTGAGCTGATCCTTTGGAATCCAACAACCAGGTGCCATAAGTTGTTGTCCGTCTCAGACTTTTGTCAGTGGTATGTTCGAAAAAGTGATACAGGTGGAATGTATTTTGATGAAACCAATGATCTTAAAGTGCTTCACATCAAATATTATTTATTGAATGTCGTTACTGCTCGTGTTTATTCACGACGCCGTGAGACGTGGAGAGAAATAGATTTCTTGAGGGGAGGTAATTTCGGTGGTCGTGGTTATTCAATGTCTTCCGGAATTTATTCTGGCAAAACCATATATTTCGTGTGTTCAAGAAGTTCGTATCCCGGCCCTTTGGAGAGGTATATAGTTGCTTTCGATGTTATTTCTGAAACTTTTAGAAGCCTTCGTTTTCCCGAAAGTTTGGAAGTTACTCCTTGGCCAGGACAATTTCTGAGCATTGCAAAGAAGCTACATTTTATTGTTGTTGAAAGGTCTCCCGAGTTATCTGTTGGTTTGTACAAAGTTGAAGGTGAAGCCTTCATCAAGATGTTTTCTATCAATAATCTTCATATTATTAGTTATGAACAAAGTTTCCGTTGGTCCAATATATTTCAAAACAACAAGTGGTTGATAGTAAACATTTGGATTCGTCCTGTTGAAGCTGACCTGAGCAATGAAGTTTTTAATTACCTTCAACATGTTGATTCCTACATTGGTGCGGATCGAGCATTATTTATCGAGACCCCTGTTTCGCCGATCGATTAGAAATTATTATGCTATATTATAGGGAATGGTGGTCGTTTTTTCGAATTTTGTTTATTGTTTCAAGTAGTTCCGTATGTATAAGTGTATTAACAATTGTCTGCATGGATATTTAATTTCGAATGGTGTTATTTAATCATATATTATTTCGAACTCTTAATATTTTCAGTTTAATTTGTTTTACTATATATGTAGGTGAAGAAGTCCTACAAACCTGATATCATGAATTTTGTTTTTTCCAATGGTTTGTGTTTTACCAACGAAATTGTATTTTGATAGTATACATCATGTATTTTTTTGGCTTTTGTGTAGATTCTGATAACATCAATTGTTTTTTTTTGTATATGTATCATGTATGTTTATCATTTAGTACAACTCATTCATGGGTGCTAAAAGGCAGTTGTAGTAATATATGGTATGTTTATCATTTGGTACTATCCTTCTTTTGTATAATATTGTGTTATTATATTAAATGAAATCTTTAATATGTGTAATTTTAATATATGGTATGTTCTAGCGGTTTATAATCCAGGATTTTAGGTTAATAAGTTGTTGTAGTCTTTCTTGCATGTTCTCCTACAAAGATGGAAAGGTAAACTGATGTGTTCATTTCTTAATAAACCTCTCTTAACCGATTCTAACTCAATTTTGATGTAGAGGTAGTTAACTGGAATGGTTATTATTGTGTAATTTTTTAAGAAATTGTGTTATTTTATGAAGAGTGATATTTTCTCTTATTATTTGACAATGTATGTGTTAGAACTTTTGTATTCAGGTTTAACTATTCTTTTGTAGTTGTGTGTCTTGTTTTATCTTATTGTTTATCATTAAATGCTGTGTTTATAAAAGATTTTAGGTTAATAAGTTGTTGTAGTCTTTCTTGCATGTTCTCCTACAAAGATGGTAAGGTAAACTGCTGTGTTCATTTCAAAATGTTTGTAGAAAGGTCAATATTTGCTAACATCAGCAGTTGTTTAAGATTGTGTTAATACAATGTTAAACTGCTTTCATTAACAGTTTTTTTATATAAGTTACGTGGTTGGTTAGTCTTATTTTATCACACGGTTGTGTATGAAAAACGGTTGTATACATTGTGTTTATATATAAACATTTACATATCAAATTGCCTCAATAGTACTTCATTTATTATATTTTATATTGTAGCCCCATAGATCATAAAATGGAAAAGCTTGGGTTTGCAATGATCGTTGATGAAGTATTCACAAGGCTCCCTGCCAAAGCTATTGTTTGTTTGAAATGTGTTTGCAAAGATTTCCGTAAGGAACTGTCAACTCATTTTTTTTAGATGATGCATTCTTGTCGAATTGGAAATTCACATAAGAAATATCTCTCCTTGCCAGATATGTTAATTGTTGTTGACGACGTAATAGGTGGGAATTTGGATGTGGTTACACGCAAACAGATCACTTTTCCTGGCAATGTTGACCCAAGATTCTTACGTATTCTAGCGTCGCTTAATGGGCTGTTGTTAGTGTCCTTTAAATCGAGATGTTGTGAGCTGATCCTTTGGAATCCAACAACCAGGTGCCATAAGTTGTTGTCCGTCTCAGACTTTTGTCAGTGGTATGTTCGAAACAGTGATACAGGTGGAATGTATTTTGATGAAACCAATGATCTTAAAGTGCTTCACATCAAATATTATTTACTGAATGTCGTTACTGCTCGTGTTTCTTCACGACGTCGTGAGATGTGGAGAGAAATAGATTTCTTGAGGGGAGGTAATTTCGGTGGTCGGGGTTATTCAATGTCTTCCGGAATTTATTCTGGCAAAACAATATATTTCGTGTGTTCAAGAAGTTGGTATCCCGGCCCTTTGGAGAGGTATATAGTTGCTTTCGATGTTATTTCCGAAACTTTTAGAAGCCTTCGTTTTCCCGAAAGTTTGGAAGTTACTCCTTGGCGAGGAGAATTTCTGAGCATTGCAAAGAAGCTCCATTTTATTGTTGTTGAAAGGTCTCCCGAGTTATCTATTGGTTTGTACAAATTTGAAGATGAAGCCTTCATCAAGATGTTTTCTATCAATAATCTTCATATTATTAGTTATGAACAAAGTTTCTGTTGGTCCAATATATTTCAAAACAACAAGTGGTTGATAGTAAACATTTGGAATCGTCCTGTTGAAGCTGACCTGAACAATGAAGTTTTTAATTACCTTCAACATGTTGATTCCTACATTGGTGCGAATCGAGCATTATTTATCGAGACCCCTGTTTCGCCGATTGATTAGAAATTATTATGCTATATTATAGGGAATGGTGGTTGTTTTTTCGAATTTTGTTTATTGTTTCAAGTAGTTCCGTATGTATAAGTGTATTAACAATTGTATGCATGGATATTTATTGCCGATTGGTGTTATTTAATCATATATTATTTCGAACTTTTAATATTTTCAGTTTAATTTGTTTTACTATATATGTAGGTGAAGAAGTCCTACAAACCTGATATCATCAATTGCTTTTTTTCCAATGGTTTGTGTTTTACCAACGAAATTGTATTTTGGTAGTATACATCGTTTATTTTTTGGCTTTTGTGTAGATTCTGATAACATCAATTGTTTTTTTTTGTATATGTATCATGTATGTTTATCATTTAGTACAACTCATGAATGTGTGCTAAAAGGCAGTTGTAGAAATAGATGGTATGTTTATCATTTGGTACTATCCTTTTTTTTGTATAATATTGTGTTATTATATTAAATGAAATCTTTAATATGTTTAATTTTAATATATGGTATGTACTAGCGGTTTATAATTCCGGATTTTAGGTTAATAAGTTGTTGTAGTCTTTCTTGCATGTTCTCCTACAAAGATGGTAAGGTAAACTGCTGTGTTCATTTCTTAATAAACCTATCTTAACGGATCCTAACTCAAATTTGATGTAGAGGTAGTTAACTGGAATGGTTATTATTGTGTAATTTTTTAAGAAATTGTGTTATTTTATGAAGAGTGATATTTTCTCTTATTATATGACAATGTATGTATTAGAACTTTATATTCACGTTTAACTATTCTTTTGTAGTTGTGTGTCTTATTTTATCTTATTGTATATCATTAAATGTTGTGCTTGATGTCTAATAAATATTTTGTGGCAGAGAAATTAATAAATTCCCCTATCGGATTATAAGCTAAGTATCCGGAGTGTTTATGATTGTGTGTTTATATAGTATTGTGTTTTTATTTTATACTAGGTGTACACCCGTGTGAATACACGGGTTTGTTCTAATAACGATCGGAATCAAATACTAAAAAATACTAAGAAACATATTATAATATATTATTTAAATTCTTTGTGTTTAGTTACATGTCTTTATAAAACAATGTTAAAGACAGTATGTGTTAGTATACATGTTTGATATAGAAATAAACTAAGTAGTTTATAATCTGCAAAGTTTTTAGCTACATTGTTATGTAAAATATGATGTGAAATTATTTAATGAATTCACATTCGCATTATAGTTATGAATTGACAACAACATCAGGCATATAAATCATAAGTTGTGCTACAAAACATTCAAAAACAAAAGTCCTCTGTCACTGTTTCAAGCCAAATATTGACCTTGAAACCATATCTACAAGTGACGCTGAATTTCTTGATCTCAATACCCAACCTACCTGAAATTGACAATTACTATACCGTAAGTTTCAAAACCACATTGAAAAATCATATATAACAACGTAAGTTTCGAGATGTATTAAGGAAAACCATTACCTGAAATGTAAACGGAAAGAATGTGATGGCCTAATGATGGTTGCTGACATTAGGTGCATTGAGACCTAACGTCAAAAATTTAATGGCTTAAGTATAATTATAAGCTTATTAATGAATGAGACCAAATTAATTTAAAATTTAACCTTATGATAACCAAAAGAAAATCTTTGTATAGTCTGAAACATAAGTCATCCTTCAACATGGATCATCAGCCAAATCAAATAATAAAAAACAAATTATATTCCTGCATGAAAAACAAAATGGATAAATTTAGGGAAAATGGGTTTGAAAAATGATAACCCAATAGTAGAGGATCTCATTCTAAAGCTCCGATAAATGCAAGGGTGTTCTCAAATAATGGTTCCTAGATATTTGAAAACCAACAAAGATCGACAAATGTTAACAGCACTGCTTCTGTGGACATTTGTCGGTCTTCAAACATCTAGGAATCATTATTTGAAAACACCCCTGAATTTATCGAGGCTATAGAATGAGATCCTCAAATACTGGATTATCATCTTTCAATCACATTTTCACTAAATTTATCAATCTTGTTTTTCATACCTCATCGAGTCAACCTATTCGCCTGCAAACAGATGGAGAAAGCTTGAAGTATAAGATGTACTTAATTATATGGCACGGATTTTCACTGATTCAAGAATCTCAACACATCAGTTCATAATACTTTGAACCAATTTACAAACATCTTAATACCAATCCATAATTCAGATTATTAACTTCTGAATGCACTAACCAGTTTTTCCTGAAGAATTGTTGTTTGGTCTGTGTGATGTGGTGTCAATTGTACTGTTATTCCGCTTCTTGGCTGTATTTCTCGTGTATCAGCCAACCAAAATAATTAAAAAACAAATCAAACAATACAACAAAACAAAAATCATTACCACAAACAAAACGAATCAAAAAAGATGAAACCTTTATCAAACTATAAATTCTTGAAATTACCAATCACGACTAAGAACAAACATACCAAGAGCATCTTCAGGGATGGAAAAAGTACCTTATCTTTCTGATTGAACAACAATCGAGAATTGAAAGTAACCACCTGATCTGTAGGAGACAGTTTCTTCAACCTTAACATCTTCACCGTCACTGTGTATCAATGGCCACACGAACCAATTTACAAACGATGATTCAACCAAATTCACAGTAAACTGGCCAATCAAACACCTGTAAAACAAAACACAGGAATCGGTTACAAACGTCAATTTATATAACCGATCTACAAATGAAAAATTGGAAAACTTACCAACGTCATCACATACAGCTAAATAGGCATCTCAGACCAACCAAACTCCATTTATAACTTACCGGCGTCCTCACAGCGTCAGCGAAGGTCATTCATGGTGAAGTTGCAAAACATTTATATTGTCAAAATGCCAGGCTCAGATTGTGCATAAAGATGACAACACCATGGCTGCAAGAGAGGTTGCATGAACAACTGCCATCCTGCGACCTTGCCAAACCATAATGCTATCTTCATTCAATTTTTACTCAGATCTACAAAATCATCATAGCCTCATGTTGAAAGGACAAGAAAATGTCAACATAATGCACTTTGCATTCATTTTTATTCATCATCACAGACAACACTAAATGATTTGCTAAAGTAATACAAATGATTTGAAAATGTCAGACCTCGCGTATATTCGGGCAGACGTTTCCTTCATCATAGTTTTAGGCTCAGGTGAGAAGCATCCCATCAACATCATTGACTGAATATACCTTAGATAACATCGATCTAATTATCATCAACCAAACATCGATTACACCCAACGCTACCTAGAACAGCCGCGAACGGAAGCCGGCAACGATTAGGGCATGTTGCAACAACACGCCAGATCTCGCCATCATAGCCTCAAATGACAAAAGCATCTAAGGTGAACAAAACTGAACCGATCAATTTTCAAAATAAAAAAAATCCTAATTGAATCTTAATGTAACAACAGATACAGGTTCAATAAAAAGAGTTCAAAATTCAGATGATACAGCTTTAGGTAATAATCTGTTTTTTTAGGAGGCAAAATTTGAAATGCATAGGGAGTTGTTTTGGCCATTTAATGCACTCATAACTAATCATATATCCTTCCAACTCTTTCTTTCTTTTCTATTCATGGTGAAGTTGCAAAAACATTTATATTGTCAGACTGTCAGGCTCAGATTGTGCATAAAGATGACAACACCATAGCTGCAAGAGAGGTTGCATGAACAACTGCCATCCTACAACCTTGCCATACCATAATGCTATCTTCATTCAATTTTCACACAGTTTGCAAAATCATCATAGCCTCATATTGAAAGCACAAGAAAAGTGCACTTTGAATTCATTTTTATTCATCAACACAGTCAACACTAAATGATTTGCTAAAGTAATATAAATGATTTGAAAATGTCATACCTCACTTATATTCGGGCAGACGTTTGCTTCATCATAGTTTTAGTCTCAGGTGAGAAGCATCTCATCAACATCATTGACTGAATATCCCTTAGGTGGCATCGATCTAATTATCATCAAACAAACATCGATTACACCCAACGCTACCTAGAACAGCCGCGAACAGCAGCCGGCAACGATTAGACCATGTTGCAACAACACGCCAGATCTCGCCATCATAGCCTCAGATGACAAAAGCATCTAAGGTGATAAAGTTTTACACCGATCAATTTTCAATATCAAAAAAATTCTAATTGAATCTTAATGTAACAACACATACAGGGTCAGTCAACACAGTTGAGATGATACAGGTTCAGGTAACAAAAAGAAACCCTCTGTTGTAGAAGCAGCCAGTGAGAGTGTTTTGATGAAATTTTGTGGAGGGGTCGGTGACATTGTCGAGGGTTGTTAGGAAATGCTATCACTTAGCATTTCCTGACAACCCTCGACAACGTCACCGTCCCCTCCACGTTTTCCACCAAAACACTCTCACTGGTTGCTTCTACAACAGAGGGTTTCTTCTTATTACCTTAAACATGTATCATCTCAACTGTGTTTGACACATCCTTTGTGTCTTCCTCTCTTCCTTAATAGCTAAGAACGTGACACGTAGGCAAATCAAGGTCATCCTCTAATCTCCCTTAATAGAATCCTGAATTCAAACCGTTAAATAATTAACTTCTTTAAAATTTAATTTGATCAATTTAATTGATTTGACACCAATCAAAACCAAAACTGATGCATTATTTACTAAATGATTTAACTTATTAGCAACAACATTTCAAACAACGTCACCTCTAACCTGATGTAATTTAAAGGGCAACATGAGTTATCTCAAACTTACTGATTATCAATTGCTCATGGATAAAATCCATTAACTGTTGGCTTAACATGCATTCCCTAAACACATGAAAGTAAAATAATTTAGTAATGATCCAAAAGATTAAGAAAGAAAAATTGGATGGCATAAATTATAGTGCCATTTCATATAAACCCTTACCAGATACCATCACATGTCAGCACAATAAACTCATCATCCTCACATAGCTCAAGCTAACGAACATTAAAAATGCCCATTCCACAACTCCCTATGCATTTCAAAATTTGGCTCCTAAAAAACAATACTTTTTTCAAAATAAAAAATCAGATTATATAAATAGATTTTTATATATATAAATAAATCGTAATTATGACATCAGCGAGGACTACATGGCATACCTGAGAAGTTGACACGTAGGCATTTCTATGTCATCATCTAAGCTCCCTGTGGAACGATGTGCTCCATATAATAAGACAAACATGTGGAACGATGTGCTCCATTCCTCAATGAGGACCAAAATTCCTCTGCAAGTGACTTCAACTTATTAGTAACAACATTTCAAATAAGTCCATTATGATGTGTTTTATCTCAAAATGTCAACAGAAGATGATACTTAGCAAGGATTATAATTAGCAAGTTTTACCCACTTATAAATGAGTCCATTATGATGTGTTTTATCTCAAAATGTCAATAGAAAATGATACTTACCATCACGCACAGGATTTTAAAATTAACAAACCAATCCCCATAAATTAAAAACTCTATCTACAAAGTCAAAAACCAAAACAAAATTAACCATAAACAGATAGAATCACTCACTTTCATATCAGAATGAGAAACTCAACTTCGGTGATCAAAATAAACAAAACCACAGATGACATCCACAACCCCCTGTTAGAAAACATAGTCAAAGGTTTATTTTTTTCATCATTACTATATTATGAAGCATTTAATATAGTAATTCAAAGTGCCGTCATCAAAGAATGATTTATGAAGATTGAATATTAAAGAATGATAAAATCATAATAGGAAGATTGACGGTTTCAACAACTAATAGGAAGATTGAATATTAAAGAATGATAAAATCATAATGGTTAATCAAAATAATTGTTAATCTAACCTTGATTTGAAGATGTATTAAAATCATAATGGTTAATCAAAATATTGAAGTATACCTGAAGTAGGACAACACATATTGATGGTTAAATTTATCTCAGTTTCGGCGTCTCCTGGATTTACAAACACTCACACAAAACTTAAATTCAATCACTATAAAAAAAAGCCATGGGAACCATGTACATTAGACTATCAATATACCTGCATCAAATCTGAACTTCTGTAAAGTGATATAAGATCTAGAATACACGCTTTTTATAAGCTCCGGTTTCGGACACAACCTTTGAGACCTGTACAAACACAAAATAAGGTGACTAATTAGGAACTTTCTGTTTTCCAAGAATGTTATAGTAGCTTTAATTCTCCCTAGATTCATGAGTCATTTGACAAATATAAATTATACGTTGTTTGACCATAAAACAATTAAGCATCAAACCTTATCCCATGATCAATAGCATATACTATGATACATTGATACATTGTTGATTAACACCTTCTTCATATTCCTGTCAATCACAAATTCAATCTTACTAAAAAAATAAAAAATATAAAAATTACGTAACCCTAGAATTATTATTAACTGAACCTCACAAATTCAATCTTCATATTCCTACATCAACAACTGCTGCTGCTGAATCTTCTCCGGCTACACCTTATCTTCTCCGGTAATCTTCTCTAACTTTCCGGTGACCAAAAATTATTAATAATTTCGTTTCAAGAATCAAGAATGATGCCATACAATCACTAAGCACTGAAATTAAACCAACAATTCATATTTTTACAATAACAAATCGTTGAGAAAGTGCTGAATTACCTCGATTTTATACTGAAATTCATTCATGGCGGAACAATTTCTACAGTCGATCCCTCAAGCTAACTACCAGCAACAACAAAGATAAAATCATTGCTACTTCAGACCCCGATTGACAAAACAAAAATAAATAAATAAATTTGATGTGAAGAAGAGAAGTGTACTCACAATAAATAAATAAATTTGATGTTAAGAGAGATCGGTCATTGTACTTTTTCCGGCTACACCTTATCTTCTCCGGTCATCTTCTCTGACTTTCCGATCAATGGAGGATGCTGCTTCGGAGATTGAATCGATCGCCGCTGCTGGTAATCCTCACACGCAGTCGTTGTTAGGGTTTTTGTATAATTTGGGGTTGTCAAAGATCATAGTTACTTCTCTCTGTCTGTCCCTCTACATATTTCTGTGTTTGTGTGTATTTGTTTCTAGAGAAATGAAGAAAAAGGCTTTTAAAAGTTAAAAAACATGGAGCCAAATGCAGGGTCTTTCAAAATTCAAAAGATGGAGCCAATTTATCCTAATAATAAAATCAGATTATATAATTTAAATAGATTTTTATATGTATAAATATTGAAAATGAATTTATGACATCAGCATCTACACATGGCATAGCTTAGAGTTGACACATAGGCAGTTTTACATCAGCTCAAAGTCTCTTATTATAGATAGTATAGATGGTATTATGATTGTGTTTTTTCTATATTATTGTTTTTTTTTATTTTACATGCTATACTTTATGTATTATTTGTTTTAAGAAGATGTTTGCACTAAACTTTCCCCTTGAAAGTGATCCTAACATATGATGGACTCAAATACTGCTCTTGCAACAACTACTGTTCTAAAGACTGATGCTGTTAAAATACTGATGCTCTATCTACTGTTGTTCCTTAAGTACTGCTGAAGGCACAAGCCCTGCCCATTCAAGGACTGATCACCTTTGAAGAAAGCACTGATGCTCAACATCAGTGCTTAGACTACAACAGTGGAAAGTTGAAGCAATAGTTTACTTATATGTTTTGTATTTTACTTATAATTAGTAATTTGTAATCAGTGGTTGTAATAGATGTAAGTGAAGTTGTCCTACAAATCTGATAACATGAATTGTGTTTTTTACAATGGTTTGTGTTTTATCAACGAAATTGTATATTATAGTTTATATTGTGTTTTTTTGGCTTTTGTGTAATATCCTTGGGAGATCTTGATAACATCAATTGTTTTTTTTTCTGTATATGTAACCTGCATGTTTATCATTTATTACAACTCATGAATGTGTGTTAAAAAGCAGTTGTAGAATAGTGAAAACTGTTAACATCAACAGACAACAGTTGATTTTTATTACTTTTACTATAGATGTAGGTGAAGTTGTCCTTACAAACCTGATAATATGAATTGTGTTTTTTATAGTGATTTGTGTTTTACTTACGAAATTGTATATATATTCTATCTTTTATGTTTACAGGATGATGGTACTGTGCGATTTCCAAACGAATTAAAAACTTTGGTGGAAAAATTGTTTGCATTCAAGATTGAAGTCAGCGAGTCTAACTTGACATATTGTCATGAAGAATATGAGATTCAAAGAATAATCAATGATGAATCAGTTTTTGATCTGGTTAATCAAATGTCTAGGATTAGTCAGGTACTATGAACTTTTAACTGAAGTATTATAGTTGTCTTTTCCATTTTGTTGTCTTTTGTTAATAAACTTTTTCAATTTTGGTTTAGAGCTGTATGTCTGATGATAAGAAGAATGGTACTCCAATTTCGCTTGTGATGAGTTCCGATGGTGATACAATTGATAAAAAAACATGTTCAATATATAACATATAAACCAGAACTAGAAAACGTATATATTTATAAACACGGTTACATAGTAGCCGTCCAAACTATGTAAAGTTTGGAACTAACAAACATGTTAACCTACTTACAAACAACTATTTTAACACTACAGAAGCTACGCTAAGTTTCTTCGTTTGCCAAAACTACCATATGTTATGGTTCAACCCTGTTTCAAAGTTTCAAACATCACTTCTAGCGAAAAACATCGGTAAGGAACAAAGCATGAATATCTGGAAAGTACTGGAACGTTCAATGATCACCTTTTTTATGTTGTTATCTTTAAGCCATTTCGCCCAGCCTTTGACAATGTACTTGATACTGTTTTTATTTGGCTCCGCCCTAACTTCATGTTTTGTCTCCACATGCTGCCTGTTGACGATCTTAACTTTCAAGTATTCATCAATTCCTGTCATCTGTGCTACTGCAACCGGTATGCGCTATAATCTAATCGGCCAAAGCAATCTATTATCTGACAATTCCGTGGTTTTTACAATATGAACACAACATCATCATGCCAAATACAGTCATATATATCCATCCATTATTCTGAATTCATAAACCCATAAATGCAGAAGAAACATCATATTGTCTATATATAAAACATAAAGTGCTATAACAGTGTTTTATCATGTTAGCCATACATAGCAACAATCCATCAAGTTAATAATTTAAAAAAAAAGCATACAACATCACCATCAAAAAATTCATAGTTATAGTATCTGATATCAGAACATACTTAAATGTCTTTGTTAAACTGACGTAACTTGATTTAATACGATCTTCTGTTGCGAAGACACGTATGTGAAGTGCAACATATCACCAAACCTCAAGTTATTATCAGTCATAAACTTTCGCCAACCGTCCAACGCATAACGTGGGTTCAATTCATTTAACTCCGACTTAACATGATAAACCTCCACAACTCCAAGCATGTTTTGAACTTTCAAAGGATGAAGATCAAGAGAAAGACCTGCTCGTCTGGCAACTTCAGCAGGAAGATGCTACATGTATTGTGTGGAAAAAAATAATAGTTAGACAAATAAACCTAAATCATTAGTTTGTTATAAAAAATGGTATACCAGCCTATAGTCTCCTTTGCGATCAAAATGAAAGAACTCAGGGTCGAGAAGATGTCCAGAATGTTCTTTTGCAGTCTTTGCAATCTTATTTCTACGGTTAAGTTTTTTCTGAACGTTGGCGGCTCTCTTCCCCTTGATGAAAAAGTAAACATATACATGTGAATCAAAGGAATGTTGAATATATGCATAAAAAAACAGTTTATATAACATATACTAATTAACTGGCAAGTATAGATACCTTAACTTTATGAGCAGATGAAGAACATCCAATATGATCACTTGTGTCGACAGGTAAGGCAGCATTTCCCTTAGTCCTATTCTTGACCATCTCCTTTATCTCAGAAGTAACTTTACCTTTCTTCTTAACCTGTTGTCATAGAGTAACTTTAATAACAATAGTAATATAACAATCTTTAAGATGGTAAACTTACATCTTGGGTTTTGTTCAATCGTGAAGACATGCGTATCTTCGACGTGCATTCGGCATTGGTTGGTAACTTCTTCTAAATAATACATTATTGGATAAATATAACATCAGTAAACAGCATTACTAATAGTTGTAAAAATATTAAATTCTTATATGTGTTATATTAAAAATAAATAATTTTAATAATTTAGTAAGTACCTGAGTAACGGTTCTACCTTCACCTACAGTCGCAACTTCTTCATCCTCATAGATGTCCTGGTCAACATTAATGAAATAATTAATATAATGCTAAAAAAGTAAAACTTTTACTGTTAATGCTAAATACTTACGTACCTTGAATGCATTCTCAACATACACAGACTTCGATATCTCAAGTACACTATCATCGTCAGATTCAGGTTTCTTCAAAAAGCAAATCTCAGTCTCATCTCTATAAACTACTACCTCAAAAACAACATCATCAATTATGCTAAACACAAGAAAATCATCCTCCAGTATCCCAACATCGTTGCACATTTCCGGCCATCCTCTAGCAAATACAAAGTTGGTATCAACCTTAGACGCCTCAACAGTCCAATAGGAACCCTTATAACAGATTTGAAATTTGCCACTTGGTGGGCTGTTTACGTAAAATTGTTTAATGAAGCAGTCTTCGATTACCTGCATAAAATTAAAAATAATGAATACTATACGTGAAGTATGTAACTTATGAGAATAAGTGTTGACACGTTAAAGATGCAAAAGAATTGAAGTTAAGATCAATACTCATACCGTAAAACCAAATCTTGCATAACGATTAAACGTGAAATAAGATTCACCACACATGCCATCAACAAAACATGAAAGTTCAAGTCCAAAATCACCTAACGGTTTGAAAACCAACAAAGTATCCCTCGGCAGATTGAGATCTTTAACAACATTGTCCCAACCGTCAGTTATTATTGGAGTTGAATTTTTTGTTCTGACCCTCACAACCCATTTTTTACCAGACTCATGATAGATTCGCAACCTATTTGTTTGCCAACAATCTCCCCACTTTTGATTAGCAAAGGCTATAGGTATATCCTGTATATTGTAAGAAAATATAAACCATAAGAACTGTTAAATATATATCTCAATAAAAATAAATTATGTATGTAAAAACATGTCATACCAGTTTCAAGGATTCTGGGTTATCAAGAAACTTGACAAATGTAGTATACATCATAAAACCTGAATCAGTAAAGATGATAAAAGATTGTAATTAAAAAGTTGGCTTCGAAAATGAACATTAACTTTTTGTATTAACAGAGTATGTAGTGAAATTAATCATAGAAACAGAATATGAGTTACAATTTTTCTGCAAATAATAACTATTTTAACGTGTTCTCAACAAATGATTCAAACACCTAAGTAAACCCTTCTTGAATGTATAGCAATAAACATTTAAAATCGTATTAGTAGCAAGATAGGATTTGAATTAAGATCGGTTAAACAATATAAAGTTCATTACAATATGAAAGACAAACATATAAGGTAACCATACCTTCTCGGAGAAGATTCAAGTGATGAAGATTGTGGAGATAACCAGGTTTAAGAGAAGAAATGTTTCTCTTGTGTCGGAAATCAAGATTTGATCGGTTGAAGATATGAGATATGCAGTGTAGATTTGGTGATGATGAAAGGTTTTGTGAGGGAAACGTGAAGAAGATGTGGGGATTGTGAGAGATGAACAACTAATTAGAAGTCTTTTATAGGATCCGAAAAAATTGGTCGGGTTTTTAGGTCGGATGATCCATTCCATGTTAAAAGATTGAGAAGGCAGTTTTGGAGCCAAAAACCATATTTGATGCTTCATTATTGAGTGCCACATCAGCCCAACTTATTTTCAAATATATGGTAGATGTATATATATAAAATATAAAATAATATAATCATTAATGAAATCTTTTTTGAATTTCCTGTATAAATTTTTAAAGTCATATTTGTTTTTAGTTAAATTTTATTTTCGTAGTTTGTTTAGTTATGCCAATTTAGACGAAACTTCAAGTTTTTATCATTTTTGTCCCTGTCATTTTTGAAAGATGCCAACTTTGTCCAAAAAATTTAAGGTTGAATCAAATGATACAATTTTCAAGTTTGACCTGAACTGTAATTATTGGTCAAACTGTAATGACGATGAATAAAAGGGAGTTTGTAAATGTAACTGTTAAAATGAAGGAAATATGTGGTACAAGTAGAGTTTTTTGAATGGGACTACTAAAAAGAGAAGTAAATAAATGATGGTGTGAGAAAGAGACGACGTAAATGGGGGAAAAGTCTTGGTCTTATGAATATGTTGCAGGGATCTTAAATAGTGTTGGTTATTTAAAAAAAAAAACTTTAATTAGGTTAATTTTTTTTTTCTTTTCTTTATTGTTTAAAAATTTATTAAATGGATGACATTATGGTTTGAAAATTTGAGATAATCATTTTGAAATTTGTGTCTTAGACGTGGTGAGTTTGACTTTGTCGAGCTAGCCTTTATCGCTATTTATTAGATAAAAATGATGTTACATTAGATTGTTTTAACCATTTAATATTAAATTATGGTAATTTTGTACGCTGTTGTGCTTTTATAAATTGTTGATAATATATTCTTACGATGTTTTTGTTAATGGTTGTTGGTATATACTTACAACAAATATATAATATATAAAGTAAAACATATACGTTAATTAAAATTATATAAATTAAATTGTAATAAAGTGATAATTTAACAACAGTTATTTGTATTTATTATGAGCATGATATCACGTTAAATATAGCTAGATTCATATAACATAATGTTCTGATAGTGACATTACGATCTACTATATTAAGTATTTTATTTTAGATAGAATGGATTGTGTTTTAACTAAAGCTTTTGATTTTGATGGTATAACATTGTGTTTTTTCTTTTGTGTTTTTTGTTTTTGTTAATATAATTATGTTTTTTATATTCAGACGTATCAAAACTTATTACATCAACCGCTGTATATGTTTTTATATGCGACACGGGAGTATAGTAGTTACGGGTAAATGAGCTTTTGCCCGTAAAACTTTTGATAATGAATAGAAATATTACATGTTAACAAGAGGTATACCCTAGAACTATCTAAATCCCATGGGCTTTCAAAAATCGGATAACATGGGCCTTGAAAGCGTCAACCTTATTAGGTGCAACATAGGTTTCAAAGGAGATAAAAGAATAGGTCCATCTCACACCAATCATTGAGTGAGCATTGGGTTCATCTGGTTTAACATAAGAGGAAAAAATGGGCTGCCAGCTCATGCCAAACGACAGTCCAAATCCCTATATGTAAGAATCTTTGTGTAACTAATAGATGAAGTGTTCTTTTATTTATTAGAAGATTAAATAAAACAAGGTATACCTTATTAAAAGTAGTATTTATATCCTTTCCAGTATGCATGATTTCTATCAATATGGTTACATAGACTGGAGGGTATGGGGGCCGGCCTTGCCTCGGCGAGCCCTGGTGCCGGACACCCACACCGCCCCTTGAGGTTTGTCCCGGCTTCTCTGTCGCCTGAAGACGTCATCGACGGGCCTCTTTTTCTCTCCTCTTTGTATTCTCTCATATCTCTCTCTCTCTCTCTCTCTCTCTCTCTCTGTCTCTCTAAAATCAAATCAGTTTATTTTTTCTTAAGTGTTTTTATAAATAGTGTGGGACCCCATCCTCCACCTCTTTGGTCCATCCCACTTAGGTCCATCCTCACTCCCAATGACGTGGCGTCCTACGTGGCGGCCCACCCTCATGGGGATGACTCTCCCCATACCGTCCAATCTTATTTTAGTAACTACCCAATTTATATTCTCCCATTCTATTAGGACTTTATGTTAAGTGTTTTTTTGTCTCTTTTACCATTTTTAAATAAATGTGCTTCTTCTAAATGACGTCAATATCTCATTCTTTTGAATAACATAACATGTTCAAAGTTGTTTCAAATTCACACATTAGAAGAGAAAAGTCTGTCTTAGTGTTATATTTCTTAGCTTTTATTGTGTTTTTTTGTTTGGTTTTTTATATCACATTATTTTGTATAGAAATTTATATTTTATTATTTTTTTGTTATATATTTTTATTTACCTTGCGTTTTTTTTATATTTTTTATCATTAGGTTTTAGTTGTTGTGTCTTATGTAAGTTTAATAATGACATCTAATCTTCAATATATATGTATGTATATTATTATTATTAATATTTTTATTTAAGAATATGTGTGATTGTTAAATTAATGACATCACATTTCCTTGGTAAAAGGATGACTAGCCATAATGTGTTTTGTCTGTAAAAGTTATAGAGTGTACTTGATTACATTGAGAAGTTCAATATGTCCCTTCTTAACAAAAGTTATAGGGTGTTCTTGATTACATTGAGAAGTTCAATATGTCCCTTCTTAGCAAATAACTTTGAAAATCCCAACTGTTATATTTAAGGCATATATACTATTTGCAACTTCCCACTAACCTATATTTACGTGGTTTTTCGATAACCATATCTAAGAAATACTTTCTCAGTTATATTCATTTGTATGTTCATTTGTACATTTATTCGAGGATTGGAGAGGATTCAAGTTCACTGACTTCACCTTGTAATTCTTTAGTTCTGTTTTGTTTTGTTTTCGTTTCAGTTTCTTTTATGTACTGTATGTCTTGAGCTTCTTGATTAAGACCTTTTTTATGAAAATCGCGTTCTTTCAAAGAAAAAAAAGTTGATTTCATATTCCAGTTGCTGTTTTAAGGTGTGTAAGCATTGTCTTTTTGTGCTTTTCCTTTGCAATTGTTAGCGAGTTTCTCAATCGAGTTTTACCTTTTTTTATTGTTTTTTTTTTTTCCTTTTTTTCAAGTATTGTTATATGTTGTTTAGCAATTTCACATGTTTATGTTCATAAATGTTAATTTATCGTAATTAAATGTACATTGTAGGAAAGTGTTACCATGACGGAGATTCCGATTGACTTATTTATGTTTGAGATATTGCCAAATCTTACTGCAAAAGACGTAGGCCGTTATAAGTTGGTGTGTAAAGAGTGGTGCTCTTTCCTGTCAACGGTATTCTTTGATAGGCTTCATTGTCATAAGATGCCATCGTTAACCATGATGCAATTTGTTTTAATAACAGGAGGCATACATCGTCCACTTCGTACACTTAGTTATGGTTCAGCGAATATTTCTTTAACTGAAATTGTGAAAGTGCCTTTCAAAACTCGGGCAGAATATATGATGATCTTAGGTAGTTTGGATGGAATGCTATGTGTCTGTCTAAGTAACAATTGTCAGTTGTTAATATGGAATCCTCTCACCAATGCCTATAGGAACTTGTCAATTCCTAAGAAATATGGGTTTTTCAAAGTAAATTTTGATGCTGTTGGCTTTTATGTGGATTACTTGAAGGATCACAAGCTTTTACATGTTGTATTTAGGCGTAACAATCAGTCGGTTTACATTTACTCCATGGAAAGCCAATGTTGGAGGCAAATAAAGTTTGTTAAAGACTTTATTTTAGATGATCAGACCGTTCAATGGTCATGGGGGACTTTGTGTTGTGATGGATTATACTTCACGGTAGGTTCGTGTTGGGATTATAATGTGGCGTTAATTGTTCGCTTTGATGTGAATTTAGAGACATTTACTAAAGTTTCCTTTCCCTTTGATGAGTATGAAGTATATTTTAGTGGGTCTTTGGTTAATGTTTCTGATGTACTTCATTTTTTTGTTCTTCATGGTGAATTTGATGTTTCTGTTGATTTGTGGAAGTTGAAAGGTGAAGAATGGATAAGGATTTTGTCTGTACCTGATATTGGTTGTATTCCATTGCCTATAAAATGCTTTGTGAGGTACATTGGTTCAAGTAAGAAGTGGTTGTTGATGACTGATTATGGGGATGTGTATGAATTTGATTTGGAGGTGAGGAAAGTTGATAATTTCTTTCCTGTTATCAACTTTAATGCATTAAAAGGAGCAGTGTACTCTGAGAGCCTTATGTCTCCAAATATTTAAATCTACGATGTTAGGTAATTTACTTTGTTTTATTTTATTTTTGTATGTTTGTTATGTTTTTCATTTGTATTGTAATGTACTTTGGTAATGTTAGAAGATATTTTATTTTTGTATTGTATTTTAGTTGCTTATGTTCTTTGTTATATATATGGTTATCAACTTCTTAGAGTAAGTTGTATGTTGTGTATTAAAAATTGTTGACTTCTTGTAATTACATAAGCAGTATGATAATATGTGATGTGTAAACTTGGCAGTTAATTATTTGAATAAATTTTAGCAGGTATAACCCCTAATGTTAAAGATTAGTTATTTTATTTTAAAAAAAAAAAAGCGAAAGTAGTATAAGGTAGTTATTGGAGTGGTTATTATTGTGTTTTTTATTTTATTATGTTTTATTTATTTATTGGTTTTTATTTATTGTGTTTTTGTTTTATTGGGTTTTTTTATTATTGGAGGGCTAAAATAAACTCTAAATGTGGGGCATTTTCCAGTTTTTGACTTATATATGTTTTCAACACTTTATATTAAGAATATGGTGGTATTTTTATGTATTATAATGTTTTATGAGAAGTAAGCGGTTATTGTTATATGAATTCCACTCAATAGTAGTTGTTTATCTTTAATGACTGAAATTCATTAAAGTTGTTTAACTTTAGAAATGGAATCCTAAAAATCATTAATTGTTTTAACTTTAATGACTGAAATTCATTTTTGTTGAATAATATATCTCAGTTTCCCCCTTGGTAAACCAGTATCAAAATAAACAATATTACATGGGTTGAGCCAGCCCTTGGTAAAAAATAATATATCTCATTTGTTGCTTGTATTCCAGGGCTATTGGACACCATTAACAGGCATGAAGATAATGCAATCACATTGGGAAACAGGAACAAGATTCTTGAAGAACAAGTAAAAAAAAATGGGTAAGGGGAACAGGATGTTGAAAGTAAGCCTAGGGTTTAGTTATTCTTGGTGTATTATGTTAAAATTAGTCAGGATGTGGGTTGTGTTTGTTTGGTCTATGTGAACAACTATTGGGCTTTTGTAAGTGTTATGTATTGTTTATGGTATGTATTTGCAGTTAATTTAGTGGAATGTATGGGTTTTTGTAAGTTTGACAGTGTTGTATGTAAAGGCAGTATGATTAATACTTGATATTTTGAGTTGTTTGTGCGGTTACATATAATATTGCGTTTTTATATGACATGATATAAATTTTGTTTTGTGTTATTTTACCGGATAAGGTGTATTAGAAAGTTGGAGATATCATCTGCTATGTTGCCTTTTCTATATATATATATATATATATATATAGAAGTTTTGCCGTTCAAAAAAAAAATCAACTGCTATGTTAGTGGTTACTAATCCTTTTATTACGTGATTAGTTATTAAGCATTTCTCTCCCATTGTCTCCAGTCTTTTATGGGTTGACGTTTCTTTGTCACATCTTCCTATTTATATGATTATAGGGTAACATTTTAGTCAGAATTGTTCCAGATATTTGAGCAAAGAAAAGTTGTTGTTTGTAAGTATCTTTTCTTCAATTTGTTACTTTGCCTTCTATTCTTCATAACTATGATTTACACTTTGATGATAAAGTGAATTGGACTAACATGTGTTGATCTAATGTGAGCAGATAATCAATATTTGTTATGTCGGAGTTGCTTGTAGAGATATTAATGTTTGGTATTTTTACAAAACTTTCTGCAAGAGATATAGGTCGTTGCAAGTTGGTGTGCAAAAAATGGTTGTCTATCCTGTCCACACCAGAGTTTCCATTAATTCATTGTCGTAGTACGTCAGCGTCAGCTACCAAGTGGGTGCTTGCGAAAGTAGATCGTTGTGGTTTTCTTGCAAAATTGTTTTATGCAAGCACGTTTTGTGGTCCTAAAATGATGTCTGTTAAACCATTCAAAACACGACCAGATGAATTGATGATATTAGGGAGTTTGGATGGAATGTTATGTGTGTGCCTGGAAGAGACTTCTCAAATTTTAATTTGGAATCCACTTACACAGGCAAGTACAACTTTGTCATCATGTGAATCTCATGGTTTCTTCAAAAAAGATTCTGATTCTGCTGCTTTCTATGTGGATTCTGCAAATGAGTACAAGGTTTTACATGTTATAAGAAGACGTGGCATAGAGGCAGTTCATATTTATTCTACCCGTCTACATTCTTGGAGGAAAATTACGGACATTCTGTCTTTTAAGCATGGTGGAAAATGGTCATTAGGTACATTGTGTGGAGATGGCGTATATTTCATTGTTGATTCATGTTCTGGTGATTGTGTGCAGTCAATTTTACGTTTTGATGTTAACCTAGAGCAATTTACAAGTGTTCCATTACCATGTGATTTTTATGGATGAGGTTTTGATGGATCTTTGGTCAGTATTGCTGGGCAACTTCACATTTTTATGCGTTATAAATATGATATGTATTTAGTTGGTTTGTGTAAGTTGGGATATGAAGAATGGATTAACTTATAGGTTCTGCCTTGTATTGGTGTTGTTCCATCGAGTTTCCTCGGGTTTGTAGAGTATGTAGAGTCTACTGATGAAATGCTGTTGATGACTACTTGTGGGGATATTTATATGTTAGATATGAAAACTATGCGAGTTGGGTACTACTTTCCTTGGAAGCACATGACTGCCTTACAAGGGTCTGTCTATTTTGAGAGCCTTGTGTCTCCAAATTACTAAAGGTATCAAGCTTCTCTTTTTCTTTATGTTTTGATGTATCATGTTTGTTTATAGTTTATGTTATTGTCTTTAGTATTTTTAGTAATTTAATGTTAATATAGTAGTTTATTGTGTAAGGATCTTCTAATGTTTGATATTATGTTTTATTATTTGATATATGGATGATGTTTAATGTAGTATTATTTAATATATGAATGATGTTTAATGTAGTTTCTGGTTCGGGTAGTGTAACAAATTGTATACAGGTTTTGTATTTTTAATTTGGCATTATATATACAGATTGTTAAATGATCAAGTCAACTCTATTGTGGTTTGCAAGTTAAACCATTGTGAAAGTTACATCCAAAATGATCGTGTGACTAACAACATAAATTGAAAATCCTAAAAGTTATAGTGATTTCATATTCAATTTTAAAATAACCAAAAGTTTCTTTAAGTTGAAATTAGAAACATAAACTCAAAGTTATGATTAATTATCCAATTGTAACCCAAGCTTAAAGTTTATCATATTTTATTATATGTTCAAATTAGAAACGTAAACTCAAAGTTATGATTAATTATCCAATTGTAACCAAGCTTAAAGTTTATCATATTTTATTAAATTCATTGAAACATTCCAAACAGCATGGGTCCATTTTTGTGTTTGTCACCGGAAGTCTTGCAATGTTTTTTTATTTTTGGTTCCATGTTATTGAAAAAAAGTCAAGCTGAATTTAGAATTCATGTCATTGTTTTTGAAAACACAAAAATACATAAAAAGATACTACATTTAAAATATTCAAAAAATAATATTTCGGCTATTGAGTTGATTAATAAAAGACAACAATATCTTGAATTGTCTTATAATAATGTTAATTGTGTTTTTCGCAACAGATATATGGCAGGCAACCAGTGACTTGAGTCAAGATGCGATTATCTTAATTATTACATTAAAATGTATGCAGATATAAATATTTTTATCACTATTCGTCGTTTTAACATAGCTTAAAATTTTGATGTGTTATTTTAAACTATTGATTATAGCTCATGTAGTGTTTCATTTATTCAATTTATTAAAAAAAAAACAAAACATGGTTGGTTAGTTGTTATTTTTTTGATAAAATAAATGGTGTTGTGACGTAATTTATGAAACTTCCACGTATTTACAGTTAGCAGGGTATCCATGTTTTATGCTCAAGTTTGTCAGCGTTGCATATATATATATATATGATTATATGTATGTATGTATAAATATAATCGTAAAGGAATATTTGAGTTCTTTAACCTCTGATTATATCATTAGTTTGTATAAGTATATCTGGTTTCCGTCGTTTTAACTTTTAAATAAAAGATGGTCGATGAGGTAGGTGTTTCATATTCATATTTAATTTCATTGCTTTCTTTTGTTGTTACTTGTATTTAATAGTTGGTTGCATGTCTTCTTATAGCTATGTTTGTTGTTACGTGTGTTGCTTGTGTACAAATATGTTATACAATTGTGTTTTTGTCATTGTGTTTTTATGTCATTATTTTTGTGTATGTGTGTGTGTCATATAATTATATTACATGTGCAGCTTCACCTTTTAAAAACATTAATCCTTTACAAGTTATTCATTTTACCAAACACTTGATAACTTCAATGAAAAAGGATTCTTTCAAAAGGTCAATCCTGAAACATTTGCCTTCTTGCTGGCTTTCTACCATCTCATCAACAAGTCATGCACCTTGGGGTACTAAAAAGACAGAAAGTTGGGTAGATGTCTTGTAAGAGGGGCTTCTGCAGTTCAGTGACAACAAGTTTGAAAAACTTGTGCCATACTCAAAGAACATAGCATATGCTAGGATCATGGTTGTCAAGATTTATCATACACAAATAAGTACAGACACCAAGAGTGTGAAAAGCTTACATCAGGGGGATATCAATTCCTAGGCGATAAGCTTAGTGTTTTGACCGTACACATGCAACAGATGTTTTCCCATCCGCTGATTGAAGAATATTATGTTGCTGCTGCTGTTGCTGAAAAGTCCAATGATAGTCAAGTAACTGAAATATATCATCAAAGATTCAATATCTCATTGATTCACCATCATAAAAATTGAAGCTCAAATTACTGATGAGATCCAAGCACTGATGAAGATTAAAGCACTGCCCATTCAAGGTCTGATCACACTTTGAAGAAAGCACTGATGCTCAACATCAGTGCTTATACTACAACAGTGGAATGAAGAATCAGTGTTTATGTATCAGTGGTTAGAATGTAATCAGTGTCTGTAGTGTCAGTTGTAATAGATCAGCGGTTAGAGGCTGTACTGTTCCATTTAAGGAGTTTTCTCCTTCATCACCAGTCATCTTGTACGATCAACCATTGAGCTCAGGCTGAGGGGGAGCTTAGTATGTAAGCATGCATGTAATCTTTTGATTGTAATCTTTCGACTAATGAGAAACATGTGTTTATGAAAACTATTTTCCCTTAGATTGTGTTTACAAAGTTTGATTCCACTTCCGCTGCATTTAATCTCATTTTACTTTCATTCATTTGTTCAATTATGACAAACAAACACAATCATAAGAAACTCAGATCCTAACAAAAATAAAAGTAAACGTGAAGTCTCTGTGTTGTGTGTAATCTTATATGTTATACAATTGTGTTTTTTGTTATTGTATTTTTTATGTTGGTACTTTTTAAGTAGTTTGTATGTTATGTATACCATTCTTTTTAAGTAGATTTGTGTTACTTATCATAAACGGACTGTACGGATGAAATTATCATGGCAATCTGAATTTAAATATTAAAAAAACCAATGCATCGTACTACAAACGTAAAAAAAGGGGGATCGAAAAGTAAATGTAAGATATATGTTTTTCGGGTTTTCAATATAAACTGAAACTCTATTGCTGTAACATTTCTGCTTGCTGGAGTTTCGTAATCAATAATTTCGAATTCGTTTTAGACCAGTTGAAAAAACAATCGTCACCTAAGGAAATATGTTGTTGGGATTGAACCCTACAATAGGAACAGATAATGAAAGCAAAACCGGTTCACAACAGTGGATTCTTAATAAGCAGCTGATTACACTAGACTTTCCCCTTGAAAGTGATTATAACAATTGATGGCTCATATCCACTGTTCGTATACAACTGCTGATACCCTTTCAACTGCTGACAAAGCCCTGAAGAAGTAAACACTGCTGGATCTATCTACTGATGACAAAGCACTGCCTAATCAAGGACTGATCAACCTTGAGGAAAGCACTGATGAAAGGAGAGAGCAGTAGTTCAATGTGTTATCTGTTTTATATATATAGTCAGTGGTTAAGAATAGCAGTGTTTGTATAGGAACAGTTGTTACAGGTTGTTAGGCTGTTAGACGTCGCTTTCATGGTGACGTCAGCCGAGATGCCTCAGTGGTTTGGATTGTCTATAAATGGAGCAGTACTCTGTACTGTTACACTTGATCGTTTTGAGTGAGTTCTTCTCCTCAATTCAATCCTTTCATCTTGTGCAACCAACCACTGGAGTATCAGGCTGAGGGGGAGTTTATTTGTAAGCATGTTTGTAATCATTTGATTTACTTTGTAATCTTTCGACTGATGCAATTCATGTGGTTATCAAATCTATTTCTCTTTATGAATGTGTTTACAAAGTTTGTTGTTCATTTCCGCTGCACTTTACATGTTTTCATATTCATTGATTATCCAAATTACACAAACAAACACAATCATGAGAGCCTCTGATCCTAACAATTGGTATCAGAGCTCGGACAGTCAAATTCGATCTAACAATCAATTTGACATAACAGTTCAGCTCAAAATTCATTGATACTAAGGTTGGTTGTATTCAGTTGAAAAACAGAGTAACGAGTAATCACGTTTAAAGTAAATATTCAAAAACTCTGTAAAACAACCAAGATGTCACAGGACACACAAATTTCATACAACAAAGTAATGTCATGCATAAATCAACCATAGTTTTCAAATCTGAAAATATATCTGATAATTATGGTATAATTAGTTACGAAAATTGATTTTAATTGTTGTTTTGAAATTCGTGTTGTTTCCATCATATTTGCTGCTAAAGTGTGTACCTCATGACAACAAAACCTGTGTTTAATTAAATAACATTAGTGTTTTGTTTACATAAAAAGAGGGATATCAAAACTTTGGCTACAAAATTTTATGTGTTGAAAAACAGGTTGGGAATCCTGTTGAAAAGGACCAAATCAACTCTGTTATAAACACATTAAGAAAATCAGGTGTTGAAATAGTCCAATTCATATGTAACGTGAGATTTGACATATGCAAGTACAAAATATGGTCAGATCTCTCAAAAACATTACTGCAAAATGATTCTGGATTAAGTATTTCTTCAATAAAGACATCCCAGTAAGTATTTCATTACTTATGAATGGGAAGGGTAAAAAAAAGGGAAGAAGGAATATCACAATAACTCAGAAGTGTGTTTATCTCAAAACTTTTGAAGTCAAAAGAAAAGAGTATAAATATAAAACACTTTAGAGTCAAAAATAGGGGTAAAATGGTCATTAAGCAACTGTGTGCATTCATTGAGTCAAGAAAGTTCAAGTAAAAGTAGTATCTCCAGAGAATAAACTTTCAAATGGACTAGACAAATTTTCAGAATCATCACATGGTAACAAAATCTACACCAGGGTTTTCGAAAACTCATGTGATCTTGTGTCCTCATTTTTCTATTGTAAATCAATCAACAAGAGAATGGTACTAAACAGTGGTCAAAATGTATTTAAAATTTTATACCACTGCTGACAAACCACTGACCATTTTCATAAGCTTGAGGTTGATATGATTAGGAGTTTCGGTGAAGAATTATGTCAGATTCTTTTTGATGTTGTTTTCAGAAAATCCTTTACTTATTTTTCTGAAAAAGGATTCTCTCGAATAAGGCAGGATGTATCATTCTTCATTTTTTCTTAAGAATAATATATTTTGAATCTTTACTGGTTTTTGATAGTAAAAGTTTCAATCTCCTATCAGGATGTATAACCTTTATTTTTGTTGGCTATATTATCCTCAAAACAAATCAAAAGGAATTTGGTACATGTGTTAAGGTCATATCTAATTCAAGTTTGTCTTAAAACTGACCAAAGATTGATTGCCAAAAGACCTTGAAATACTGGGGTACTCTTGTTTAAATTTAAATATTATAGCAAGGTTGAGTAGCCTTAGTAAAAAGTTTACATCATCTGGGGTACTAAACCACTGTCAAGGAGTTGTAAAAGCTTCAAAATATTTAAATTACATGTGGCAAAACCTTGAATGAAAATTCTCAAAACAGTTGCTGATATACTAGTCTTTCAAATCTTTACCATTACCCCTAACCACTGCCTTGCTTAAACGTCTGATTCATAAATTCTGTCCACTGCTGACAGTCAACCTCTGTTCTCTCATTTCCTTAGTAAACACTGTTGTTCAAAATCAGTGTTCTATCCACTGATGTGCTATCTACTGATAGTAAAAATCATCCACTGTTATCACATTATTACCGTTGTAACCACTGATGCTTGCTTCATCGGCGGCTCTCAAAACAACTGTCCTCCGTTTTCATCCATTTCACCAGAGGTTGGCACGTGGTCAGTTTTTAGCCCCCAGATCCTTATAACCGCTGCCACATCAGCGTCCATTTTCCTTTTCCCTAAATAAAACCCTGATCAAAACCCCAAATAGGGCTTTACACTGTCGAATTGAATTCCAAAAATTCTCTTCTCAAAGCAGTTTCCAACTTCCATTTCAAATCATTCTTCGTCTTTCTTTGTCTGTTCAATCTTCATTTCATCAAAATGACAAAATCAAAATCAAAATCGAAATCAAAATCATCATCATCTTCCAAAGAGGTCGCTCAAACGGCCACGGATACCATTGAAATACCATACAAATCCCCTCACAACTATTTGGGTCTTCTCACAAAACTCACCAACAATCACACATTCGATTCAATCATCGACACTATATCTGCATCAAAGTACAAAACTTTGATAACAGCAGATGCTCCCATATATCAACAAACCCAAAGAGAGTTTTGGAAAAATGCCACCCTTGACAAACAAGGTGAGACAGTCACAGCCATTAACTCCTCGATACAGGGTAAAGCCATTCAAATTACTCCACAATCAATCTCAGAAATCTTTAAACTCGATGATCAGAAAGGTAAAACTTCTTTTGATAAAACCGAGTTGAAAACTGATTTTCTGAAAAGAGGATATGCAGAACAATCAAAGGTAGATACCTTACAAAAAGGTTACTTCCCTTCTGCACCAAGATTTTTATTTCACACACTTTTGATGTGTGTTTTAAATAAAACAACAACGTTTAACGAAATACCATTGAAGATTCAATGTCTGGGCTATGCTATTTTAAATAATGAAGATTACAACTATTCCCAGGAGATCTTTAATGACTTGGTAAAAAATGCTGATAGCAAAGCATTTTTACTTTTTCCAAGATTTTTAAGCTATTATTTTAAACAAAAATTTGGAAAAGAAAATGAAAATTTGCTCAAACAGGGTGTCCATTTTCAAATAAAAGGGTTAACAACTGAAACATTTTCTAGAATGATGGCACCAATAAAAACAAAAGCAGAGGTTCCTGAGCAGAATTTAGTAGTTACCACTACTCCTCAGACATCTGCTGTTGAGCCCACTGCTCCAGGTGATCATAGCAGCACAACCACTACTTTGAAACCCACACCTGATATTACCAAAAAGACCAAAAAGAAAACATCCAGAAAACCCACCAAACCCAAAACAAAGGTAACTCTGGAAGATGAGATCCCAGAGGAACTGCCAGTGACAACACAAATGTCACCTAAAACCACTGCTGCTACTTCCTCACAACAGTTGGTAGAAAGATCTCCACCCTTACCTCAAACTCCTCCTGCATCCTCACAAAAGGATCAGGTTGTATGCACAGGGACCCCACATTATGAAGCTCTGGATCCACTTGGCTGCATCTTCCACAGTCCTGATCCCAAGGACATGTCTCTTTCAACTCCCATCCCCTCACCAATCATACTGCCACAATCCATGATACCTTTGTTGCATGCAGTTGATATAGCTCAGACACAAACCAGTTCCTCTCTATCACCTATCACTGAGAGCATACTTCCACAAGTGACTGGGTCTGAAGCTACTACCTCTACTATCCCAGCAACAACTGAGGAGGTTACACCCCTTGAGTTACAAGTAACTCTTGGTGATAGTTCAAGTGGAGCAGCAACTACAAGTGATGGATCAACAGATCTTCACTTGGACAGTTGTTTCATCAGTAAGACTCCCTTGAAGGCAATTTCTTCCATAGCACCTCTGGCAACCACTAGTGAGTTTGTTTTGACCACTGGTAAAATAACAAGGTTATCAAGTGCTGAAGAAAGAAGTCCCCAGTACCAAGAACAAGGGGCATCAATGAATGATTTTTGGGACTCAGTTCCTAAGTCACACATTGATACAACCACTGCTGGTGGGGATTCAGGTGATCCCATTAAGTTGGGTGATGATTCAAAATATCAAGAATTGACGGGCAGAGTTGAAAAACTTGAAACATCTGTTACTGAAATAAAGGATATAGTGCAACAGCTGTTAAAAGCTCAAAAAGCACAATCCACTGCAGTTCCACCTCAAGCACCTGCTCCACCACAAGCACTTGCTGCAAATGAGCTCTGGAATATATTTCAACCCATGCTTGAAAAACAAAAACAAATGGCTGATCAGAAGCATGATATACATGTGCAAATGCTGACAAACATGGTGGAGTCAAGGTTCAAAGATACTCAAGCAGACATAAAGGCTATAAAGGCCAGCATCCAAAACACCACTGGCAAAGCTCCTTCTACTCTACTATTCTTTGATAACCCCCTTGCAGATAATGCCAAAAAGAGGGAGATAATGAAGCAAATGAAGAAAAAGGGAATAGAACATGGCCTGTGTGTTGAACCTGAGCAAGAAAAACAAACATCTAAACCACCTCCCACAAAAACTCAAACTTCCATCCAAACAGTTGAAACGTCAGTGGTTTCAAAAACTGCTAGCCAAACAGCTGCCACTTCATCACACACCACCACAACCACTACTCTTCCATCATCATCATTACCTCCTGCTATAAGGCAGAAGACAACAGATGTTACAACATCTGTTGTAATGACAACAGTGGTTGAAGCACCAGTTGTTTCAACGGCTGCTTGTCAAACCACTGATCCACCCAAAACATCATCTGCCTCTCCTACAATAAAAAGGAGAAGGGTTTTCATTCCTGTTGATGATTCTCCATCACCACCATCAAAAACAACTTCACTGCCTTCAACCCCTGCTCAAAAGCAGAAGACAACTACTGACAAAACAGTAGCTGTAATGACAACAGAGGTTGAGACACCAGTTGTTTCAACAGCTGTTAGTCAATCATCCACCACTGCTCTCATCATTCCCACATCATAACCAAAAGTACCTCCGCAAATAAAGCTTCACAAAAGAAAAAGAGAAACAACTCAGGCAACTGATGAAAAATATGATCCTGTTGTTGCTAAATATCCACTGGAACTAGAAGCTGTGAAAAATGAGATGAAACAATTTTATACTGAGGATGATCCTTCAAAAAGACGATTTCCTTCTCTCATAGGCTTCATAGTCCCAAAAGACATGGATGAATATCTCGAGATGAAAGCAAGGCAAGCAAAGATTAGAGCTAAACTCGAATGCAAAGATCAAGGTGATGAAGCCATTTATGAAAAATTGGAATTTTTGCTCACAAAAGTCAAGCTGATGGAAAACTATGCACAAGATCTGAGCAAAGAAAAGGCAGATCAACGAAAAGCAATGAGAAAAGAATATCTTGCATATATAATGAAAGAAAAATTCTATTCAGCTGAAGAAAAACAGTTTGAAGAATGGCCAATGATCGCTTTAAAGCATGAAGCTAACAGAATTGAAAGGATTAAAAATGATCCAAGAAAGAAGAAGACAACTCCTAATTGGAACAAATATAAAAAGCTCATTGCTGATCTTACATCCGAATACAAAAAGAAAAAACAGGAACTGATAGATGCTAAGGTGGATACTGCTGAAGCCATAGCAAAATGGAGAAAGCAGTATACCGACGAAGCTTATGAAAGGCTGAAGAAAAGAAGGACAACAGTCCCAGACACTTCAAAAAGGCCTGACTACAAAAATCTAGAACAGCAGCTTGACACTCTTAAAACACTGATCACATCAGCTGATAACCCTATCCTTGCGGAAAACCAAGAAAAAGGAAAACTGCTGACCAGTGAAGAAGAAAAAGAAAAGGAAGTTGAGTACTTCACAGATGCCATCAAGAAAATGGATCTAAAAGAAGATAGCTCAGTGAAACTTCAAAACCTTTTTAAAAAGGTATTAACCAAACCTGCATCACCAAACACTTCAACAGAAATGACAGACATTGAAAGGCAAGAGCTGATTGAAAGAGAAACTGCAGAAGATATAGTTGCAGCAAATGATGTCATCGAAATGGCCTTCAAACAAATGTCTGAAAGTTTAAAACTTTTCACAAGGCCAATATCTCCAAACTCATCTCTGAATAAATCTCTCCCAAGAAACCCATTGGGTTTAAAAGTACTAAAGTGGATGTCTGATCAAAAGACCCATGTATTGACTCTAGTCAGATCCAATGACGAAGTGAAGTACATATCAAGGAAAGAAGCACTTTGCCTTAGTGTTGAAGATTTGCAGGATCTCCTTGAACTTACACTGTGCAGGGATGAGGATGATACAAGTTCCAGAGACTTTGAAGCAGAATTTAAAAGACAAGCTAAGGAACTTCTGATGAGGAATAAAGATCCAAAATAATGAAGGGTTTTGGCATCATCTGTTCCAGGGGGAGATTGTTGGGATTGAACCCTGCCAGAGGAACAGATAATGAAAGCCAAAACCGGTTCACAACAGTGGATTCTTAATAAGTAGCTGATTACACTAGACTTTCCCCTTGAAAGTGATTATAACAACTGATGGCTCATATCCACTGTTCGTATACAACTGCTGATACCCTTTCAACTGCTGACAAAGCCCTGAAGAAGTAAACACTGCTGGATCTATCTACTGATGACAAAGCACTGCCCAATCAAGGATTGATCAACCTTGAGGAAAGCACTGATGAAAGGAGAGAGCAGTAGTTCAATGTGTTATCTGTTTTATATATATAGTCAGTGGTTAAGAATAGTAGTGTTTGTATAGGAACATTTGTTACAGGTTGTTAGGCTGTTAGACGTCGCTTTCATGGTGACGTCAGCCGAGATGCCTCAGTGGTTTGGATTGTCTATAAATGGAGCAGTACTCTGTACTGTTACACTTGATCGTTTTAAGTGAGTTCTTCTCCTCAATTCAATCCTTTCATCTTGTGCAACCAACCACTGGAGTATCAGGCTGAGGGGGAGTTTATTTGTAAGCATGTTTGTAATCATTTGATTTACTTTGTAATCTTTCGACTGATGCAATTCATGTGGTTATCAAATCTATTTCTCTTTATGAATGTGTTTACAAAGTTTGTTTTTCATTTCCGCTGCACTTTACATGTTTTCATATTCATTGATTATCCAAATTACACAAACAAACACAATCATGAGAGCCTCCGATCCTAACATATGTTCAGCTTGAAGTATATCATGCCATCCAACAACACCGTACCTATGGTAAGAAAAATATGAAAAATTTTGTTAGTAATATATACACATTGGGTAAAAGAAAAATAATAACTAAGATAATAAATTGATTGACAAACCTTCTTTGACCATCAATGTTGTGTGTACAAAGATTCTTAAACCAAGTATTTCCTTTAACAACTTTGATCCTTACTTCAGAAAACTCATTTAAACCACTTAAGTCAGTAATTAACTTGGGAAGGATCTACATTTTGTAAGAGCGTTAAAAATATAAATGTTATTAAATGAAAAACACTAAAAAAAACTAACATAAAAGAGGATAGTATAATACCAATTGATGAGTTACTGTCATTGCAAAAAAAAGATAGTTAGGATCGTCACTAACTTGTCGATAACCTTCCACATTGCTAATATGTTCATATTGTTGCTCGATCAAAGGAGTGTTGTTTAATAAAACTTGATGACCATCTTTATTGAATATGATAATATTAAAATGTTTCACGTCCTTTATTTGAAAACACAGAATATCCCCAGGATTTAACCTTAGATCTTCAATAAATTTAAACCAACCATCAGCAATACAATAATCTGGCCCAATCTTTCTAATACGGACTTCCCATTGATGATACTCGGATACATTAAGTATAACCATGTTATCCGGTAAACGATAATCATAATGTTTTCTAATAAAAGTATTCGGTAGAACCTATAAAAAATAATTATTACAAATTTATGCGTATTATGTTTTTTTTAATAAATCGTAATAACAAAAAATAAAAAATAAAATCTATAAGAAAATTACGTACCGTTGGACTTTGTAAAGGATTTTGAATAATTTTACAAAACGGTTTTCTATACTCTTTATTTGGATCATGAGAGAAGAGGTTGAACTTGAAAGTACGATCACCAAGATAGTTGAGAATCATGAAGAAAGATTCATGGCCGAAGTAGTTTAAAACCTCACACCATCCATCCGTAAAGTAGAATACATCTTCTATTAATTTGATAACAACAGACCATGAATGCGTTTCATCAAATTTATGACTAACAGTTGAAGATTCTAACTTATTCATCCATATAAATCTACTCATACATAAAGGTATAGCCTGAAAACCAAAAAACAAAAGGCAAATTTCTTTCGAATAAAGGATAAAACAATACGAATCGTTATTTTAAACAAATAATACGGAAATGTATATACCCGTTGAAGGGATAGCGGATCAAGTATAGTTATGATAAAATTCGGACCATGACGATACATGTTAACCCAAACACGAAAAATCAGAAAGAAGACTAACAATCAAATAGTACTTGCAACACATACAATGAAACAAAAATTTTTGAGTATGTACTTATAAGAGAAAATTGCCAAATTATATTTAAAAATACGATTAAGTCAAAATTAGTTATAACTATTTATGTAAATTATTATTCAACTGAATATTGGCCAAAAAAAAATTAATGTAAATGTGTACTAAAAATTTAACCGATTTAAAAAATCTTAATAGTTATCTATTTAATAACTACCTACTACTCGTAATTGTAGGAGCTCTAATATACGTGTGTTAACTACTGCTTGTGATAATATTTGATGGACTTTCATCTTCTTAGGAATCACTTTTCATATTTGTTGTATAGATCGTCAAAGTGTTTGTTATTTAACCTACATTGACAATGAATGTGAAGTTTCTTCCGTCTCTGCTGATACTGATGAATATAATCTCAAGACTTCCGTCAAAAGCTTGTGTGTAAAGATTGGTTAGTCTATCTTTCAACACTTGAGTTTACTATGAATCATTGTCGTTTCATGCGCAAATTAGGTGATCATAAGATAATTGCCGTTAACCGATTATTGTGTGATATTCGTTATGTGGATAATGAATCCCCTAAATGTTTCTTAGGTAATAAAGTTCACATTCCCTTCACCGCTCATCCGTACAATATTTTATTTCTAGCAAGTTTGGATGGGATGGTATGTGTTTGCCTAATCAATACTCGTGAATTGGTAGTTTGGAATCCATTAACTCGTGTGTTCAAGATGCTATCAAATTCTAATTCACAGGGTTTTTTTAATCCGGATGAGGATAGTCTTGGGTTTTGTGTCAGCTCTTCTGGTGATTACAATATTGTGCATATTAAACGGACTCATATGATGTTGGCTGTTAACATTTATTCTCTCAGTGAAGGGTCATGGTCAACTCCAATGTTCTCAAACTACAGTCCATTTAATGTTGACGTCTATAGTTGGTCTGTAGGCACGTTTTGTGCAAATTGTTTGTATTTCGTATTGACTAGGTTCTGGTGTGTGGGTTACGCATGTGTACTTCGTTTAGATGTTGATATCAGGGTAATTTCTGATGTTGGATTCCCAGATACATTGGATGTGGAAGCTACAGGTCACTTGGTTAGTATTCGAGATCAACTCCATATGTTGGTTAGTACCGGATTCTATAGTGTGAATATGGAATTGTGGAAACTTGAAAATGAAAAGTGGTCAAAAGTATTTTTTTGTCCACTTGCTATTTCTATGCCATTGATGATTGGGTCGTCTGTGCACTATATCAACAGAAATAAGAAGTTCATTATAGTTCAAGAATGGGGTGATATTACTGATGTAACTGTAGAGGCAGAGGAAATGCATGTTTTTTTGCCTATCATCTTTACTCAAGGCCTGAATGGATCTGTTTATTTTGAAACTACAATTTCACCAAATGTTTAGTTATGCTATTTTATGTAGTTCTTTTATTGTTCTTTGTTGTTTTGATTAGTTAGTAGTTGATGTTTGTGGTTGTTTTTATGTGTGGTATAGTTTGTCACAATGAGATTGAATCTTTATGAATTAATGTGCTTATATTATCATGTTAAATATTCATTGAGAGTGTATAATTTTCATATTTTCTTTGTACGTATTTAATTATGATTACATGTGATTGTGTTTTAAAAACAAAAAGGTGTACTAAAAAAACACAATGGGCCCTTGGAGACCAAGCCCTTAGAGCAGCTTGGAAGCCCTTACCATTGTGCAGTTACGTAGACTTTGAAACTTCCCACGTTGTAATAGGTGCAGTTAATGATTAGTTTTTAGTTGAATGATTTTTTTTTAATATAGTCATTGTGTTTTGAGTATCATTGTGTCATTGTTTTTTATATATTTGATGATTTCTTTTGTAGTTGCCTATATTTAAATATAACATTGTGTAATTAATTCCTACTTTTTGCTGTCTTTCTCATTCTTTTTTAATAGTGGTTACATATTGTGTAGTTAAGGACAATTAGAAACTTCCCCCTTTGTAATATGTACAGTTAAGGAATACTTCTTACTGGATTGTTTTTTTGTTTTGTTTTTTTTTTTTGCTGGAATATTGTCATTTTATGTTTTGTTTATCATTGTGTTATTGGTATTCTGTTTTCTATATATTTGATTTTTTTGTAGGTGTCTATTTTTATATATTGTATTGTATAACTAACTTCCTATTTTTTAGGGGTGTGCCTATTGGCACACCATTTTGACTATCTACACACATTAAAAGGTCTTTTTTGTCTTTATATGCACACCCTGCAGTGTCGAACTGTGCCCAAAACGCGGCGTTTTGGTCCGGTTAACCAGACAAAGACTGACGGGTTTCTGACGGGTCTGTTGACCGGACCAAAACGCCGAGCTTTGGCCGCGTTTTGGTCCTGTCAACCAGACAAAAGACTGACACCCGGTCTGGTTGACAGGACCAAAACGCGGCCAAAGCTCGGCGTTTTGGTCCGGTAAACAGACCCGTCAGAAACCCGTCAGTCTTTGTCAGGTTAACCGGACCAAAACACCGCGTTTTGGCCACAGTTCGACACTGCAGGGTGTGCATATAAAGACAAAAAACACCTTTATGGGTGACTATCTACACACTTGGTGTGTAGATAGTTTGGCCCTTTTTTAGTTGTGGTTCTCTTTATTTTTCAATAATCCAATTATCATAAAAAACAATATTTTAATAAAAATGACAAAATAATATATAAAACCCAATGCCAAAAAAAAATCTACGATGTAATTATTTTCACAATTGTAATAACACAATGTTTGACAGCTAACATAGTAATTTATAAAAATAAGATTGATTAATAAAAAGTATATTCGTGTATGTGATTGATTAAAAAGTAACTCCATGTATGTGTATATGTTTACCTGTAAATTAGAAATGGTTTCTAATTTATGTTGTTATTTAATTAATTTTATTTACACCCTATCGCTCATAGTATGTGAAAACCGTTTACCACCACTACTCGTAGTTTTAGGAGTTTTTACTCACCTGTGTCAACTGTTAATTGGGGTAGTTTCTATGTAGGTATTCATTTTTCAAAGGAATAGCTTTTCGTATGTGTTTTCTTCCTCTCTGTATCAACGTCAATATTTCTAATTAAAGTATAATCGTAAGTGAATATGAAAGATATTCCATCTCTGTTAATATTGATGAAGATTATTCCAAGACTTCCGGCAAAGGAGGTTATACGGTGCAAGGCTGTGTCTAAAGAGTGGTTAGCCTATCTTTCAACTCCTGAGTTTGCTAGGAATAATTGTCGTTTCTTGCGAGTATTAGGTGACCAGAAAATAATTGCTCTTGACAAATCATCGTGTGCGATTCGTTATGTTGATGTTGCATCTCCTAGATGTGTTTTAGGCAATAATATTCACATTCCCTTCGATTGTCATCCATGTAATGTGATCTTTTTAGCAAGTTTGGATGGCATGGTATGTGTTTGCTTATGTAATACTGGTGATTTGGTTGTTTGGAATCCACTAACTCGTGTGTTCAAGATGCTGAGAAATTCTAATTATTAGGGATTTTACAATATGGATGATGATAGTCTTGGGTTTTATGTTGACTCTGCTGGTGATTACAAAATTGTGCACATTAAACGCACTCATTTCAGGTTGACTGTTAACATTTATTCGTTTAGTGAAGGTTCATGGTCAACTCCAAGGTTCTTAATTGGTAGTCCATATGATATTGTTGTTTATAGTTGGTCCGTTGGGACGTTTTGTAGGAATAGTTTGTATTTTGTACTGACCAAGTTCTGGTGTATGGGTAACACAGCGGTTCTTCGTTTGGATGTTGAGTCGAAGGTAATAGAAAATGTAGGTTACCCAGATACATTGAGTGTGGAATCTATAGGTCAGTTGGTGACTATACGAGATGAACTTCATATGTTGGTTAGTATTGGAATGTGTAGTGTAGATGTTCAATTGTGGCGTCTACAAAATAATACTTGGTCGAAAGTGGTGTCTTTTGTACCCCGTGTGTTTATGCCGTTGATGATAGGGTCATCTGTGTACTACATTGATGGGAATAACAAATTAATTATAGTACACGAATGGGGTGATGTTGCTCAGATAAACGTAAGGGCAAAGAAGATGCATGGTTATTTTCCTATCATCTTTACACAAGGCATTGTAGGTGCAAGCTATATTGAAACTGTAGTTTCACCACATGTTTAGTTATGGTTTTGTATTTAGTTGTTTATTGTTATCATTGTGTTATATACATAGAATTATGTTTGTGGTTGTTTTTGTGGTTGGTATTTTTTTTTGTATATGGTCATATGGAGAATCAATATTCGAAATAATGTGTTATTTTAATTGTTCTATTATGTTTATAATATGTTTGGTGTGTAATATTTTATGCCAGTAAATATAATCAACGTTTGTTTGTCATCGGTAGTTTTTTTTAACACTTTGTAAACATCTAACTTTCATATATCTTATCTAAGTTCATCTAGTGGTGTTATTAATTTCTACGTTTATCAATTTACAAATAACTAATTCATTTTAAATTGTGCCAATTAGATGTAAGATTTTAATTTAGTATGTTTGACAATTTGATGTATGACAATACAAGAATAGTTGTAGTTTCTAATCGCAATCGCATAAAAAAGTCATTATTATCTTAAATATGGAGACACTTTTTATGGAGTCACTTATTGATGTTCTTAATAGTTGGATAAGAAGTCATTATGATATTAAAATATACAGTGCATTTGGATGATGGAAATATTTACAGGAAATCACAACTAAATTTATATCTAAATATGAACTTCGACTACCGTTTACAAATTATAATTCTAAACAAAATATGTCATCCATGCCCTAATATAGTAATAATTGTCATCAAGGTTAGGCTACCAACCAACCAAAAAAACACAATAAACTGTTCCAACATGTCCAACCAAAAACCATCAAATGATGACGACAAAAGGCATTAGTTTATATACGCAGACATCTGCATCATTAGCAGATAACGTTAACTGCTAAGCTTGGCTGACTGCATCCACATGCGTCAACATGAGGAGGTTTCCTAATTCTACATAAGTTAAATGCATAATGTCACCCGCGGTAATATCATTTTCTGTCATGAAACTTGGCCACCCTTCTTCAATCGCATACCTAAATCCATTTCCATCCTTCTGTCTCTTAACTATCTTCACAACTATTTTCCCATCCATGTTTCTGACATTCATCTGATGCACCTTCTTTGTTAGCCTTGCCCTGTTTACAACTTCTACAGGTAATCGCTGCATTGATGTTAGAGTTAACAAGTATATTAGCCGTGTTGGAATATAATTGTCAGCAGGAACAAATATCAATTGTTAATTTACGAATAAACATAATTTAGTATCTATTATGTATTATAGTTATTGTATGAAGGCTATAAGTGGAGTTATACTTTATTGTTTAGAAAAAAAAAACGACTGTTTTAAGGTTTTTTTGTTGCAAACCAAGTTCAATTGTTATGTGTTTAACTGGTAATTCTGTACGTATAAATAGGCTCATGAACGGTGTTGTAAATTGTTCTCATTAAATAACAGAAATGACATACCATTCGATAATTTGATTTCCTGTTGAATCGATACGCACTACTTTCTTGAACATAATTTTGACGTGCAATTGCTATGTTAATCAATTTAAAAATAGTTACTTAAATATTGTGTTTTTTTGGCTTTTGTGTAATATCCTCGGGAGATCCTGATGACATCAATTGCTTTTTTTGTATATGTATTCTGCATGTTTATGATTTATTGTATATTATAGTATACATTGTGTTTTTTTTTTGCTTTTTTGTAATATACTTGTGAGATCTTCATAACATTGACTGCTTTTTTTTTTTTTTTTGTATATGTTCGCTGCATGTTTATCATTTATTACAAGTCATTATCATCTTAAATGTAGACACTGTTATTGATGTTCTTAAATAATATTCTCATGACATAAATATAATCTACGTTTGGTTGGCATTGATAGTTTTTTTTAATACTTTTGTAAACATATAATATTGATAGATCTCATTTATCTTCATTTAATGGTGTTAGCAATTCCTACGTTAATCAATTTACAAATAACTAACTAAATATTTTAAATTGTGTGAATTAGATGTAAGATTTTAAATTAGTATGTATGACGATTCAAAAAGAGTTGTAGTTATTAATCGAAATCAAATCAAAAGTCAACATTATTTTAAATATAGGCATAGTTATTGATGTTCTTAATAGTTAGATAAGTAGTCATCGTAATATTAAAATATACAGTGAGTTTGGATGACGTTAATCATATATACCCAGACAACGGACGGGTAAACTACTAGTTCTATAATGAAGATTGGCAACAAAAGATCCCAAGGGGAAGTTGAAAAAACAGATCTCGAAACAAATTTTACATCTGTGGGTTTATTTTTTCAACTTCTTTTAGAGTCTCTATGAACGCCATGAAAATTAGCTTGAAGTTTTCTTTTGTGAACCATCCTTGGCCAAGAACCAACTAAACGAAATCCATTTTCTTAGAAGATAACCGAATAAAAGATTCAATTATGTTATCAACAGCTACTGAGTTATTATTATTATTTTTTTAACTTTTCTCACGGGTATAAACGTTATTTAAATTGTACTTTCAAACATTTTACTATTTTTATTGTGTTTTGAGAATTTCAGGCATACCCGAGAAACCTTTTAAAATACATATATGCCAAACACAAATGTAAAATACACCAAACACAAATCTAAAATATCATATATAGTGTCTTTTAATGAATTTTCATTTAATGATTAAATTTTCAAAACTTCTTTAACCCTAGAACTAAGGTAACCAGAAAACCGAAATAATCAAAATTGTAACTGAAATAACCGAAAAAACCAAACCAAAACAAAAACTGATGGTTTGGTTTTCGGAATTTTAATAACCGAAAATTTCGGTCCAGTTTTCGGATAACCACCTCGGTCCGGTTTTCGGATAACCACTTTCAATATCCGAAAAAACCGAACCGAACCAATACGTTACAATAGTAGGCCTGATCCATATATTTTTATGTTTAAGTTTAAGTGTTTAACCTATTATAGTAGAAATTATAATTTTTATTCTTGAATGTTAAGTTTATAGTAAAAAAAATTAACATTTTATTTATAATTCAAATGATTAATCTATTGCCTACAAGAAATAACAAAATTTTAGTATAAAAATTAAATGATCTACAAAGTATTATAAATAAAATGTCTTAATAAAAACTTTGGAGAAACATAAAAATAGATTAGAATGTTGAGTTTATGTGAACAATAGAAATATACTAACTTGAATGTAAACATCTAAGAAAGATTCTTAAATTTTGGATTGTACTTTTTTTTTTAATCTTACATAATTTTGTTCCAAAAACCGAACCAAATCATTGCTAAAACCAAAAACCGAAACAGAAAAAATCGAAACTGAACGTTATTAAAAAACCGAACAATTTGGTTACGTTTTCGATTTTACCAAAAAACCAAACCGAACCGAAGCGTACACACCCCTACCTAGAAGTTAGAACTGCCCATTCTATTCGGCTTATGTTCTATCATACATTGCTTCAATGAGAACTCTTTGGTCACAATGTAGCGATTTGTTTACCAATTTCTTGATAGGTGCATTGATGCAATCAAAACTCAGTCATCACGAAGTAGCGAGTTGATTCCGGTTCAATTTCTTCTAGTCGCCATCTCTCCATGTGATTCGATTGTCACTAAACAGGTCTTCCCCCATTTAAGAATGACTATTCATTTGCCATTAAACTTTAAAGAATGTTTTGGACATTAGTGAAATTGCCTCATCATGATACATCTTTCGAATGAATCTAAAATTAACTTCAGGTTTTGCAAAGTTTATTAAATAACATAGTATAAACATAAAAAATAAAGGAAGCTACAAATTCTAATGCTGCTTAAACAAAGTATACAAGTTTCTTGCCTAAAAGATCTTTTCCATTGTGGTCATTACCCTCATGGTCACTATGGTCTTCACATTAGCGACATGACAACCACTTCTAATCCATTATCCAATCACCCACTTCTAATCTATCATTCAAAACCACTACCCTAAGGGTGTGGTCATGACCCAAACCACTATTCTTTTATTTTAATTTTTTTTTGTGAAAAGGAAAATGAAATATTGAAAAAGGAAAGAAGACCCACGGTTGTCATAGTTTAATCTATGACAACCATAGTGGATGAGGCAAGGGGGTTGTGTAAAATTTCGTTAATGGTCCTACGTGACAATTGATGACTCAACCATGCCTCCAGACCGTTCAGCCTTAATAGTTTGTTACATACCAAACGAGAGAACTCAACCCAAAAGACTAGTCTGATGGGTGAGAGAGTTCATTTGGTATATAACCCCACATTGATTGTCCATACAACCGATGTGGGACAAGTCTCATACCTTGCAATGATTTCGATCCATAACAATCGACCCTCCTTAAGGGCCAACTTCCTCGTTGGTCACGGCTGGCTCTCTCCAGGCCACCACTCCGAGTTTGGCTCTGATACCACTGTTACATACCAAACGAGAAAACTCAACCCAAAAGACTAGTCTGATGGGTGAGAGAGCCCATTTGGTATATAAACCCCACATTGATTGCCCATACAACCGATGTGGGACAAGTCCCATACCTTGCAATGATTTCGATCCATAACATAGTTATGTGACTTTACTAAATACCAACATAAAAGATTACTCAACTCATATCGACATGCCACTTATAATTAAAAAAAGTTTTCAATCTCTAAACAATACATTAACATATTAAAATAACTTTGTCATACATATGGGTGTGTGGTTTCTTTTAGGAACCCTCTAAAACAGGGAATACATGAACCATGTAAACCATCCAATAGTTTTAATCTTACGAACAACCAAAACTTCAATCCAAATTATCTTTAACTGATTAACATCCTCGGAATCACCGTGAGCCTCATCAATACAATACCACGATTGCCATTTGGTGAAGGCTCAAGGTGGGTATCCAGTGAAAGTTCACTTTACTTTGGTATCCGATATGATATTCTGCATATGCATGGTTTGTCTTGTTGATGCAAGTATATAATGGTCCGGTTTGAAGCGGTTCTGCGGCCGAATCTGTGGCGGTCAGACAACAACAACCACAAATTCCACCAAAAAACCAACGAATCAAAGCAGTCGCAACTCTTGTTTACGTATAGGTTGTAAACGAAAACGCTTTGAAAGGTTGAAGAGTAGAAACAAACTAAAAAGCGTCTGTTCCTTTGAATACTTTATACTCTCATTATTTTGGGTTAATTAAATTAGAGAAGACGTGGCCCCTAATTAATAGGTAGAAATCCCACAAGATCAAATTCAAATCTTGAAAATAGTATCTTTAAAATATTTATTTTTGTATACGAGCAAAATCATAAAACCACACAAATTGAATCGCCCGGTTCGATATTTACTTTGATACTTTGGTTTGATTGATATATACACTTTGAAAACTGGACATACCTATTTTCCTTCATCTAATTTTCTTTTAAAATGTGCAAATTTAAATATGTAATGTAAATCTTTTTATATACTTTTTGATATGGAACACATAACTGTGACAACATGTAACTGTAGTTAAATTTTAGAGTTAAATGTCATTTTAGTCCATGTGGTTTGGGCTATTTTACTAGTTTAGTCTAAAGATTTCATTTTTCGTTTGTGTGTCCAAAAAGGTTTCACCGTTGTCATTTTAGTCCACTAGGTTAGCCTCATTTATTTTTTCTGTTAACGAGAAGGTCAGTTCGGTCATTTCAAATGTAATTCGGTTAACTAGAAGGACAATTCGGCCATATAAAATTACCGAATTGCCCTTATCGTTAACAGAAATAATGAATGAAGTTAACTCAGTTGACTAAAATGACAACGGTGAAACCTTTTTGAACCTACAGATGAAAAAGAAAACCTTTGGACTAAACTGACAAAATGACCCAAACCACAGGGACTAAAATGAAATTTAACTATAAATTTTATATAATTTTTATATGGAACATAAAAATGTGACAACGTGTAACTGTAGTTGAGTTATATATTGTTTTTCAAAAAACTATTGTTTTTATACTAACCTGATCTCTTTTTCTTGTTCACAAAATTTTGAAATTAGAAATAATTCAAAAAAATCACGGGATATTTTATTTATAAGGATAAATCTAATTAATTACATAATCTGTATATAACACCCGATCTAAATTCACTTTTTATCGTAGTATTTGGTGTTGATTACCTGCTTCTCAAATATGTTCTTGATCACAGCCAAAACTATTATCATTGACATGCTGATTAATCATTATTCCTATAAAAGGTTTTATCCTTTGAATCTACAATTCATGGTTACATAAGATTGGCAACAGTTATAAATGTGTTTATTGTTTAATTGGTTGTCGAGACTGTTATCACAGATTGATTTATAAAGTGAAGATTGGCAACATAAGATCCCAAAAGATGATGGGAAAATAGATCTCAACGAGAGGAAAACAAATTTCACATCTTCCGGATTTATTTTCTTCACCGTCTTTTAGAGTCTTTTTGAATGCCATGAAAAAGAGACTTAGGTTTCTTTATGAACCACGACTAAGAACCAATGAAACTCGGGAACAAAGTGAGTTGTTCAGTGTTTCTTGTTTAATCAATGGGCACAACACTCTCTTGTTTACGCCCCATACAAGATCAAGGTAGCTTAAATTGTATGTTCAAACATCTTTTGTTTTGTTTTAGAAGTCTTTAATATACACATGTTGACATTTGTAGTAACTCCATGTTATAAGCATAGGGCAACATATCATCAAAAAACACATACCAAGTCCTCAATTGTTTTTTCACTCCCTCTAAGTTTTTTTATGTGTAAGTTGTGATTGATTCAAATTATAATCGATTAATAATATTGTAACTTTTATGTTCTTAAACGTTTGATGTGTTGGAAATTTGGTGAAAAAAACATTTTTCACAAATATAGGAAAATGATTTTTTTTCCTATTTTGGACTAGAAATAAATATAAGAAACTGAGGTTTCTTTATATATTTATTTGTGGGTTCGTATTCTATGTTGGAAGAGCTTCGCAACGAACTAAACCACGTCCAAAACGGAGCTAAGATGAATGAGATATCGATGCTCAAATTTTGGTGTTTGAAACATTGAATGCTGAAATAAAAGGGAAAGTGACACCTTGTCCCACATAGAAGAAGAGATGAAACTTAAAGGGGTATTTAAGTGGGAACTCTCTATCCTTATTGTTTCATTGAAGCACACACTAAGTGTACTCGCGAAGGGTGCGGGGCACCCTAACTCGCGCACGCGCGTGGCGTGGGCGATGTGGCCCTCTGATGGAGCACCAAGGGGAGATAATACGGCGCGACTGTGTGGCGTGCTCGTATAGGCTCACAGGTGATGTGGCGCACGCGCGCATGAAATTGAGCCAATATGGCGTACGCGCGCATGAGCGTGTAGACCTGCGCGCACATAAACTTGAAGGGCGCGCGCGCATAAACTTGAAGGGCGCGAGCGCACCAGTTTGTCTTGCGCGCGCGCAAAAGTTTCCAACATTTAATGACAGTGCAGTTACAGTTCAGCATTTGAAACTGACGAGTCAATTGTTTTGACTGAGAATTAAATGACGAATTAAATTGCATTGAAGACGTTTAATGCAATTTAATTTCTCTCCTTTAATTCGTTTTGGCTGTTTCAAATCAGAGGCTATATAAATACAGCCTCATAGTCACTGCAGAAATATACCAGAAACACACAGCATATGCAAACAATTCTCTGCTATCTTTTGATCTTTTCTTGCAGCTTTCAAGGTAGACTTCGGGTTCCTGTGCCAGCTCCGGCAGTACTTCTGCTCCGGCTGTTATACACTGGGAAACAAAACGAGTGCTCCGGGGAGACTCGGAATTTGTTTTAAGGGAAGCGTGTTGAACACGTGCCTCAGTCACTCTGCTTCATCTTATTTCTTGTATTTTGTTTTTCCAGTTGTAAAAGTAATATTGTTTCAGCTTTCTTTATTTCTGTATTGTAATCTTATAATAAAATTTGTTTTATTTTATTTATTTATGCGAACGGTTCCTACAATCTTAAAACAAATTTTAAAACACCATTCGTGTATCAAAACCATTCTGTTTTGTGATTCAAACTAGTTTTGTTTCACTTAGTTTATGTTTTAAAAACAAATTTTTTTGTTTTCATCTTCAAAGGAGCGACTTTGGTTGAAAACATTTCTGGTTACATTCAGTTCTGTCCTAAAAATTGCTAAAAACTTTCTGCCTTGGTCTTTAAAGTTGGACTTAGAAGCCAAACAGTAAGTTTTAAAAATTATAAATTTTCTGTTTTTTTGTCTTCAAAGTTGGCCTTAGAAGCTGAAACAGTAAATTTGTGGTAAATTAAAATTTAATTGTTTACTTATGTTTTTATTGTGTAAAACAAAATTTTGGACTAAACTTTAAATTTTTAATTTTTCAGCATGTCGAATGAAAACGTCAACGTTAACAACAATACGAATGTTGTGACGGGAACCCCCTTGAACGCCGCTACTGTGGGAGCGTCCACAGTGGCTAATCACGCTGAACGACCCGAGAAGTTCTCGGGTCTAAACTTCAAGAGGTGGCAGTAGAAGATGTTCTTCTACCTGACCACCATAAACCTTGCGAGGTTCTTAACTGAAACCGCTCCCCAACCTGTGGAAGGGGAGACCGACGCACAAAGACAGTGCGCGGTAGATGCGTGGAAGCATTCGGATTTCATATGTCGAGGCTATGTGTTAAACGGGCTTTCGGATGCATTGTATAATGTGTACTACAATGTCAAGACTTCCAAAGATTTATGGGATGCCTTGGACAAAAAGTACAAAACGAAGGATGCTGGCACAAAGAAATTTGTGGTAGCCCGTTTTTTGAAATTCAAAATGGTTGATTCTAAAACAGTTATGAATCAAGTCTAAAAATTGCAAATTATACTACATGACATCCTCGCGAAAGGCATGACACTTAGTGAGACATTCCAAGTGGCAGCGATGATTGAGAAGTTACCTCCTGGTTGGGTGGATTTTAAGAATTATCTTAAACACAAACGAAAGGAGATGACTATAGAGGATCTTATTGTGCGTCTTCGGATTGAAGAGGACAATAGAATTGTCCAAAAAGGCAGCCTTGCGCAAACTTCTGCTAGCGCAAATTTGGTTGAGCATGGGCAATCCTCTAAGGCAATAAGGGTAAGGGGAAAAAGTACAAAGAGATAGCAAAGGCTAGCAAACTTGGACCAAAGAAAGGGGTTGTGAAAAAAGAAACCTCAAGCGTTCCAAGGGACTTGTTACAACTATGACGAGCCGGGGCATCGGGCTAACCAATGCAAGAAACCAAAGCGTGAGCGCACGCATATGGTGGATGAAGACGGAATGCCTTTGGTGGCAGTGATTTCTGACAAAACCACAATGATGGATGAGGTCAATACTGTGACCAACACTCCAAAAGGATGGTGGGTTGATACGGGCGCGACCCGTCATGTGTGTCAAGACAGGAGCCTCTTCACCACCTTCAAGGAGCTTGCGGGAGATGAGAAGCTGTACATGGGAAATGCAGCCACTGTGGACATCAAGGGTGAATGAACGGTGATTTTGAAGTGGACTTCGTGGAAGGAGCTCACTTTAAGCAACGTGTTATACGTTCCAGACTTGCGCAAGAGCCTAGTCTCGGGATGGTTGCTTAATAAGTTTGGATTTCGTTCAGTATTTGAGAGTGATCAATTTGTGCTTACTAAACGAGGAATGTATGTTGGCAAGGGCTATGACCAAAATGGTATGCTCAAATTGAATGTAATGGCTGTCAAAAAGAACATGAATAAAATTGCTACTACTTCTACTTATATGCTTGAGTTTTCTGATTCGAATAAATGGCATGGTAGATTAGGTCACGTAAATTTTAATTCAATATGCCGTTTAATCAATTTAAAATGTATACCAACATTCTATGATTCACATTATAAATGCGAAACATGTGTAGAATCCAAACTTACAAGATCATCATCGAAATCGGTTGAACGAATAACCGAACCCCTTGATTTAATTCACACCGATATTTGTGATTTAAAAGCGGTACCCACAAGAGGTGGAAATAAGTACTTCATCACGTTTATTGATGATAGTACTAAATATTGCTATGTATATTTACTAAAAAGTAAAGATGAAGAAATAAGTAAATTTATCTTGTATAAAATGAAGTTGAGAATCAACTTCAAAAGAAGATAAAAGCTTTGCGAAGTGACCGAGGAGGCGAATATGTTGCACCTTTTGCCGATTTATGCGCAAAAAGTGGCATTGTACATGAGTGTACACCTCCTTATTCTCCATCAAATGGCATGGCAGAACAAAAGAACCGTACATTGAAAGAAATGATAAAAGCCATGTTGATAAGTCCTGGGGTGAGCCAGGAAATGTGGGGGAAGCCATTCTCTTGGCTAATTATCTTTTGAACAAGATACCACTCAAAAAGAGGGACGAAACTCCATATGAGTTATGGAAAAGAAAGAAGCCTTCATACAAATACTTGAAAGTGTGGGGGTAACTAGCAAAGGTGATTGTACTGTCACACCCCGAAATATCAGAGCATTGGCGTGACTGGACTGGTATCTTCATTGCACAGCGGAAGCAAATAAGCTAAGTCTTCTAGAAAATTGAACGCCTGCTAAGTACTCGAATTCTCGATGGTTCTCCTATTCCAACCGTGCCTTGTCTTAGGAATGCAACCTGAGAAAGAACATGCGAGAAAAATCAACATAATGTTGAGCGAGTTCATAGTTTGTTTGTAAAAGATTTGAAATAAATCTTTTGAGTTGTGAAAGGTTTGAAATAAATCTTTGGAATTGTGAAAGATTTGAAATAAATCTTTGGAATAACCGGTTTTTGAAGTAGTATTGAGAAAATGAATTTAAAAACCATTTTCTTGCAAAGTTATATGGAAACGTTGTGTTTGTAACACGTTATGTTCATAAGACCATGTATTTGTAATGTTCGTATAATCATCAATGCCCACCCTGACTTTGACCCGCATAATCTTATGCCTTAAATTTTGTATATAACATGGTATTTAATTTGTATGAACAAGTATGTTTCGTAAGTATAAAATCCCTGGTATGTAGCAAATAAGGAAAAAGAGATCACCAATGGTTTGCAAGGCCATTGATATGTGTGAAGTGCAAGTAGGAAGACTCAAACCTAGCAGATTTATGCGTCGGGCACAAAGTCACTCCAAGGTCCGTTCTGTTGGTCCTCTTAGAGGTCCGTTCTGTTGGGCCTAGAGTTGGGCTCGCTACACCCAGATAGATCTACCGCTTACGTCCCTCGGTCCTACAACCTAGCAGATTTATGCGTCGGGCACAAAGTCACTCTAAGGTCCGTTCTGTTGGGCCTCTCAGAGGTCCGTTCTGTTGGGCCTAGAGTTGGGCTCGCTACACCCAGATAGATCTACCGCTTACGTCCCTCGGTCCTACAATGAGGATTAATGGCCTCATGTTGCTCCTACCCACTCACATGATCTAAGTAGTAAACCTCCTTACGCTAACCATACCATGTATAAAAATGTCTGTAATCATTGTACATGCACTTTACCCCAGTCTCTAAGACTGATCCTCCACAGCCACTAAGGCTGATCCTCCCCAGCCACAAAGGCTGGCTCCTCATTCTCTATATATTATCACCAATTGATCCATCCTTAGTTATGAAAATCATTCACATTTCGATAATATGCCTTTGTTTTGTAAAAACCGGTATGTTTGGTATAAACCTTTCGTAAATCATTTGAGTTCCTCGAAATCCCTTCGTAATATGATTTAGAAATACGAGTTTTGCGTTTGTTCTAAACTTTGTATGTTTTTGCAAAACGTGCATGTCTTTCCACCCCGAAAACATTTATAAAAATGTAAAGCCGTAAAAGTGGGGTTATGAACTCACCTGAATATTCCTGTGCAAAGCTAGCTAATTGTCGTTTCCAAGAGTTGACTTGCTAGCGTGCATTCTACAATATTCCTAACACGGAATATCTAATAAGTTTCTAAATAAACGCAGTATCTAAACTACGTGTCATCGAGCTCTACCGAATCGTTAATTGAACGATTCAACGATAAGTTGTTAACTTAATAGAAACGATTAAGTTATACGAGTTAAGTCTCGTTTAGTGTCATTAGCAATTTAATAAGTCTTGAAAAAGAGACTTAGTTTCCGAGAGACTTAAAAAGAATAAATATTTATATAAAAATATAAATATATCGTCGTAAGTATGTTAGCCGTCTCGAGTAGTCGTACGTGTACAAAAAGATTATTTGTATGAAAATATCATATAACCAACTCGTATTATATATCGCGTTTCGTATGATCTTTGTCAAAATATACGTATGTGCCGTCTAGGCGTATAAAATAAATATGAAGAGTTATATTTATTTTATAAAGAAATCGTCGAGTTGTTTTGTTTGAAAATAAATATAAACCATATTTATTTTTGTAAAAGACTTCGCGTTGTATGACATTCAGAATAAATATATAACTATATTTATTTTAGTAACACAATTGTAGTGTCGTTTGAAATATGAAATAAATATATGAGCTATATTTATTTGTAAAAGTATACGAGTTGACGACGTTCGAAATAAATATAACATTATATTTATTTGTAAAAGTGTTTGGAATTATCAAGGTTTGAAGTATCATAAACTCGAATTCCGTTAAGCGTCGTTTTTGAAATATAATACGTGTCGTGTTTAAGGGTTTTTCTCGAAAAACGGGCAGAGTTTCCTCTATTTTTGGACGCCCCGTCAACACAAGTTGTCGCTTTATTTTCAAAAATTCAACACAATTTAATCAAGATTCAACTATGTGCAAACTTGTCTAATATATAACGAATGTAATTTATAATTAGTCGGTTTCGAGAGCTCGTTATCACGTGATATGTTAAAAGTATAAAACACGAAATAGTAACGCCGTTAAAATCTTTACCACTTCTTCGAGTCGAAAGTCGAGCTGACCGAGTCAACTCGCTGAGTTGACTGAGTTTGACCGAGTTTGACGAGTTTGACCGAGCCGACCGAACCGCTTCCTAATGTGACATGAACCTGTAACCCGAACCGAAGTCGCTGACCAGATGACCGAGTCTTGACTGTGTTGACCGAGTCAACTGAGTTGACTCGGTTTGACCAGGTGAACCAAACCGGAGCTGAGTTGACTGTGGTTGACTGTGTTTGACCTGCTGTTGACCCGAGTTGACTCGGGTGTTGACCGAGTCAACCGGGTTTGACCCGAAACAAATCGTAAACAACACGTACTAAAAACTGAGATGAACTAAAGAAATTGATGTTGAGCCTACTTAACCTGAACATACTCATTTTCAATGTCCGCATCTGTGTCTTAACCGAACCACCGCACCATCGGCCAGCCCAGAGCTAATCCGAACCATACTTGAACCATTCTGAACCGAGTCACTTGAACTCGAGCCCGGACCACCGTGAACTGTCGGACTGAGAGGACCCCGCCGCCTTGTCGTCTTTATCAACCGGAACTCGTCGGATAAAGTCTTGGACCGCCTGAACCGAGCCAGGGACCACCGGTTAAAAACAAGGACCATCGGTCCGAGATGTAACCGCCGATCACCACCATTACCGGATTCTCTCTCTCTCTTCTCCGTCCTCCCCAGCCGCCGCTCACCACCATTACCGGATTCTCTCTCTCTCTTCTCCGTCCTCCCCAGCCGCCGCTCACCACCACCGAACGTGGTGATCCGTTTTGTCGTTTGAAAAAGGGGGGGGGGGGGTTGTCGGATGTTGCCACGCGCCGCCACCACCAGGCGGTGGTGGTGGTCGGTTGTTACACGGGTCGAGGAAGGGGGTGGGGTGTTGAGGGGATGATGATTGAAGATTGGGATCTCCTGCTATGTTGCCTGCTCATTTGAAATCGAGAGAGAGAGAGAGGGGAAGTCTTTATTCTTTGTGTGTGGGTTTGTTGTATAAACAGATAGAGGGTGAGGAATATTCGTTTGAGGGATGTGAGTATTAATAGACTTCAAGGCTTTTATTGTCTATTGTGTTTTTAGATTACCTTCAGGGCATTCATTCCACCCATAGAGTTAAGATCTCTTAAGATTTTATGGTTTCAAATCTTGGAGGCACAAATCTCTTGTAGAGATTTTGGAAGATTTGGCTGAGATTTTTAGATCTAATATAGATCTTGTTGAGATTTCCAAATCTTTAATAGATTTTGTAGGATTTCCTAGAGATTTTGCAAATCTTGCAGGATTCTTATGAATCTTGTAGAGATCTTTAGATATCTGATTTATTGTGCAGGTTCAGGCTTGTGGGTCTTTGGCTTGGGCCCGAGGCCCACCAGCTCAATCCCGTGTGTAAGTGGCCCGTAAGTCCTACGAGACCCGTTGTCAAATTCTGAACTCCGTTTTAACGTCAAAAACTAAAATACACAAAAACACGGTCGGTAGTCGTTGTTTGCACGCCCGTTCGTCGGTTACGGTAATAATAGCGAAAAATGGTATCGTTGCCGTCTTTAATCCGTTCCTCGATCCAGTTCCGACTGTAGTCACAAAAATTTTATTACGAAGCTAATATATATCGTAAAAATTTAATATTTGTCGGCGTTGTTAGTATTCTGTTCGGTTTCGATCCGTTGCCGTTTAACGTTTCACCGGTTTCTCTGTAAACCACCATTCGCGCACTGTAAAGACGGATAGACGTTCCCAGGCGCTCCAAAGGCCTAATTAAGTTAATCCGTGCTGTAAACACTATTTATTGTCGCGTTAATCGTCTGTTAATTACGTAATTAAGAGCCGTAAATTACGGGTTGTCACATGTACCACCTCCTAAGGCTCTAAGGATAGGACCCAAAACTATTGATTGCGTATTCATTGGGTATGCGCATCAAAGTAGTGCACATCACTTTCTTGTACATGTAAACACTATCATGGAGGTGAATCCTAACGTTGTGTCATACTTTGAAAATGTGTTTCCTTTGAGAGGACAAACACATGCAATGTCACCAACACCTAATTTTGAAGTAGGTGAAAGCTCATCTACACTAGTTGATGAGGTAGTTCATGATAAGACACATGAACGAAATGAGGTTGAAGAAGGTGACCGTAGGCAAAGCAAAAGGCCAAGGGTTGAAAAATCCTTCGGTCTAGAGTTCATTAGCTATATGGTTGAGGGCGAGCCCAATACATATCGCGAAGCAGTTTCCTCTTTAGAAGGACCTCAATGGAAATAAGCAATAAAGAACGAAATTGATTCTATATTGCAAAATCATACTTGGGAGTTAGTAGATCTTCCACCTGGTTGCAAACCACTTGGATATCATTGGATATTCAAAAGGAAGATGAAAACTGATGGAAGTATTGATAAATACAAGGCTAGGTTGGTGATTAAAGGATTTAGATAAAAGGAAGGTCTAGATTACTTTGATACATACTCGCCTGTGACGCGCATAACCTCGATTAGATTGGTTCTTGCAATAGCGGCTTTAAGAAATTTGGAAGTTCACCAAATGGATGTTAAAACCGCATTTCTAAATGACGATTTAGAAGAAGAGATTTACATGGAGCAACCTGAAGGTTTCCCCGCCCTAGGTCAAGAGGGTAAAGTATGTAAACTCGTCAAGTCTTTGTATGGCTTGAAGCAAGCACCAAAAGTTTGATCAGGTCATGATTGACAATGGTTTCAAAATAAATGAGTGCGACAAATGTGTTTATTTCAAAGACACAAATGAAGGTTATGTCATCTTATGCCTTTATGTAGATGATATGCTTATCATTGGGAGTAATGATAAAATTATCAAAGCTACTAAAAGCATGTTGAAAGCGAGATTTGACATGAAAGACATGGGTTTAGCGGATGTGATTCTTGGAGTAAAGATCATAAGAACCCAATATGGTCTTGTGTTAAGTCAATCTCAATATGTGGATAAAATTCTTGAAAAGTTCAATTTAGGAGATACGAGTGTAGCTCGAACTCCAGTTGATACCTCCCAACATCTAACGAAAAATAGAGGAGAGGGGGTTGCTCAGTTAGAGTACTCAAGAATTATTGGTAGTCTAATGTATCTAATCACATGTACTAGACCCGACTTGGCTTACGCGGTGAGTATGCTAAGTAGATATACTAGCAATCCAAGTCATGAACATTGGAACAGTATAACAAGGGTGCTTAGATACATAAGATACACAAGAGTTTATGGACTGCATTATCACCGACAACCAGCAGTGATCGAAGGATACACTGATGCAAACTGGATATCGGATAATAAAGATTCCAAATCAACAAGTGGTTACGTGTTTACACTTGGAGGAGCTGCTATTGCTTGGTAGTCTTCTAAGCAAACGGTCATAGAAATATCCACAATGGGATCCGAATTTATCGCCTTAGATAAGTCAGGAGAGGAGGCGAAATGGCTACGTCAATTCGTGGAATATATTCCAAGATGGCCAAAGCCTTTGCCAGCCATATGTATACATTGTGATAGCCAATCAGCGATTGGTAGAGCTCAAAGCTCGATGTACAATGGCATATCAAGGCACATGCGACGTAGACATAACACGGTACGACAACTACTCTCAACGGGTGTTATCACAATTGATTATGTGAGATCAAAGGATAACACTGCGGACCTGGTTACAAAAGGCTTAAACAGAGAGTTAGTTGAAACGTCGTCAAGAGGAATGGGACTAACGCCCGTGATAAATGGGAATATGAGGGAAACCTAACTTAGTTGACTGGAGATCCCAAGATCTAAGTTCAATAGGACAACTTAATCATATTACCAAAAACGAAGTCACTGTGGGGGAGTACCCTAAACCAAATAGAAGAGAGTTATATACTTCCTAGTACATTCTAATCAGTGACATTGAAGTAAGGCTAAGCATTTTAAGGTTAATGATTTAGGGAAATCAAATAACCATGATGCTTTTAATGATTCATGGGAATCACCTATGTGAGAGAGAAGTAGGATCGCTTCGAATGGCTTTGTGGGGTGCGCAATCCTAGAGCTCTCACAAAACTAGGCTAGTGTTCCAGGACCATAATAGGACACGACAATGAGGGGTTGGCCAGACCAGGGAGAGTATTGTGTGAAGTGTATTGTCGCTTACACAAATGGGGGTATGTTCAAGGACATCGCGTCTACAAACTGCTAGTAAGCTAAGTATGCTTCACAAAAGAAGGTTCAAAGGTAATAACCTACCTATCTTGCAATACTTAACCGTTGAAGTATATCGTTGAAACGTGTAAGGAAAGATCGATTTCCATTCATGTGGGGGATTGTTGGAAATTTGGTGAAAATAGCATTTTTCACAAATATAGGAAAATGATTTTTTCCTATTTTTGGACTAGAAATAAATATAAGAAACTAAGGTTTCTTTATATAATTATTTGTGGGTTTGTGATTTATTTTGGAAGAGCTTCGCAACGAACTAAACCACGTCCAAAACAGAGCTAATATGAATGAGATATCGATGCTCAAAGTTTGGTGTTTGAAACATTGAATGCTGAAATAAAAAGGAAAGTGGCACCTTGTCCCACATAAGAGGAGAGATTAAACTTAAAGGGGTATTTAAGTGGGAACTCTCCATCCTTATTGTTTCATTGAAGCACACACTAAGTGTACTCGCGAAGGATGCGGAGCACCCTAACTCACACTTGCACACGTGCGCGCGCGCGTGGCGTGGGCGATGTGGCACTTTGATGGCGCGCTTTGCACTTCGCACGCTCGCATCGCCGTGAGCCACTTGAGAGCCGCCTTTGTATTTTTGACCACGTGCGCGTGGTGGAGCATAGAGGCTGCAAGGACCAGGTGGTTGGTGACGTGGCATTCAGGCGCATGATGTGGCAGTCATGCGCATCCGCGCACGAGTACACGTGGTACATCCACGCGTGGTTCATGAGTAGCTGGCTTGCGCGCTGGCGCATGGACTGATGTGACGTGCGCGACGCACCAAGGTGAGCTAATACGGCGCTATTGTGTGGCGTGCTCGTATAGGCTCACAAGTGATGTGGCGCACGCGCGCATGAGAGTGAGCCAAAATGGCGCACGCGCGCATGAGCATGGAGACCTGCGCGCACATGAACTTGAATGGCGTGCGCGCACAGAAGCTTCCAGCATTTAATGACAGTGCAGTTACAATTCAGCATTTGAAACTGACGAGTCAACTGTTTTGTCTGAGAATTAAATGACGAATTAAATTTCATTGAAGAAGTTTAATGCAATTTAATTCCTCTCCTTTAATTTGTTTTGGCTGTTTCGAATCAGAGGCTGTATAAATATAGCCTCATAATCACTGCAGAAATATACTAGAAACACACAGCATATGCAAACAATTCTCTGCTATCTTATGATCTTTTTCTTGCAACTTTCAAGGTAGACTTCGGGTTCCTGTGCCAGCTCCGGCAGTACTTCTGCTCCGCCTGTTGTACCCTGGGAAACAAAACGAGTGCTCCTGGGAGACTCGGAATTTGTTTTAAGGGAAGCGTGTTGAACACGTGCCTCAGGCACTCTGCTTCATCTTATTTCTTGTATTTTTTTCCAGTTGTAAAAGTAATATTGTTTCAGTTTTCTTTATTTCCGTATTGTAATCTTATAATAAAATTTGTTTTATTTTATTTATTTATACGAATGGTTCCTACATGATGTTGTTTTAATGGTATATTTAAGCACATTTTCTGATACAATGAGATTATTAATGCGAATATGCAACTAATTAGAAGTTTGATGTTTGTTTTAATTCTATATGTAAGCACATTTTTTGATACAATGAGATTATTAATGCGAATATGCAACCAATTATATCTATTTGTCTTGGTATTTTTCATCTCAATCATGGTACGAAACTGTTAAAGTCTCTTGACATATGTGTTTATTGTCTAATTGCCATAGTGGTTTAGATATATTTTTTATTGTGACTTATTGAATGTTTAAGGTGCCGCTAGACCTGCCTCGTTTCCTTTCTCTGTTTTAAGTGAATATACCTCTTTTCTTCAAATTTCTTGTTAATACAATTCAAACGTTTTAATTTTATTTTATTCTCTTATTTATATAATATCAATTATCAACCGTGTTAGGCAAAGACAAAGCCTTTTAATGCATTTAAGTATGAAGTCTTGGCTTCAAGACTCACAAGGAGCAAAAAATTTTCCTTTAAAAAAAAATCTATGTTAGGCGTTGGTTACTTGCACCTTGTGCATTATTTGTGTTGTAAGCAGTTTTATGTTGTAAGATGGCTTTGTTGTTTGTGGTTAGGATAGGGTTTTGGGCTAGGCGACCGTGTGTTGGTTTCAAGTCTTTTTGGTTGACACATGTTTACATTAAATTTCTTCCTTTTTTTAATCCGACAAGTTATGTCTTGCTCATTGTGAAACAATTTGGTTTCTCTTTCTACACCTTGATTGCTAGGCTGTCGAGTCGGGTATCGAAGGTTATCTGCCATTATTAGGGTTGTGGTCACTGGTGGTTGTTTCTGATTGTTTGCAGGTATTGTTGTTTTTTATGGTGTTTGATTTTGGTTCTTCTTTTTAACCATTAGTGTTGAGGCTAACTAGTTATTTACGGTGTTTCTAAACCCTTGATTTGCAAAATCATTATTTTTTTTTTTTGAGATTTTGGTTTGTATCTGAGTTGAATTATGTAATACAAAGGGTGAGCCTTATAGTTGATGTGTTGAAAGAGAAGGTATACTTCGATCTTTGTAACACCCCAAAAGGTTTAAGGCCATACGGAGTGGGCGATAAACTGGTCCGGCAAAAGGTGTTTGCCGCTCGACTGTGACAACTGTGCTATGTAATCTATGAACAATGCAAAACAATGTTAACTATCAATAAAACAATGTGTTTTGATGTTATTATATGTGTAATTGTGTTTGATGATTTTACGATTCGATTTGATTCCAATTTCAAGCTTTAAATTGCTTTCTGGAAAGTTATACGCAAACTGGTGCGTAAACGCAGTCAGTTTAACGCGAAAAACACTCCGGAATAGTGACATAGGCTTAACATACCTAAAATAACCTTTACATAACTTAGAAATAATTTTTGGATGGTTTGGTGTGTTGAAAACAAGTCTATTCGATCGCAGGGACTATTTGTGTCAAACTGCGAAACTATACCGATTCATATGGTATCGAAGAGTCCGGAACTTGATCATAAGCTAAACATACCATAAATAACCTAAACATAGCTTAGAAATAATCTTTGAGGGGTTCGGTGTGCGAAAACATGCTTATTTGATCTTACAGGGACTAAAAGTGTCAAAAACGACGTAAGTTTGCATTTTCGCGCATATCTTACGTTCTGACCACATCTAGACATCCAAAATTTTTGTACACACTAAAATATTTTTATTTTAGTAATCGGCATGCAAAAATTCCATTCGTCGCTTAATTTGGATCGTTGTTTGCGTTCGTTACGACTTCCGTCGTAATTAACCGAACAACGCAATCGTACGACCAAACGAGCCGACATCCGAGATGTTTTTGAGCATATTTTAAGTTCCCTATACTTTAAATTCATTTTAGAGCTTTGAAATGGGGTTAACGGGGCTTAAACGTGTCAAAAATGCATCGAAAATCAAGTTTGGGACTTCAGGGACTAAATATGCCATTTTTTAAAGTTGCTGGTCTGCAAGGTCCTTACGGACCGTATGGACTATTACTTACAGTCCGTAAGCAGTCCCCAACACATCATAAACTTCAGAAACTTCACAGCAGCTTCCCATCTCATTCTTGAGGCCCTTGTATGCAATTTTCATGTTTTGGGGACCAAGTTAACACCTCCCCAAGGCATCTAATCAGCTCCTAACAATTGTATGGCCAAGATCATTCCCTCCTTACCAAGAAATGAACTTAATGGTTTTGCAAAAACTATAAATAGCCATCACCTTTTCACTTGTTCATTGCTCATTTCTTCTCATTCTTCTCTACAATCTGAATTGGGAGCTTTCTAATCTGTTGGGAAACTTATTCTTTGTAGAAAAGATAGCTAGGACCCTTTGTAAGTCTTCTTTCATGCTTATTCTTTATGTTTAAGCAGAAAGTCAAACAGTTTGGCCAACAGTTTGACTTTCGGTTTTGACCATCAATTGGTCAAGTCAAAGTTCAATTGAACTTTGCAACGTGATTGTAATCACGATGGTTATAATCCTTAGCGATTATACCTACTGATTACCACGTTAACTAGGCGTAGTGACGAGTCAAAGTTTCGGTCAAAATGCGTTTTAGCACGCATTTTGCAACGGAACTATTTTCGGGTATCAAAACCCATTGTTTTGATACCAAATCAGTTTTCTAAGTAGGTTAAACATGTTTTGACATGTTTAACTCGTCACTATTAGTTTAGTGCTTGTCGTAAGTTAAGCGGTCTAAACAACCGCTTAGACTTTCGAACCCGACCCATTTGGTCGATCATTAGGATCCGACCAAGCTTGAATAGTGATCATAGTTGCATAGGGAATAATCACAGAGGTTATACCTTATGATCACATAGGATTGGTTAGTTATTTGTTAAGTAGCTTGTATGCCAATAAGAAATGACCAAAACACCCTTTTGAAGCATAAATCCGTATTTTACATATGTGAACATGTTTTTGACATATAATATGATTTAGTAACATGTTTAGGTATTATTGGGCGTGTAAGACTTGACATAGCACATAGTTAACCATCCGAACATAGATTCGCGCGAACGACGCATTAACGTAGCATAAGCTACCTTAATGGGTCGTAACGGGTCGAAAGCACTTAGGCTAAGTTCCGAGCTAGGATGTAGGCTTTGTTAAATCATATCATATGAGTTCCAACACTCATTTGGTTTACAAGACCTCATTCTATCCGATCTTCTGATTTAGGTGTCGATTTATTTACTAGTAATCTGATTACTAGGTACCACTTGAATTTCCTTGGTTTGTCTGAGCTTCGCTAAGTTCTTTAGATCAAGGATACCCTTCTATTCAATGTGAGTACATAGTTCCCGTATTTTACTGCTTTCAATTGTTTTGGGGTGAATCATATGTATTAAAACGATTTCGATATTTAAACGATGGTTTCAAAAACGATAAAGATGGTTTATATTAAACTAATAACAATTTCAATAATGTGAACAAACTTGTTGGTTGTAATTACATAATGAATGACATTCATTAGCATTGATCAAGCCGACCAGCATTAGGTTATGGTACCATAGGATCTGACAAATCCCGTTATCAGACTACACCCATGGTTATGTGTGGGGGTATGTAGGTAACGACCGAATCTGATGATTGTTAACTTACCCTTTGGTGGTTTGTTAATACGATAAACGAAGTAGTCGAGTCACGAAGGTTTGAATGTTATTAGCGAGGCAACCAAAAGTAGTTTCACAATTAAAACGAAAACGATTTTGGGACGAATTAAACGATTTGGAACGACCTAAACGAAATAAACAATTTGAACAAACGATTGGTTTTGGGTAGTGACTAGATAATGGGATGGGTGTAGCATGATAGAATCATGGTAGATACGCCACTGGTACATCTTATATATAAGTGCTTCTATCATATTACATTGCGTGCCATTATTTAGTCACTTGGGAAACGATTTGAAATGATGTCACACAACGAGGTTTTCGAAATGATATAAACCATACGAGTTTTATTACCGAGTTTTTAACGAGATGTTTTACGAATTGGTTTACTAAAGCAAATGTTTTGGGGTCAAGAATCATGGCTGCAAGATTTTATAAACTATAACCATCTTGATTTAAGTTGGTTAATTATGTTGCAATACACTTTTCAAAACAAGGTTTGTACTTTTTAACTCTTGTAGTCTAATGAGGTACTGCAACATACAAACAAGCCATGAATCTGATACTCTCACAAAACTTATGTGCTCGCCAGCATTTCTTTGATGACTTTGTTTATACATATGTTTCAGGTGATGTTGCGTGATGATTGCTAGGAAGCATGTTCACTTAGGATCTGGACGTGGCCTTAGTGACATAAAAACGATAATAGACGATGTTTAATTTGTTCGTTTGGTTTTAAGACAATATACATTACTTGATAAAGCAATAAAACGAAACTTTTAATTACCATGGTTGTTGAAACGATGATTCTGTTACAACACTCCCCGACGTTTCCGCCACGGTTTGTTGTTTTAACGTGGTCGGGGTGTGACAGAAGAGTTGGTATCAGAGCCAATGGTTATAGGGAATTAGGTTATTAGTAATGCTTTGACCTAGACTATAACTTTCTAGGACCCTAACACGAGTTATCTTGCATTTAGATTTTAAAACAATACCGTCACCTATCCTTAGGTGATAACCATAACGAGAACACAATAACGAATCCGCTTCAAAAATTAATCATCTATCCTTGGATGATTGATTGTAAGGTTTTGAACCCTTCCAGTTTGATTCATTTTCGGCTTTATGCCTTCTGAATTTTCAAAATCTCGTCAAAGTTTGGGTCTAAATAATGTTAACACGTGCAAACTGGAAGAGTGAATGCCTGTACCCTGAGTTTTCTGTCTAAGGCTAGAGTGTTCGTACAAATCCGCAATATCGGACCAGTCTGTAACAACCCGCACTTTTGTGCGTTGTTACTACTCGTTATACTCGTTACGCCTAGCACCAGAGATTCGGATCATAATGTAACTATATCGTATATATCGCTATTCGAAGGATAAATGGCATATTTTCGAGGTACAATATCACTATACTACACTATCATCACAATAACACTCACGGAGGCATTGAGTGAGGACCTATTCTACCCTCCTCAGTGGCCGTGATGTGTCGAACGTAAACAATTAACGCTAACAAGGACTCTCGGGTGAGTGCTGTAGCTCCAGTCGTCATGACGATGATGACAATACGAGTAAACGGTACCCCGTCAGTCTTTGTGGCACTACACGAAATAACGTTCACGATGACATCAAGAAAGGACCTATGCTACCCTCATTGATGGCCGTGAAACGTCGCTAATAATCGCATACTCGAATCGAAACCGATTGTTAATTATCGAATCTTTGGATTATGGATACGTAAATACGACCCCTAGTGATATATATATATAATAATAGCAATATAATAATAATATAAATTAATCATGGAAGTACGCACTTCGAAAACTATCAAAACGATCAAAAACGGAGAAGTCCAACGCGTCAGGATAGCTATCCGGACGGATGGGCATGCGCACGGATAGGTCATCCGCACGCATGGGCCATCCGCACGCATGGGCCATCCGCACGGATGGGCCATCCGCACGGATGGGCTATCCGGGCCAGAACTCTTCTCTTCTCCTCTGTGGTCTATAAATACCATGTCACATCACTTGAACAGTGATGTGACAGCTCCTATTCAACCAAACGCGCACCAAGACCCTTTTCTCTCGATTTCCTCGCGATTCCGGTAAGATTTCAACCTAAAACTTGTACTTCTACAATCTACACTCGATTCTACATCATTCTATCTTTCGAAACTCAAATTCTAACCGTGAAATCTGCGAATTTGAGGCGTTTTGGGGTGATGTCACCAAGAGTTCTTATGAACTTCAAGTTGGGGTCTCACTTCACTGTAAACGACTCAGATCCGGGTGATTTCCACATGTTTTAATGACAAATCTCACCTAAAATCTGTGCGATTTCGAGTTAACCATGAAGAACCATCACGAACGGCCAGATCTGATGGAACGGGGTGATTCCCGGCCGTTAGAACGAGTCGGAAATGACGAAACTTCAAGTGTTAGTGCGAAATTACACTACCCTAGTAAAAACGAACGTAATCCTTTCGTTAAACACTCGAAAACAGTGTCCAGAGTGCGAAACAGACATGTCAGTCCGCACGGATGACATGTCAGTCCGCACGGATGACAATGTCATCCGCACGCACAACAATGTCAGTCTGCACGGATGACAATGTCATCCGCACGCACAACAATGTCAGTCCGCACGGATAACAATGTCATCCGCACGCACAGCAATGTCAATCCGCACGCACCACTCAGTCCGCACGTACCACCACATCAACCGCACGGATCACCTGTTATCCGCACGGATAACATGTCATCCGGACGGATGACTTGTCATCCGGACGGATAACCTGTCAATCCGCACGGATGAGAACAATCCAACCTAATGAGTAAACTTTTCAAGGCAATCTTGCTTAACCGTACATCGTTTACTCTATTTCTTCAAGGATCATTACAGACGTACTCGCAACCGACTCAATCAAGTTGTAATCTCGCTAAATACGCACTGTGGGTATACTTGAACCCTTTTTAATCGAATTTTGGGTGTAACATACGTTTCTAACAAATCGAACTTATTAAACGAAATATTCAATCAATCGAACTATCACTTGCGAATAACTGATATGCATAGATATATGTGATGCTAGTTGCATATGTGCTAGGGCTTATACTCGCGACGTCCCACCACGACTAGTATAGTACTATTGCGCCCGACGGGGTCTAGTTATGCCATCGTACATTCGAGCATCGAGGACTTAGTTGGTAGTATCAGTTTTGTGAGTATATATGTCGTGTATTACGTTTATGCATGTGGAAATTCGCAGCACTTTTAATCTATTATGCTATACTTATCAAACCTGTATACTCGCCAATACTTTTGTATTGACAAATATTTTAACGTATGTTGCAGGTTAGATCGCAGACTGTATCAAATCAAGCTAGGGAGTCTAGAAACTCAACTAAAATCTAGGTTGTCGGATTTGTATTGTTCGAGAGGACAAGAAATCTGTGATAACTTATGTGATTGTATTATTTGTTAGTATGGGATAACGAATGTATTAAATATTATCGCAATATAGTTGTTATGGATTCTCTTGAGCAATCTGATTCGCCTAGTGCCGCGCCCCGATGATTCCGCCATCGGTTTGGGTGTGACAGATTGGTATCAGAGCCATAACTATAGGGAATTAGGTCAGACTCGACCTTGTCCGGGTCGACGCCTTAGAAATTGACCTAGTCTATAGTCTAAGTACCAACAGGCCGACTCATACAAACTCGGTGGGGTTTGTATTGGGCTTACTTGATTTCTCTCGATCGAAATTGCTAAAAGATACAACTTTGTGTGAACCCCGCGTATACAACTTCACACGAAGAAGCCTTTCCTAAGGCTAAAATACTACTTAGCCTTTCCTAAGGCCGACACAATACACATGTTTTCGAAAATACTCGCATAACGAAACCGAGCGACCCAGTCGAGATCAGGTGTGAAAACCAAGAACTCTCGATAAGATCGTTCACTCAGAGCATTTTTCTAGCACGAGAACCTTTCATCGAGTTAGGAGTGACATCCACATCTCGACAAAAGTCTCCATTTCTAAATCTAGTGGAACTCACGAATTTATTCGAAGAGCATAGCCACAATTAGGAACGAAACTGTTAAGCCAGGGGTGAAACCCGTACCTTAATAAGTCGTCCCATTCTCTATAAACTGGTTTTCAAAAGCTCTCACCAAGGACTCGACTATCACGATAACTCGAGCCACGCGATGACTAGGAAGACGAATGCCATGAGCTGCATCCCAGTGGAAGCATGAAGTCCCCTAGGTCAACGCGCATGCTCGAACTTGTTAGATATAGTTGGGTTACCTTGGGTAGTCCACGCCTAAAACACCCAAGGCACTCTATCATGCGACCTGCCAATTTTACAAGTGATCGGAACTTCTTTACGTTTTGAAACCTTACGCTTTATCAATTTCTCGGTTTAACGATTTTCACTCCCTACTTTATAAACACACAATTCGCACAGCCATCGCAATCTAAAACGAAATCCGAATGTTTGCAACAAAACTAATGCATAATCTATCGCATTCGCTCTCGTTTTCTCACTTCAACGCGACCTCGCTTATTCTAAATCGACCTGTATGTGCATGATTACAAATTACATCTATATAAATATATATATATATATACATATACGTATAAACAAACAAGTCATTGTGTGAGAACTTAGGAATTTCGTGTTTCCTATGTGGCTCCTATGTGATTCGTATTACTACTATACTATCACACCAAGTTTTGAACGCGCTCAATCGCAACGCAAAACTCAAAAATCATTATGATCGAATCTCACTCCAAGTCTCTTCCTGTCTAGATGCCTTCCAACAACTCTACCTCGAGACGGGTAGCTAAGAGGAAAGCCAAACGAAGCGCCGAGAAGAGGATTGCTTCACTTGTGATTAAGGAAGTGAGTAAGCTTAGTCCTCGAATTTCCGCTCAAGTGCACTCTCTCAGCAACTCTCGAGCCTCGGAAGACTCTAAGACGGAAGAGCCGCAATCTACTTTTCTCTACAAGCACTTCAAAGCCTGTGACCCGATGGAGTTCACGGGTGAAGGAGGTGCGACTCAACTACTCCAGTGGTTCGATTCTATCGAAGTTACCCTTCGTCAAAGTGGGTGTCCCGATAGTCTCCGTACTACTTGCGCCACCGGAGTATTTCAATCGCGAGCACTCGACTGGTGGACCGCCGAACGTAACAAACGTGGGATCTCCGCAGCTTACGCTCTCTCTTGGAATGAGCTGAAAGAGCTCATGGAGAAAGAGTACTGTCCTCCTAACGAGGTTCAGAAACTGGAAAACGAATTTTGGGAAATCAAGCAAACCGAAGGTGACAATGCTGGCTACACCGCAAGGTTCAAACAGCTTAGCATAATCTGCCCAAGTCAAGTCAACACTCCAGGGAAGGCCATCGCGAAGTACATTCGTGGCTTGCCTGAGTGTGTGGGTGATTTTGTCGAAGCTGCAAGGCCTGCTACCATCGAAGAAACATACCGCTTAGCCGCAGAAATCAACAACAAACGACTCGTGGAAGGGTTATACTCAAGAAATCCTGTCAAGCAAGCTCATCAAGCAATCGCCAGCAATCCTTCAGGCGAACATGTTGACGAATCTTCTGATGGATCTACTGACGAATCTTCTGACAAATCTACTGGCGATTCTTCTAATGAATCAGCTAACGATTCTTCTGACGGATCTGTTAACGATTCCTCGGACGAATCTGCTGCCGATTCTTCTGACAAATCTGCCTACGAATCTTCCGACAAATCAGTCAAAGACTCTATAAGCGAGTCTTCAGACGAATCCTCCAACGAGGACACTTCTTCGCAAGACACCGACAAACCCAGCCGCAAGCGAAAGACTTCAAGCCCGAGCTCATCAACAACCGAACTGCTGCAACCGGAACCTCTTCGAACAGTTCCGATGTTTCCAAAACGAGCCTACACTGGAGCTCATCCTCAGTGTTACTCGTGTACCTATCATCATCCAGTTGGGGCTGACTGTCGCTATTGCAATAACTGCAACCGTTACGGTCACTTCACCTGCAACTGCCGCATCGAACCGTGAACTTGAGTACAACAACAACAGCTCCAGCAAAAGTCTTCAAGCATCAGACATCTAGCAAGCGTAGGATAAAGTTGTAATGATACGATTCTCGACGTTAATTTCTTAGTTTTGAACCTACTATCTTATTCGAAGTTACCACTATGCGTAACATTAACTCTCGTTTTCGTTTTTTTTCTTCCGCTCTCTAATCGTCGCACTTAGACTAGATTCACACACATACTATATACTATATCACGAAATAATGTGTTTTACCCTCACTACACTCTTAGAACGAGGTACGATAAACGTGCAAGGAATGAATAATCACGGGTGCACACGGGATTATTTGGGTCAGTGCACGGTGATCGTAGTGAATTCTAAAGGTGCCATAGCGTTTTGACAAAAGGTGACACCAAAACACGGGATGAAAGTAGTAGGGGTCGGGCAAGGTGTGCCCTATCATACTACCGAAGTTCCGTGAAGAAAGTGCCACGTGGAGTTGAACGTTATTAGACCTATATACTATTGTGATTATTTTCGACACACTACACTCAATCGCAAGGCGTAACAACTGAAATTGCATCATCGCAAGACTTGTCGTAAGTCTGCAAATGCAATGCAATCGCCCCATCGATGGACTCTGGGGAGTCTACCTCGCAGGACAATTGCATCAACGCAAGACTGGTCGTAAGTCTATAGCGAGCAATCTCATCAAACACACTAACGCTCACGATATTATCGGGTGAGGACCTATTCTACCCTCCTCGATAGCCGTGATGCGTCGCAACGTGACGTTAAGCTTACTCGAAACAAAACTCGACTAATCGCAATCATTCATTATGTGTATCTCGAAACCTCTATCGCTTATTATGTGAATCTCTATCGCCTGCTGTGTATCAATCTATCGCTATACCGTTATCCGTGATATTTGTGCTAAGTTAGAACGCATGACCTCGCCCCACGAGAGGAAGCTCATATGGTTAAAACAAGGTGTTTTAGTTATATCAACGGCCTTTCGTGGAAACGGGCCATGTGGGGTCTGATGTTAGCTAAATTCTGAGGTGTTAATCAATCCAACCGAACCGCGTAAATCGAACCGCATACCTTCATCGCTTGCACGCAACAACTGCCGCTTATCGAAATTCGATTACCATCACCATCATTGCTAGTGTCATGTTTGTATCATTCGTTTAATCACCTAATCGCTGATCGCCTATCATGTATAAACTACCGCTTATCGCTCGCTTGGTTTTCATTTCAGCCTGTATGGTATTAAGTACGCATGACACCGCTTCACGAGGCAAAGCTAACCTGGTTAAGCATGGTGTTTCGCCATGTTAGCAAAACCCTCGTGGAAAACGTGCCATGTGGGTGTAATGTGGAATCTAATCGAAGACGCACTATTCGCTTTTCGCTTATCAACTCGCTGGATTAATCTATTCGATCCTATCCTTTGCACGGTCCGACTTTCTATCGATTGGGCCGAGTAAACGCAATTCTATCCGAGTCGTATCAGCACACCTGACACTGCCTCACGAAACGGAAGTAATATGGGCAAAACATGGTGGATACGCCGCTGGTAATTCCTATATATAAGTGTTTTAAACATATTAACGAACTTCTGTGGGAAGGTGCCAAGTGGGGCTTGATGCTAAATCATTCTTTTCAAAAGGTTAAAACTGATTTTTATAAAACTTTTATTAAAACCATGGAACAAGTGAAATTCCCCACAATGTGGAGGTAACATCGAATCAGCTTAACTCCATATTCAAAGGGAGCTTCATGAGTTTAATTTTTCCTTAAAACCTTTTTCAAGATCAAAAACAAGACTTTCAAAGGGAACCCATATCATAGGAGAGTTTTTGTAACCCATGTTTTCATTTTCGAATTCCTTAAAATGTTAGAAACTTAAACTTCTTTGCAACGTCGGTTAACATCGACTCTGTTGACTGCCCGTTAAAAGGAAAATTTTCAAAGATTTTCACCCTAAATTTCTTTTTAATATCTAAAATGAACGCCTCTTGTAACGTTGGTTAACGATCGACTCAGTTAACTCTACGTCATGAGAAACCTTTCAAATTACAATCGCATCAAGCTAACGAATTCTACACAAAACAAGGTACTTTGGAAAGTCAACTCGTGGGATTAATACTTTCGTCCTTACGTCGCCTTCTCACTATCGCAGTCGATCTCTCTCATTCGAAACGTCCTCGCTGTCAACCTACGATCAATTCACTCGCTGTATCGCTACTCGTACAAGACCAACACTTAGAAGTCTACCTATTGGATTAATTTCGGGACGAAATTTCCTAAAGTAGGGGAGACTGTAACAACCCGCACTTTTGTGCGTTGTTACTACTCGTTATACTCGTTACGCCTAGCACCAGAGATTCGGATCATAATGTAACTATATCGTATATATCGTTATTCGAAGGACAAATCGCATATTTTCGAGGTACAATATCACTATACTACACTATCATCACAATAACACTCACGGAGGCATTGAGTGAGGACCTATTCTACCCTCCTCAGTGGCCGTGATGTGTCGAACGTAAACAATTAACGCTAACAAGGACTCTCGGGTGAGTGCTGTAGCTCCAGTCGTCATGACGATGATGACAATACGAGTAAACGGTACCCCGTCAATCTTTGTGGCACTACACGAAATAACGTTCACGATGACATCAAGAAAGAACCTATGCTACCCTCATTGATGGCCGTGAAACGTCGCTAATAATCGCATACTCGAATCGAAACCGATTGTTAATTATCGAATCTTTGGATTATGGATACGTAAATACGACCCCTAGTGATATATATATATAATAATAGCAATATAATAATAATATAAATTAATCATGGAAGTACGCACTTCGAAAACTATCAAAACGATAAAAAACGGAGAAGTCCAACGCGTCAGGATAGCTATCCGGACGGATGGGCATGCGCACGGATGGGCCATCCGCACGCATGGGCCATCCGCACGGATGGGCCATCCGCACGGATGGGCTATCCGGGCCAGAACTCTTCTCTTCTCCTCTGTGGCCTATAAATACCATGTCACATCACTTGAATAGTGATGTGACAGCTCCTATTCAACCAAACGCGCACCAAGACCCTTTTCTCTCGATTTCCTCGCGATTCCGGTAAGATTTCAACCTAAAACTTGTACTTCTACAATCTACACTCGATTCTACATCATTCTATCTTTCGAAACTCAAATTCTAACCGTGAAATCTGCGGATTTGAGGCGTTTTGGGGTGATGTCACCAAGAGTTCTTATGAACTTCAAGTTGGGGTCTCACTTCACTGTAAACGACTCAGATCCGGGTGATTTCCACATGTTTTAATGACAAATCTCACCTAAAATCTGTGCGATTTTGAGTTAACCATGAAGAACCATCACGAACGGCCAGATCTGATGGAACGGAGTGATTCCCGGCCGTTAGAACGAGTCGGAAATGCCGAAACTTCAAGTGTTAGTGCGAAATTACACTACCCTAGTAAAAACGAACGTAATCCTTTCGTTACACTCGAAAACAGTGTCCAGAGTGCGAAACAGACATGTCAGTCCGCACGGATAACATGTCAGTCCGCACGGATGACATGTCAGTCCGCACGGATGACAATGTCATCCGCACGCACAACAATGTCAGTCCGCACGGATGACAATGTCATCCGCACGCACAACAATGTCAGTCCGCACGGATAACAATGTCATCCGCACGCACAGCAATGTCAATCCGCACGCACCACTCAGTCCGCACGTACCACCACATCAACCGGACGGATCACCTGTTATCCGCACGGATAACATGTCATCCGGACGGATGACTTGTCATCCGGACGGATAACCTGTCAATCCGCACGGATGAGAACAATCCAACCTAATGAGTAAACTTTTCAAGGCAATCTTGCTTAACCGTACATCGTTTACTCTATTTCTTCAAGGATCATTACAGACGTACTCGCAACCGACTCAATCAAGTTGTAATCTCGCTAAATACGCACTGTGAGTATACTTGAACCCTTTTTAATCGAATTTTGGGTGTAACATACGTTTCTAACAAATCGAACTTATCAAACGAAATATTCAATCAATCGAACTATCACTTGCGAATAACTGATATGCATAGATATACGTGATGCTAGTTGCATATGTGCTAGGGCTTATACTCGCGACGTCCCACCACGACTAGTATAGTACTATTGCGCTCGACGGGGTCTAGTTATGCCATCGTACATTCGAGCATCGAGGACTTAGTTGGTAGTATCAGTTTTGTGAGTATATATGTCGTGTATTACGTTTATGCATGTGGAAATTCGCAGCACTTTTAATCTATTATGCTATACTTATCAAACCTGTATACTCGCCAATACTTTTGTATTGACAAATATTTTAACGTATGTTGCAGGTTAGATCGCAGACTGTATCAAATCAAGCTAGGGAGTCTAGAAACTCAACTAAAATCTAGGTTGTCGGATTTGTATTGTTCGAGAGGACAAGAAATCTGTGATAACTTATGTGATTGTATTATTTGTTAGTATGGGATAACGAATGTATTAAATATTATTGCAATATAGTTGTTATGGATTCTCTTGAGCAATCTAATTCGCCTAGTGCCGCGCCCCGATGATTCCGCCATCGGTTGGGGTGTGACACAGTCACTCTTACCTGGGAACTCTTGGGGTGAGTGTTCACTTATAGGCAAGCATGTCTTCAGCGATACATTATTATGATCCATTTACTTTGATTAGTCACTGCGTGTCGTTTGTTTGTTCGAGGTAATGAACAAATGATCGCACTCCTGGTGTTTTGTCGATGTTTTCAATGCCTCATTTGTTTCTCCAATTATCGACCTCACTTGTTTCTCATGTTTCCTTGTTAGACAATGCCTCCTCGACGCGATGCTCAAACTTTTACCGCTGAAGAAGTCGCAGCCCTTGTCTCTCAGCAAATGGCTGCTGTACTTCCAGGCGTTGTGACCCAAATCCACGAGTTATACAATAACAATAATAACAACAATAACGCACAGTGTAATTTCAAGAATTTCAATTCTGCGAAGCCGCTTAAGTTTTCTGGGTCACAAGGAGCAACTGCGCTCCTGCAGTGGTTCGAGAGTATCGAGAGCACATTCAGACATGTGCAGTGTCCGAATGCGCGTAAAGTTGAATTTGCTTCAAGCGTGTTTGAGAAGTGAGCTCTTACCTGGTGGAATGGTATTATGCGCGATAGGGGTGCCGAAGTGGCATTAGCACAAACTTGGGAAGAGCTCCGAGCTCTCATGATGAGAGAGTTCTGTCCCCGTCACGAGATTCGAGCTTTGGAACGAGAATTCGATGATTTGAAACAAGACGGGGGAGAACACCGTGCTTATACGGATCGATTTGAGGAGCTTAGTTTGTTGTGTCCCACTATGGTTACCCCACTGGAGAAAGCAATCGAGAGATATATCGATGGTTTACCCGATTCTATTCAGGATATTGTGACCGGTGTTAATCCTACTACCGTCCGTCACGCAATCGAGTTATCAGCTACCCTGACTGAGTCCCAAGTCAGGAAGGGTAAACTCACCCGCAAGGGTGATAAAAAGAAGTCAACCGATTCTGATAAGGAAAAGGGTAAGGGTAAGAAGCAAGGTGAGTCGTCGAAGAAGTCGAGGAAGCGAAAGGGTGCTCAGAACTTTGCTGTCACCAACCAGAACCCTCAGAACCCACCGACTCAACCTCCTGCAAAGAAAGCATATGCTGGTACCGCACCTCACTGTGCTCGATGTAATGGTCACCATGTTGCCCAACATGCCTGTAAACAGTGTGCTACATGTGGTAGACTTGGGCATTTGGCCAACATTTGTGGTTTTGGTCAAAATCAGGCTGCTCAGGTTCCAGCACAAGCTCAAGGGAATGCTGCGAGTTTCCCACTTGGTTCGTGTTTCAATTGCGGAGAAATCGGTCATTTCCGCAACAACTGCCTGAGATTGGTAAATGCGAATGCAAATCCGAACGCAATCACGAATGTGAATCCCGCACGTGGACGGGCATTCAATCTAAACGCAAACGAAGCTCGAGCTGACAACGAGGTTGTTAACGGTACGTTCCTTGTTAACAATCAACTTGCATCTGTTCTTTTCGATTCTGGTGCCGATAGGAGTTTTGTTTCATTATCCTTTGAGCCTTTACTTACGATACCTAGAACTAAACTAAGGAAACCCCTATCTGTCGAAGTTGCTACTGGTAAACCTCTTGTACTCGATTCTATTTTTCATGGTTGTCAATTGAACCTCAATAACCATCTTTTTCCCATTGACCTCGTACCAATGCAACTTGGGAGTTTCGACATTATCGTGGGAATGGATTGGTTAACCAAACACCATGCTGAGGTGGTTTGTTTTGATAAGATCATTTGTATTCCTCTTTCGTCTGGCGATGTTCTGGAAGTTCATGGCGAGAAACCATCTGGTGGATTGAAACTCATGTCGTGCACGAAAGCCCAAAGTTATCTACGAAAAGGATATGTTGCTTTCCTGGCACATGTCACCGAGGAGAAAGGCAAGAGCAAGAGTATTCAGGATATTCTGATTGTTCAGGATTATCCAGAGGTGTTTCCTGATGAACTGCCTGGTTTGCCTCCAGTTCGTCAAGTTGAGTTTCATATTGATCTTGTACCCAATGCTAACCCGATTGCGAAAGCACCTTATCGTCTTGCACCGTCTGAGATGCAAGAGTTATCGAAACAGCTTCAAGAGTTATCTGATAAAGGATTCATCCGACCGAGTTATTCACCTTGGGGCGCTCCTGTCCTCTTTGTGAAAAAGAAAGATGGATCTTTTCGTATGTGTATCGATTATCGTGATCTTAATAAGCTTACCATCAAGAATCGATATCCCCTACCCCGAATCGATGATCTCTTTGATTAGCTGCAAGGTGCTACCTCCTTTTCCAAGATCGATCTGCGTTCTGGGTATCATCAGCTTCGTGTATTCAAAGAAGATATTCCCAAAACTGCTTTCCAAACAAGATATGGGCACTACGAGTTTACTGTCATGCCTTTTGGTTTGACAAATGCTCCAGCTATCTTTATGGACTTAATGAATAGGGTCTGTAAACCTTATTTAGACAAGTTCATCATTGTGTTCATCGACGATATTCTCATTTATTCGAAGTCTCGAGCCGATCACGAGCAACACCTTCGTTTGACACTGGAACTCCTGAAGAAAGAACAACTTTTTACTAAATTCTCCAAGTGTGAATTCTGGCTTAAAGAAGTTCAGTTTTTGGGACATATTGTCAACGAGCAAGGTATTCACGTGGATCCATCCAAGATTGTTGCAATCAAGGATTGGAATACACCAACGACACCTACAGAAATTCGTTCTTTCCTTGGTCTCGCTGGATATTATCGTCGATTTATTTCTAATTTCTTGAAGATTGCGGTTCCACTCACTGCTTTGACTCAAAAGAATAAGCCTTTTAAGTGGGGACCCAAGCAAGAAGAAGCGTTTCAAATGATGAAACAGAAGCTTTGTGATGCTCCTGTCTTATCTTTGCCCGAGGGAAACGATGATTTCATTGTCTACTGTGATGCGTCCAACTTAGGCCTTGGTTGTGTTCTTATGCAACGAGGTAAAGTTATAGCATACGTGTCTAGACAATTGAAAGTTCACGAGAAGAACTATACGACTCACGATCTTGAGTTGAGTACTGTAGTCTTTGCTCTCAAAATCTGGAGACACTACCTTTATGGAACGAAGTGTGTTGTTTTCACAGACCACAAAAGTCTCCAGCATATTCTTAATCAGAAAGAGCTCAACATGAGGCAACGTCGTTGGGTTGAACTCTTAAACGACTATGATTGCGAGATTCGCTACCATCCTGGTAAGGCGAATGTCGTAGCCGATGCGCTTAGTCGAAAGGAGCGAGTCAAGCTTCATTCTGTTCGAACTCTATCTGATCTCCAAACTCGTGTTCTTCAAGCTCAGCAATCTTGTGTTTCACAAGATTTGATAGGTAAGGAATTACCACATCAGCTTGAGCTTAAACTCGAAGCGAAAGATGATGGTTTACTCTATTTCATGGATCGTTTGTGGATTCTGAAACAAGACGATCTTCGCACTTTAGTGATGGACGAATCTCATAAGTCTCGATATTCTATACATCCTGGTGCTGATAAAATGTACAAGGATCTTCGTACTCAGTATTGGTGGCCTGGTATGAAGAAGGATGTTGCCTTGTATGTATCGAAATGCCTAACTTGCCTCAAAGTCAAGGCTGAACATCAACGACCTTCTGGTTTGCTTGTACAACCAGAGATACCGGTTTGGAAGTGGGAGAACATTGCTATGGATCTCATCACTAAATTACCGCGTACTTCTAAAGGTCACGATACTATTTGGGTTGTTATCGATCGATTAATGAAGTCAGCTCATTTTATTCCGATTCGCGAGGATCTATCTGCTGATAAACTTGCAAAGATTTATGTTGATGAGATTGTATCTCGACATGGTGTTCCTTTGGACATCATATCCGATCGTGATGCTCGATTTTCATCTCATTTTTGGAAGACTATGCAATCTGCTATGGGAACCCAACTAAATCTTAGCACTGTTTATCATCCCCAAACAGATGGACAATCTGAGAGAACGATTCAAACTTTGGAGGATATGCTTAGAGCATGCGTGATAGACTTTGGTGGTAATTGGGATTCTCATCTGCCATTGATCGAGTTCTCTTACAACAATAGTTATCATGCTAGCATTAATATGGCACCATTCGAAGCTCTCTACGGTCGAAAATGTCGTTCACCTGTTTGTTGGAACGAGACCGGTGAAGCTCAGCTTACTGGACCGGAGCTTGTTCTGGAAACAACAGACAAAATCAAGAAAATTCGCGATAATCTTGTGACAGCTAGATGCCGTCAAAAGAGTTATGCGGATTTACGACGCAAGCCCTTAGAATTTCAAGTCGGAGACCATGTCCTACTCAAGGTGTCACTTTGGAAGGGAGTGGTGAGATTTGGAAAGAAAGGAAAACTTGCACCACGATATGTTGGACCATTTAAGATTGTTGAAAGGGCTGGAAAGGTTGCCTATCGACTAAAGCTACCTCCAGAGCCTAGAAATATTCATCTGACTTTTCACGTGTCCAATTTGCGAAAGTGTTTAGCTGACGCTGATCTTCACATTCCACTCGACGAAATCCAAATCGATGAAACGATGCACTTTGTCGAGAAACCTGTGGAGATAGTGGACCGTACATACAAACAGTTGAAGAACAAACGAATTCATTTGGTCAAGGTTCGCTGGGAATCCAAACGTGGCCCAGAGTTTACTTGGGAATGTAAGGACCAAACGAAGGCGAAATATCCGCAATTGTTCTCACAAGTTTCCTCTAGTTAAAATTTATGGACGAAATTTCCTAAAGTAGGGGAGACTGTGACAACTGTGCTCTGTAATCGATGAACAATGCAAAACAATGTTAACTATCAATAAAACAATGTGTTTTGATGTTATTATATGTGTAATTGTGTTTGATGATTTTACGATTCGATTCGATTCCAATTTCAAGTTTTAAATCGCTTTCTGGAAAGTTATACGCAAACTGGTGCGTAAACGCAGTCAGTTTAACGCGACATGAAGGTTTGAATGTTATTAGCGAGGCAACCAAAAGTAGTTTCACAATTAAAACGAAAATGATTTTGGGACGAATTAAACGATTTGGAACGACCTAAACGAAATAAACAATTTGAACGAACGATTGGTTTTGGGTAGTGATTAGATAATGGGATGGGTGTAGCATGATAGAATCATGGTAGATACGACGCTGGTACATCTTATATATAAGTGCTTCTATCATATTACATTGCGTGTCATTATTTAGTCACTTGGGAAACGATTTGAAATGATGTCACACAACGAGGTTTTCGAAATGATATAAACCATACGAGTTTTATTAACGAGTTTTTAACGAGATGTTTTACGAAATTGGTTTACTAAAGCAAATGTTTTGGGGTTAAGAATCATGGCTGCAAGATTTTATAAACTATAACCATCTTGATTTAAGTTGGTTAATTATGTTGCAATACACTTTTCAAAACAAGGTTTGTACTTTTTGACTCTTGTAGTCTAATGAGGTACTGCAACATACAAATGAGCCATGAATCTGATACTCTCACAAAACTTATGTGCTCGCCAACATTTCTTTGCTAACTTTATTTTTACATATGTTTCAGATGATGTTGCGTGATGATTGCTAGGAAGCATGTTCACTTAGGATCTGGACGTGGCCTTAGTGACATAAAAATGATAATAGACGATGTTTAATTTGTTCGTTTGGTTTTAAGACAATATACATTACTTGACAAATCAATAAAACGAAACTTTTAATTACCATGGTTGTTAAAACGATGATTCTGTTACAACACTCCCCGACGTTTCCGCCACGGTTTGTTGTTTTAACGTGGTCGGGGTGTGACATCGGGAACACTGCCGCCAACCAAGTTTGCCGCGCGGTTTGGTTTCCTCTTCGGCATTTGGTCACCGATTGACAAAGGTCAAAAAAATGACTGTTGGAGCATGTGTAACGGCTTTATAGCCGTTTAAAATAAAAAAATATATATTCTTTTAAAAATTAAAATATAAATACCAAACCAAACCAAACCATACCCAAATACCTTTTGGTCGATTCCGACGAAGACTAGTTTAATTTATTTCAAGTTAATGTAATTTTATTATTTTTTTAATTTAATGTAATGTTATTGGTAATTTATTCTACATTTATTAAGTTAAATATTAAATATACTAGTTTACAAAAAATAAAAAATAAAAAAAAATTTACCAATTCAGCAAGTGTCTAACCATTGCCAATGTCACACCCTAGCTTTGCGGAAGCGTGGGTTTATTTGGTGTGACTTCTTAATACCATATCTTAATCACAACAAAGCTATATGAAAGTAAAACCATGATGATCATCCATTACTTCAAGTTTTAAAAGTAAAATACGACAACATTGTTTTAGAGTTGACACATGCAACGAGTTTACAACATAACATAATAAAAACCTTGTTCATAAGACACAACCACAAAACATGAAATAGACACAGTTTAGGACTTGTGACTCGTCCAGGCAAAAGTCACAACCCTTAAACTTGGATGACATCATTACTCCTACGCAGCTTAATACCCTTGCATACTTGGCCAGATCCATTAATTTCCTGAAATACATGTAAGTTGAAAAATCAACATAAAGTTGAGCGAGTTCATGTAAAAGTGAGTATTCAAAACCTTTGTAATATATCAGTATGTATGAAAAATCCTTGGTATGTAGCAATAAGGAAAAAGAGATCACCATTGGGTTGCAAAGCCAATGATATGTGTGAAGTGCTGTAGGAAGACTCAAACCTAGCAGATTTTTGCGTCGGGCTCAAAGTCACCCCGAGGTCCGTTCTGTTGGGCCTGGAGTTGGGCTCGCAACACCCAGATAGATCTACCGCTAATGACCCTCGGTCCTACAATGAGGATTAATGGCCTCTAGTTCCAGCCTACCCACTTACATGATCTAAGTAGTAAACCTCCTTAATGTCACACCCCGACCACGTGAGACAACGAAACGTGGTGGAAACGTCGGGGAGTGTTGTAACATAATTAATTATTTCAAATCCATGGCAATTAAAGTTTCGTTTTATTAATCAAACAAGAGAGTTACATTGTTTTAAACAAGAAACAAAGAGTACATAACAAAAATTAACTAGTTCTTGTCTCGTTTTAAGTCACTAAGGCACAGGTCCGCCTAAGTATGTCTTGATAAGTCCTATGCATCATCTCCTGAAAACACATGTGAAAATAGGTACGTCAGTATAAAAATGCCTGTGAGATACATAGGTTTGTGAAAACAGAATTCATGACTTATGTTTGAGAAAACGTTTAGTCATGAACCTTGTAATTTGCTTTGTCTTGTAAATCATTTGAAAAACGATAAGATCAGTTGATATGTATAAATAAGAGAATAATGTATGGTTAAATGAATAACCATGTAAAATGAGTTTGTATAAGATCAGTTGTTTGTAAATCAATGTCTTGTGAAAAGTATGTTATTTGTATAAAATGTTATATGTCTCAAATTGAAATGATTCAAATAACGTTACAATATGTGATATCATACAAACACTTATATATAGGAAGTACCAGCGGCGTATCCACCGTGCTTGTATCATATTACATACGCCTCGTTACTTAAATCACTTACTCAAACCAAACCATCAAGATGAAATGTTTAACAATTGTAGAAATGTTTATGTATAGTCAAATGTCTATTGTCAAATGTAAATCATGTCAACAGATACAACTGGTTCACACGGTTCAATAGTTACAAACGGTTCATATAATCAAAGGGTCACGACGGTTCACATAGTCAAATGGTTACAACGGTTCAAAATGTAGTATAATGTGTTCATATGCTGGATGAGCATATGCAACAGAAATGCAATGTAAAACAATGTACTAAGTATGCACACAATGGGCGTACATAGCATGAAATGCATTGTAAAGTGATGTACTAAATATGCACACAATGGGCATACATAGCATAAAATGTATTGTAAAGTGATGTACTAAGTATGCACACAATGGGCATACATAGCATAAAATGTATTGTAAAGTGATGTACTAAGTATGCACACAATGGGCATACGCATAAAATGTATTGTAAAGTGATGTACTAAGTACGCACACAATGGGCATACCTAGCATAAAATGTATTGAAATCATGTACTATAAATGTACTAATAAACATAGCAAGTATATGATGTGAAAACAGGAAAGCATGAAAGTAACAAGTAGGCACATGTGTTTCACCCCAAAACAGTTTGAAAACACTAAAAGAGGGGTCTATGTACTCACTTGAGATTGCTCAGAAGTCCTAAGATAGCCACCAAGCAATGCTAGAGATCACGGAATCAAACGGCACCTAATATAGGTAACTATGTTAATAAACCGGACCTATATCGGAGGATCGGATAGAATGAGGGCTCGTAAACCAAATGAGTATGGGAACTCAGGTAGTATGGTTTAACAAGGCCTACATACTAAATGAAACCTAGCCTAAGTGCTTACGACCCATTACGACCCGTTTAGGTAGCTTATGCTACTTTAACGCGTCGTTCGCGTGAAACGCGTTCGGAGTGCCTAACTAGTCCTATGATAAGTAAAATATGCCTTAACATGTCTAATATTGTTACCAAATCAGTTTAGATACCAAAAGTTACGTTATATATGCTTAAAATGAATTTTGGCGTCAAAAGGGCATTTTGGTAATTTACCTAAGGCATATAAACTACCTATCATACAACTACTTAAACGAAGCGACCATAAGGTATAACCTTGGAAGGTTATTCCCTATATACTATGGTCACCTAATGTGTTTGGTCGGATCCTAATGATCGACCAAACGGGTCGGGTTCGAAAGTATAAGCGATTGTTTAGATCGCTTACCTTACGACCCTATATAAGCACTAAACTAAAAGTGACGAGCTAAGCATGTTAAAACATGCTTAACTAAGTTTAGAAAACAGGTTTGGTATCAAAACAAACGGTTTTGATACCTAAGAGTAGTTTGGTTACAAAATACGCAAGAATGCGCATTTTGGCCGAAACTACGACTCGTCACTGAGCCTAGATAACGTGGTAATCAGTAGGTATAGTCACTAGGGACTATAACCATCGTGATCACGCTCACGTTATGAAGTTCAAACGAACTTCGCATTGACCATAAACTGGTCAATGCAGAAAGTCAAACAAAGTTTGACTTTCGGACTCGAAAAGCAATAAAAGAACGAAGGAACACTTACAAAGGGTCCCCGCAAGATTGATTTCCAAGTAATCTCAGGTAGGAAGTGTATAAACACAACCACTTAGAGAAAAACTAAGATTTCAAGTGGGTTTTGCAATGGGGATGGATGGGTATTTATAGTAAATGGACCACCGTTAGGATCGTTCCTCGAATAACGTGATCGAATCTCATCCGTACAAGTGTTGGACTGTTATGGTAGCTTATTTTGCCCACCATAAGAGATTGACATGTGGCATTGGCCTTTGGGGAGTGTTTAAAGGCTGTTAAACAGCAGGCAAAACAGTTTTCTGCATCTGACCCATGCTTACGGACCTCAACACTAACAATGTTGAGGTCCGTAAGGACCTTGTAGGCCTGAAACTTTCGAAAATGGCAGAACAGGCCCCTGTGCGCGTATCGTCGTGTTTTGGCACTTCTAACACCCGTCAAACCCAATTTCAAGCTCCACAATGATGTTAAAGTATATGGAACTTAAAATGTGCTCAAAAATATCTCGGATGTCGGTTCGTTTGGCCGTACGATTGCGTTGTTCGGTTAATTACGACGGAATGCGCATAAGCGCGAAAAACGATCCAAATGACGCGACGAATGAATTTTTCTTATGCCAAACACTAAAATAAAATATTTTAGTGCTTACATAAATTTTTGGATGTCCGGGTGTATTCAGAACGTAAGTTATGCGCGAAAATGCAAACTTGTGCACTTTTTGACGCTTTTAGTCCCTGAATGGCCCAAAAGTTTATTTTAGCACACCGAACCCCTCAAAGCCTATTTCTAAGCTATGTAAAGGATATTTATGGTATGTTTAACTTATGGCCATGTTTCGGAATGTCTGTTACAGTTCAAATTGGCATACTTTCGCAGTTTGTCAACTTTAGTCCCTGTAAGCGATTTAACTTGATTTTGCCATACCAAAGCCTTCAAAACTTATTTCTAAGTTATGTAAAGGTTATTTAAGGTATGTTAAGCCTATTTCACTATTCCGGAGTGTTTGTTGCATTAAACTGGTTATATTTACGCATCAGTGCGCGTATAACCTTCCAGAAAGCGATTTAGAGCTTGAAATCGAACAAGAGTTGATATGTGCAAAAGATACACATATTTATACAGATCCCAAGTATGAAATACAATATTTCATTGGCTTGGTATTTGTTTGATGGTCGCAGTGACCCAGGTGTCACACTTAAGCTAACCATACCATGTATAAAAGTATTCGTAAACACAGTAACATGTATTTCACCCCCGAAGTATAAAAACTGAAAACAATTAAGAGAAAAGGGGGACATGAACTCACAGAAGTGCGTCTCGAAATAGTCCGTCCCCAAATAACCTGCTGCGTGACAACCTACATGTACTAACTTCTATTAGACGGACGGCCGTGCCTTGGCTTAAGGTTTAACGTCTTTGGGAAATAGTTAGGCAACTATTTCGTATTTACACTTCTTAATTATTTACAAGTATATTCCTTCCCAAGGATGGGGGTTTTAATACATGTGCGTTTTTATAATTCCAAAAATATATTTTTAAGTTCCACTTAAAATATATTTTAATTTACTTGTCAAAAATATTCTATCTTCAAAATATACATGTTTTTCCCCAAAACATTATATTTTATTCCATACTATTTCCAAAATAATACTTTTATTAAAATACGCATTTAAGAGTATTTTTCCGAAAATACATAAGTTACCTTTTAAAGTTCGTGTGGTAATAACAATACCGGTGTAACTTAAATATCTATTTGTGAGGGCGTTGGTATTATTTTGGAGTCGATACTTCTCAGTGTATACAAGTTATATTATTTTTACTCTAAAAATAACATATCTAGTTCCAAAATAATCATAAAATCACACAGCGTTTTACTATGAAATATATATTCTAAATATATATTTAACAAGTTTTATTTACGAAAATCCACCTCCGACACTTGGTTATTTTGTAATAAAGATCTTGGCGAAGTTTATTTGGAAAAACAAGTTAAAATAATATTTATAAACACTTGTCACAAAATATTTCTAAGTGTTATATTTCTGGAAAATTTTCGCCAGAGTTTCCTCTGTAACTAGAGGTGGCCACGCTTACTAGCGTATCATTTTCTTTTCAAAATTCAATCAAGAATTTATCAATCATCAATATACATCATTCAAACATCAAACTTGTCAAAAATAAGCATAAATTGCAAACTCATGAACTTGTAGGTTGTGTAAAAATATGTAGCAACCCTTTTAACATTTTTAGTGGATCTCGTCATCGTTAAAAATAAAATTTGTTTCTTGAAAACATTATTCTTAAAGAATATGTAGTCTTACAACTTCAAATCGATATTTACGAAAATATTTATTTGTTAAATCTTTTGTTACACAAGTGTTCACATACTTGCTTTTTCACTAAAAAGCTTGTAGTTTATGCAAGATCCGGTTTTTAAACAAGACTTGTATATCTTACTTGGTTCTTCGGAAGAACCACTTGTAGATCTCTAGATCTACTAGTTTAAAACCTTATTTTACAAGAAAAATCATTTTTACACAAGTTCATGTTCATGTGTGAAAGGGTTCATCATCTTACAACTTTTACACTTAACATATCACTAGTTCATGTTCCATGAACATGATCTAGCATGGTTAGATGACAATCCGTTCCACTACTAGCAACTAACAACATAAAATATTCACAACAAAGCAAGATTTACAAGATTTACACCATTAGTTTCTCTTTAACCAACTAGTTCATCATTCTTTCAAGACTTTTAGTTTTGATCTTGTATGTTCTTGAGTTTTAGCCGTTAAATCTCTTATTAACCACTTTAAACAAGAACAAGAGGGTGTCTAGATGCACTTACTACTAGCTCGAGGCTAGGGAAGAATCGAAGCGTAAACAAGGTGGATAAAAGCAACGTAGAGAGGTTATTGAGATTCCGAAAGCACCGGGTCTCCTCGTATGTCACCTTGCACCTTGGGATGTATGTGGAATAGCTAGATCAACACTTGACGGTGGTGGTGGGTGTGTGTGTGCTCTCGGCCGAACACAAGGCAAGAGGGAGAGAGAGAGCAATTTTTTTTTTGTTATGTGTGGAAATGAATCAAAGTCTTATCCTCTAAGCATTCCTATAGACCATCTTATGTGTTTAACCAATATGTAAAGTGCCTCCAAGATATTAGACAACATCAAATAAAATAATCAAAAATTGGTGGGGTGTGTCCCACATGGGGAACCGATCGGATGAGGGGGGGGGGGGGTTATAGTTAGATTTCAATTGGATGGTTAAGGATTAGTTATGCTTAGTTAGGACTTAAATAGGTTATTAGTGTGTTATGTAATATAACGGGTGTTAGGGTGTTCGGGGACCCTAACTAGCTCAGAAAAGCAAAAACAATGTCATTGACAATATTTTTATGTTCCGGGTAAAGTCCGGTTGTGCGGTTGGATATTAATCCGTTAAAGTGCTAAATAAGCATTTAAAGTGTCTTTAATATTATTTTTAGTGACACAATAAATTCCCGACACTTTAGAAAGTGTCTAACATTATTTTACCAAGTTTTTGCACTTTACTAGTTAAACTAAATGCTGAATTTTTGCAATAAGTGCAGAATTTTATAATTAACACATGTTTCAGGCACATCAGGTCATTATAACTATCACCTAGTGACGCAGTTCTACCAACCTCATCTCCCTACACTCCCTACCAGTGTAGTAATATATTCCCGGCTCATATTGGCCTCAGAGACAGTGTCTGTCTAGTGCTGGCTATGTCAGCATGTTTACTGGGTTATCCGTATAGTGTGCTCACTGTGCTTTTGTGCATCAAGGTTGTCACTGATGTTTGTGTGTAAATAATAGAGTGACAGTATAAAATGTGATGCATGAGTATGTATGTATCATAAATCAAGAAGCAGTTTAACCACAGTTGTAAGAAAGCACAGTAATTAAGCATTAATTAAATATTAATTAATTGTACGGTACCTGGTTTTGTGAGGGTTGTCACAGCCAACACTTTTAAGCATAGTTTAAACACTTTTTCCCTGAATGACGTGGCACACTCTCAATGGTTGATTTTTAAGTTTATCACTCTCAAGTGATTAACCACTCCATATACCCTAATTATGCATATGTGTTTAACCTAACTAGAATTTTTTTTTTTTTTGGAAAGGTAGTAGATCAACTGGTCCCCAAGGCTCTCAAGTCGAGTAGCCACCCGAGTTCGAATCTCGCCGGCCCGCAATGCGGTACCTCCCGGTCAGATCAAATCTCGAGCCCCCGTGCGGGAACCCCACTGGCCCGGGATCGAACCCGTGACCTGTGGGTAAACCCTCACACCTCCGACCAGCTGGGCTGGCCATCATTGGCAACCTAACTAGAAATTTAACCTAGTTCGGAAATATGTTAGATGTTAAACTAATGATGGAAAATGCCTAAATAAAATAAACACATATATTAGAGGGCCAAACATGGATAATGATAAAGTAAATGTATTAAAACTAATTAAACACAAAACACACACACTGGTGTTTGTCTGAGATCGATCAAACAAAAGAAAAAGGGGGAAACCCCTTTTGATCTAAGAATCCACAAATTGGAAGGGAATATCAAAGCCAAACTAATGCATGAACCCGGATTTCTAATCATCTAAGCTTGTTTATCAACATGGTAAGTCGAATTTTTTAAATCGATGATTTATAGAAAGTGGGTTTCAACCCAATCATGAGTTCATATGAAAATTTGTGTATTTATGAGTTAGGATTACACTATAGAACAAAAATTATGCTTGATTTTGGTCATTTGAATGATTTGAAGTATAAACCCACTTGATGTGAAACTATGATGAATATGATGATCAAGTAGATACAAATAGGTGTAATCTTGATGTATGATTTTGTATGTAATAGAGAATTTCTAGATAAATTGATGTAGAATGAAAGAGATGTATGAACTTGATTGATTTTGATAATCTATGATATGAACTAGTAGGATTATGCTTTTGTTAGGATTCGAGTTTACTTGTTTGTGTTGTTTTATAAGAAATGATAAATGGAAGAAGATAAACAGATGATAATTTGCTGCGGAATGAATGAAAAACTTTATAACACAAACAAGGAAAGAAAAGCTTTCGTCATATATACTATGTGTCGAATGATTTCATTACATAATATTCAATGTATGCATGAACACTTTCTCCCTTTCAGCCTGAGCTCACTAGTGTTAGTTCGTACAAGAATGCAAGTGTGGGAAAGAGCTAATAGAACAGTATAGGCACTGTCTATTTATAGTACAATCCTAAACACTGTAGCATCTTTGCTGACATCACTAGACAGTGACAGCTAACAATCTTAACAACCTCTAAACACTGATGATTACAGACACTGGTTATCAAACTGCTGATGAATGCTATCCGCAGATGGGCTTCAACCACGGATGAAGACTGAGCAGTGCTTTCCATAAAGGTTGATCAGGCCTTTGACTTCTAGCAGTTCTTTGGCTTCAACAGATGATAGGTCTTCAACAGACTTTAGACTTCAGCAGCTCTTTGTATATAACAGACTTTGAGTATCAACAGACTTTAGAGATCATCAGATGTTGGATGCCACTGCCATTGGAGGGAAAAGGAGTTAAAAGCTCTATTATTGTAACAACCTTGAAAATTTCAGTTACCCATTCCTAAAATGCACACTAAGGGACCCTAATTGGAACCCCGAACTAGTACGGCGTGACCCGAAACAGAAAAATGGACGAAACCAGCAACAGGGACCTCCGGAGACTCATGGGGGGGGTCCCCTAAATCTTCTGTGACTCGCGAAATGAATTCTGAACACGTATCACTCGAACTTGACACATTTCCAGGCTAAACTCGACACAAAGCAGGCCTAGGCTAGGTGGACTAGCCCCGCGACACGTGACAGGCACGGCTGAAGCCGTCGCGACACGCGGGCCAGGTCAAAACTGGCTATAAAGCCCCTGGTTTGGGACTTGATCAGTTTGCATGTTTTGATGTTAAATTTGTTCGTTACGTTGATCAATTCTATGTTTCTTTCGAAATTACAAACCAAGACTCGAAACTCTGCTGCGATATCAGGGTAATAACTCGATCACTACTACGGTACTATATCTGATCTGTTAAAACCAAACCGACGGATGTTTAAGTGTTGCCGATATCCGGCTATACTTTATCATTCGTTGTGGGGTTTCGATCTCGTGATTATCGTTAATGTTGTATTGAGTTAATACACTAATTCGTTTGCATTGTATATTTAATTAGGTCTATCAGCTTAACCAGTAGGCAAGCTCTGTAAATCTAAATCTTCAATGTGAGTCATTCTCTTTTTATCAAATTGCTTTGCAAAACCCTAAATGTTTTCTAGTTATACTTATAGTGATTAAGTCTTTGTATTCTTAAATTACTGCCAGTACATGGGGTTTTGTATACACTACTTGCCAAGCGTCACTTTTGGGTGAACGGACCTAATAGTGATATGACCACAGTCACAGGTCTTGCCGAGTGACAACTTGGTCAGATAATTATAAGATATAAACAAATGTAAAAACTCTTAATGCTGTAATTTATAACAATGTGTCTTTTGTATAAATAGAATGCATTCACCAGTATTTTCGCTGATCAAATGTTTTTAAAACACGTTTCAGGTGAATTACTGTGAAGAAAAGAAAAGTGCCGTGAAGCACTACAGCTTAAATAAGTGGCTCGGTAAATTGGAAATAAAACGTGTTTTTTCTGTAATTAAAGGATTTCCCTAGTGAAATTCCTTTCCTTTAAATACAGGGTTTACCCCACCGTTATGAAATAAAATAATTTGGTGTTTTGAAACTTTGATAAATTTTTCCTGACACCTGGTCCTGATAAAATTTCTGCTGCCGATTAATAAACACCAGTACCAATGATGTCTGCCTCGTGGCGCCCGAACCGGGGTACGGGTCGGGGGCCATGACAGAAGGTGGTATCAGAGCCACTAGTTTAAGCTAATTAAGTATTTTGAAAATACTTAAATTAATAATTAGAAATTTGATGCCTCTGTGAGATTTATTTGTGATACTAACATCGTATTTGATTATTGAAATTTGTGTTTTCATTATTTGTGACTAACAGTATGAGTGAGTTAGCGGAAGCCCTTCGAACTTCTCAATAAGTCCCACCGATATGGAAACCACTGAAAATCAGGCGGGGTACCAAGCGATTTTCATTACATGAACTAAATTGGAATATATACTCAATACAAGTAATTTTAAAATTTTAATAACTTTAACACATTTTAATAATTATTTAGAGTAAACTGCAGTCTTACATTATGTGGTTAATAGGCGGGGTCAACTTTACACCTTATTTTTAAAATCAATCAACTTTATACCCCGTCGTTTCCTGATTGCATCAATGTTGGACCCTGCATCTTAACGCTGTCAATGTCAACCGTTAACCACTAATGGTCAAAGGACAACCTTGCAATTCTTGACTGATCAAAATAGTCATTTTGCTGTAAGTTTTACATTTAAGACATCAAGTACCCTTCAAGCATCATATCAACATTCACTAAAGGCGAACCCACAATTTTGAAATACATAGGGGAAATAATTTTAGAAGTCACTATATAAACAAACTTTCATATAAAACAATGTTGGAAGATAAAAGCTTCAGGCAATTTATAACCGGTTACTTACAGCAGGTGTGCTTTTTTGAGCAGAGGATTATTTCGCGACAGTAAGTCTAGCCTCAAAAGTGCCACCGGATGTACCTACATAACTAACTAAAGGTTAATCAACAAACATACTCACATAATAAAAAAAAAATTCAGGGTATGGGATCGATCGACCTCGCGTTAATGAGAACATGCATAAACTGGGATCAATCGTTAATAAAAGGGTATGCGATTTTAGGTCATAATTTTCAATCTTGATACAATCGGACAAATTAAAAAGTCCCAAATTTCCGATTTCACATCCACCTAAGTGAAAGCATAAACTAGGATCGATCGACCTTTCTTCAAAATAAGAACATGCATAAACTGGGATCGATCGACCTCTCGTCTACATGGTATTTATATAGCTAACAGTAAAAACTAATTAAATAAGAATATGCATACCTTTGATGGCAGCTAACAGTAATAACTAATTAAATAAGAATATGCATACCTTTGATGGCTTTTACTTGCGATCGATCGACCTTTCTTGAAAATCTGGGATGATGAGGATTGTAGGTTATTTAAGTAAATTTAAAGCCTAAAAGATTGTAGGTTTTTTAAACGCTACTATCACCAACGTTTCAATAAGAGTTTTTTCAACTAATCTAAAAGTCTTAAGCCTGTTTCAACCAAACAAGACTTTTATTGTGCCTGAAGTTTTTTCTTAAAAGCTTGAAGCTCCTAAAAGCTTGTTGCCAAACATATCCATAATTTTTTTTTTTATTTGGTACATAAAATTACATTTATTCAACCTATACAATTAATGAGATTCTTAAAAAATAACTTTTTTATTTTTAATTAATATAAAAAATTACATTTATTCAACTCTATGTAATTAAAAAGATTTTTTTTTAAATATATTATTTTATTATTAAGGATACAAAATTTCATTTATTGAACCCTGTATTAGCTTACCTAGTTTAAATTATATGTAGATCTTTTTAGTTTTTATATACTTTTTGATAGGGCACACAAAAAACTATTGTTTTCGAGTATACTAACTGGGCTCCTTTTTCTTTTCCACAAAATCTTGAATCTTCCAAAAAAATCGGTAAATTACTGGATGTTCTATTTATCAGGATAAATCTAATTAATTACGTAGTCGGTATATTTTAAGGGGTAAAGTACTTACGTTTCCTAAATTCACTTTTTATCATAGTATAAAACTATATGGTGTTTATTACATGTATCTCTATCTATCTTTGAGTGTTCACTATGTTTTGAGGGTATGTTTAACCTATAGGTTTTCCTTTTTTTTCCTTAGGGATCTCATATATATTGTTCTTGATCATAACCAAAATAATTATCATTGCCATGCTGATTAATAATTTTCTACAAAACTATAATATTTCAAACACCCAATAAAAATGTGTGTGAGAGAGGTGTTAGTCAGTTCAAATTTAAAGTACATATGTATTCTTCTTAAATGTGTATCCATAGTGGTGCTTTTTTTTTTTACTTAGTGAGTGTTTATCGCAGATTGATATATAAAATGAAGATTGGCAACATAAGATCCCAAAAGAAGATGAGAAAATAGATCTCAATGAGAGGAAAAACAAATTTCACATCTTATGGATTTATTTTCTTCATCTTCTTTTAGAGTCTTTTTGAATGCCATGAAAAGAGACTTAGGTTCACATTTATGAACCAGACAATGAACCAATGAAACTCGGGAACCGGATGATCAGTGGTTCGTTGTTTCTTGTTTAATCATCAACAAATATCTTATAAATTATTATTTATTTTGAGAGTTAATTACACAGATAGTCGTTGTGGTTACCCAAAGTAACACGTTTGAGTCCTAACTTTGTTATTGTAACAGGTTTAGGCTATGGTTTTGATTTTGTAACATGCTGGGGTAATAAGGCCAACATCAGTTAGTTTTTAAGTTAAGTTTTCCCCATGAGGCCGAGACGAGGAAGGTCCTGACGTGTGTCGGTGTGAGTATATTTTTTTAGTTATAATTTTAGCTCTATTAAGTTTTAAATTTATAAAACACGATATTCTACTATCACTCTATACACGTTAGGGCAAGTGCACCCATCGCGGAAGTAGTATAGTGATGGCAAAATAACGAGGTCGTCGAAGGACACAAGAGCTTTTAGTACCGGCTTATCGTCAACGTCTAATCGAACCAAATTTTTAGAAAAGATTTTTAAACTAATAAAAAGATAAAAACAAAAAATAAAAATGATAGACAAGAAAGAATCACTTGGATCCAACTTATCTTTCATGTAACATTTTGATGATTTCCGCACTTTGGCTATTTTAAGAGATTATCTTAGTTATAGTAGTAGGCCCCTCTTTTGGAGGCGACGTTTGACGTGTTGTCGTAGTCACACGCAAATTTAATCCAAATTACAACTAATAGATAGCAGCAAATGGGTATCGAACACAGGGAGTTTGTGGAAAGTGTGTTGATTATATAGCTTTGAGAATTAACTAAAATTAAACTAAAATGCATAAATTAAAATTCAAGAGTTGATTGTTTTGGTTTTAAGAACTAATTTACTAACTAATTGCAAATCAAGATTGAAGATTAAAATAGATTAAGAGAGAATGACCATCTTAGGTTCCGGTTTCCGTTAACAATTGTGCCTAAATTCAACTAGAAAGAGTTACATAAACATAACTCATGCATAAATGTTTGTTGTGATAAAACGGAACTAAGTACTCGGATTAGATAAACGCGAGGTTGTTACCCGATGACCAATTAACCAATATCCAACCCTAACCCTTCCCGTGATATCTCGCTTCTCAACGACACCAAGAACGTACGGTTTAGACTAAGATCAAAACATCAATTAACAAATTACAATCAAACATTCATGCACCATAATAAACATAGCAAAACACACCAAGTTCATTATTCTAGAAATAAGGATAAACACACAAAAGTCATAAGAAACCTTCACCTAAGATGATCACCGAAAGTTTAGCCGGACATTGTTTGGTGGATCATCATAACATCAAGATTGAAGTTCACACGAATCAAAATACAAACCGAAATGTTAGAAATTGTTCACACACACTATCCAAAGCTGAAAATCGCCCCTTGCACTCTGAGAAACGTCTCCAATGATGAGATAGGTGAAAAGGCATTTGAAAACGGATTAATAATGGGAAGTTACAAGTTTTGCGTCAGGGTTTACCGTAAATTACGGTAGGTACCGTAATTTACAGTAGCTTCCAGGTTGTTACGGTGAGAATCTTCTGGATTACGGTGGCTGCTTAGACATTCAGGGGCTACCGTAAATTACGGTAGCCACCGTAATTTACGATGGACCCCTGAAATCTCCCTTTTGTTCTTCTTTCCAATTCATGTGTAATCCGTTCCAATCCATTCCCATCCAAAGCAGGGTTTTCCTTCATTTTAAGCTCCAAACGCACCTGAAACACAAACAACTGTAGTTATCTAATTCAAGACAATTACATGATTAAATGAGGGATTAATTCGTATTTTAACACACTTAAGGGTTGTCCCATGGACCACCCGTCAACGTTACCCTCAACGTAGTGGTTTGAGTCAGCAATGATACAATCCCACTAGGTCGGAATATTGAAAGATAATTAAGTAAGTTATTAATGCAAAATGTGGTGGACCCCCCCCCCTAACGAGGCGGCGATCACCCTCAACCCGTTGGTCTGAGTCAGCAAGGATACAGTCCTCACAGGTTTGGTTTAAAGTTTTAATTGTAGTTTGTGAATAAGGGATGCAAGCGTTTTCTTACTCTCAGTCGGGCCAGTCATTCTCGGCCAAACCATAGAGTGGTACTAAACTTGCACTAGGTTCTCGCAGGATCTATACACTGAACGAGACATAGAATTACCGAGTCCACCCTTCTAACCCCCTTACATGCAATTAACATTCTTTATATAGACCGTAAAGACATGAATATATTGACTAAACGAACACATGAAGAATGAGTGAATAAATTCGCCTTCAATATAAAACACTAATTATTAAAGTCATTAATACATACCCAATTAAAAAGTAGCCAAAGATTGGAAATCATAAAAGAAATACATAAAAGATATGTCTTCACCAACCGATGTAAGAATTTAGCCAAGCATGGCCTTTGTTTGATAAAGATTCTTACGATCAATGTTGGATCCCGAGACTACACATGGAAAAATGGATGATGGTGGTGGATGATGGTGTTGTAGTGGTTGCACTAGCAAAGATAAGCTAGACACACAAAAGGCAAACGGGTTGCACAACTATATGCTTGTACCTAAATCGGTCCTCCACCTAACAAGTGTCAACACATGAATGCAAATCAAAGGGACTTAAAGGTTGTAACGTGGCTAGGCATACGGGTAGGAAATTGAAATATATATGTAGTAGCGAATGACTTAACCCGGTCTTTTATTACACGATAAAACAAACAAAACAAAACATAAACTTCTATATACCAGACAACTCATACATCATTTTTTTCTTTTTTTTTCACTTTTTTTTTCTTTTTTTTAATTTTTTTTAACATAGAGAAACGTCCAACATAACATAACTAAACACAACTATAACAAACTACTAATACTACAAGACTGGGTCAAATCAGGTAAATTTTTGGGGAACTAGGTATGGGTTAACAAATGATTGGCTTAAGGCACAAAATGGGTAACTAAATGTCCAAACCCCCGCCCCTCTCACTAACAAGCTCATATATATAATTTATGAGGTCCAACCCCCCAAATCCCACAATCGCACACACTATGACGAGGCTACCTAAATTCCCTTATCCTTTCTACATTCATGTTTAACTAAGGCCTCGAACTAAATTCAAGCACAAGTTCTAATGCACCCCCACCCTTTTGCCACTCTCATCAAAGATAAGCATTATTTATTTACAATTGTGGCTTCAACTCTCACCAAGAAAAAGGGTAAATAAGGGTTGTCGGTGTGTCACTCGGGGTTAGTACAAAGTGTTCAAATTCCAACAATGTTTCGCTTGATTTAAAATTTTAAAAGCATCAAAATTTTCCCCCCATCCCCACACTTGGGATACATTGACCCCAATGTATGGTTTGGAAGGAAGTGATCGCTAAAAACCATTCGACGTTAACAAAAGCTTAAACTCTCAAACCCCAAATTTCTTTTTGGTCTTTTTCATTTTATATTATCTTATATATATATATATTTTAAAAACACATTAACATCGCCAAACTAGCACAACCCAACACATAACATCAAAAACCAATACACCACCAATCCTCCCAACCATGAACATAAACAAATAAATATTCACAAAAATGTACAAGAAACAGCACCACCTGGCTAATAGTAACGCGACTGAGGAGGCCCGAAGATGGAAGTCATCATCTCCGACCATTTTCCAAAAGCAAACGAGCCGCTTCCACTCCCACTTCCTCCTTGTTGTGAGGCTCCATGTTGTTGATCTTGACGGGGGTCCACCCATTTCTAATGATGTAGCGGGGGTGTCGGATACGAAACGCTACCATCATAAAGTGGCAATGACGCATAATCCACCGGAGGTGGATCCAAACCTACCGGCCGCCCCGCATGCCAATCCGCGTGCATACGCCGGTTTTGATCATCGATGTACCTATTGTTCATTTCTTGCTCAAAGGCATAAGCATGTGTGCGGTTCCATGACTCCTGTCGATCAAAGCTATGCTTCAATGCCCGCTCCATACTCGCCCCCATCCATGTTTGATGATCAAAGAATGTGCGCTCGGACCCCGACCAAGTATCAAATACCGATGATGGTGGACGTTGATTTTCAATAATTTCTTGCATGGTTCCCTGATACGCCCAATTTGGCTCATAAGAGCGCTCCGTGTAATCAAAGAAACCTCCACCATGTGCATGACCGCGACCTAGACCCCTTGGTCCACATTCATGTGCTCACCATGCGGTTCATCGGCGTAGTCTTCATCCCCACTCGGGGGCTCATCCTCATCGCCCGGTAATAGAGCTCTCGCATCAACCTTCAAAGCACGCCACCTTTGACCTTCCGACTTTAACTTATGATATCGCTCCGATTCATCATAAGTCCATCCAACTCCCATTCTCCGAATGTCAAACGGCTTGTGCCTCTTCGCTGCCCCCTTATCTTCCGGTGCAATAGCCTTGAATAATTTAAGCAACCTCGTGATTATCCGACAATACGGAATAACATTTCTTCCCACTTTATTCTGGCATATCCACACGTTGTTCATCACTAAATGCCGAAATAGGAAATGGGATGACCCATGAAGCAAAGAGTAAAGAATGGGCACCTCAGGAAACCTCACTTCTTGCTTTTCACCTCTCCTTGGAATCACATTGTAGATACAAATCATAAGCAACAATTTCGCCTCAATTTTCAAGTTCCTTCTATATAGCATGCCATGAAAGGTACCCGGTAAGAACAATGCTTCCAACATGTCATTCCATCTTGGGTGGGCTTCCGGCTTGAGAAGCAAATCGTCGAGACTCGGTATTGTATAATCACGTTCAGGCAAGCTATCATACCTCGCCAACTTCCTCAACGTATCAAATAACATCTCCACATCTATCCCATTCACAGTGCCGGTTAACTTCATTTGAGACGGCTTGTCATACTTGTTGCATGTTAGAGTGGCCATCCACTCCTGAATTTCATCCTTGAACAAGTTCTTGTTATCTTTATCATAGCAATTTAACGCTGCCTCCCAACCCAAGGCACGGAACCTAGCAAACACGTTGAACGGACCAAACTCCACCTCTCTAACCTCTCTTTCACAAATGAATGCAGCCGCTTTGTCTTGCAAACGATTCATACGGTCATTGAACAATGTAGGCTGCCACTCTTCCGGTTGGTCATCTGGTGGACCCGCTTCCCACTTCGGCTTGTCCGCCAGATCTAACTATATCTCTTCCTCTTCATCACTATCATCATCTCTTCCAAGATACCTTCGCTTCTTCGGTTGTTTTTCAGCTTTATTTGCTTGAAGATCCAGCAATTTCCTTACCTTTTCGACCCATGTTCCTACACATCACAATCACAACACACAACCAAATACACAAAATCAGTCCCCTTTATCCCAAAAATCCCTACACTTGCTTGTTACTATGGTTGTAGATGCTAGTAAACACAAAGTTTCATATGGTATTCTCACAAAATTTGGGCATGGTGCCTCTACAATGTAAAGGTTCCCAAAAGTTTAGTATCAACCTACATCTACAACCATATCAATATTTCAACTAACACTTTTCATGACAAAACCTAAGAACAAGCAAGTGTGTATGTAACAAATAGAACAATAACCTTCAACTTCACAATGCATCATCAAAAAGAAAGTGAAAACATCATATACCTTGAGTTGTAGATGCAAGAACACAAAGAACAACAAAAGCTTCAAAAACCCCCAAAAATTCGGCACCTAGGGTTTCACAATCGGCCAAGAAAACAAGGTTTTCTTCCAAATCTCTCCCCAAAATCAGAAGGTTCATGAAATTTTAGCCAAGATAGACCCAAAAATCACTAGATTTGACCAAGATTTGAGAAAGTTATGGAGGATTGAAGGTTTGAAGATTGTGGGGCTCTTGGGGATCTTGTGGGTGATATGAGAGTGATGGATGATATGTGTGGTAGGGGGAATATGTGCAGGAAACGAATGGATGGGGTTAGATTCACGTGACTTATTATTTTTTTTATTAAATGTCGTAACCGATGTGACCCACAAACTGCCAGAGGCCACCGTAAATTACGGTAGGCCTTGGCACAAAATCCCCAGCGTACTCCAGTAGGTTTCCAGCGTAAAGACACAAACATCCCCAGGCTACCGTAAATTACGGTACCCACCGTAATTTACGGTGGCACCTGGGGATTTGTACTTTGCCAAAAATTCGTTTTTTAGATGATGATTTTTTTTTCAGTTTTATAATTTTTATTTTTTTATATTTTTCAAAAACATGGAAATTTACCCTACCCCCTCGAAAATCCCGTGTTGTCCTCAACACTATGTTAGAACCATTCATACGAACGTCCCCATACTTGTTTGAAACACAAATTTTAAGCGGATACGGTAATTGTGCAAAACAAGCAAAACAAAATAAACTACTATGTACACTACCCAACCTGGGCCTTTTATGGTTGTTCCTCATCCACTGGGCGTAAAATGTAGCCCACTTTGTCAAGCTCTAAATTATTGATGTCGTTTCCCTCCAAGTATGGCTTTAACCGATGTTCATTCACCGTTTGTTGCTTGTTGGTATGAACGTCTTGAATATCAACATCACCAAATCTACCGACTCGCCTAATGACATATGGGCACATCCATTTGCTTTTTAATTTGCCCGCAAATAATTTCAACCTCGAATTATACAACCAAACTTTCTGACCCACTTCAAAGGTTCGCTTCTTGATTTTCGTGTCATGAACCTTTTTAAGCTTATCCTTGTATGCCGATGCACATTCGTAAGCTTTGTCTCGAATTTCTTCTATCTCACTTAATTGCAACTTCCGCATCTTTCCCGCTTCATCGTAATCCGCTTTCACCGTTTTGATTGCCCAATGCGCCCGATGAGCTAACTCCATTGGTAAGTGACATCCCTTCCCATACACCATCCGGTAGGGCGTTGTACCAATTGGAGTTTTGTAGGCCGTCCGATATGCCCACGATGCATCGTCTAGTTTGCTTGACCAATCCTTTCTATCCGTTCGAACCGTCTTCATGAGAATTTCTTTAATCTGACGGTTGGACACTTCGCCCTGTCCACTAGTTTGCGGATGGTACGGTGTAGCGATCCGGTGATTCACATTATACCGCTTCAATAGTTTTCCGAAATTAAAGTTCTTAAAATGCGACCCAACATCACCAATGATTACTCTTGGAATACCGAAACGAGCAAAGATGTTGGATTGAACGAATTTGTAAACAACCGAATGATCATTTGTTCTTGTAGGAATGGCTTCAATCCACTTCGAGACATAGTCCACCACCACTAGAATGTACAAAAACCCATTCGAACTCGGGAAGGGACCCATAAAGTCAATGCCCCATACATCGAATATTTCAACAACCAAAATCGGTTGCAAAGGCATCTCGTCCCTCTTTGAAATACTCCCCATCTTTTGGCAATTGACACAATTCCTAGCACACTCACATGCATCTTTAAAAATTGTGGGCCAATAAAACCCACATGTAAGCACCCGGTAACCCGTTTTATGCCCACTAAAATGACCCCCACAAGCGGATGAATGGGCATGTGTCAAAATATCCAACACTTCCGTCTCGGGCACACACCTCCGAATGACTTGATCGGGCCCAATCTTGAAAAGGTCCGGCTCATCCCAAATGTATTGCTTCACTTGGACCATGAATTGTTGTCTTCTTTTCTTGGTCCAATGACTTGGGATTGCACCCGTGGCTAAGTAATTAACATAATGGGCATACCACGGTGAAACAAAGGTAGACATGGCCAACAATTGCTCATCGGGAACCGTTCGTTTATCTCACTCAAATCATCAACCCCTTCCACCGGAATTCGAGATAAGTGATCCGCCACTACGTTTTCACTTCCTTTTTTATCCCGAATTTCTACATCAAATTATTGCAACAACAACACCCAATGGATCAAACGGGGCTTTGCATCTTTTTTCTCCATCAAATATCAAACAGGACTTTGCTTCTCCATATGTAAGACCGGAACTTGTACAAAGCATACACCACCGCTAATAACTCCTTTTCGGTTGTGGTGTAATTCAGTTGCGCTTCGGACAACGTCTTGCTTGCATAGTAAATCACCACCGGCTTTTTATCAATTCGTTGACCCAACACTGCACCAATTGTAGTGTCGCTTGCGTCACACATGATTTCAAATGGCTTTGACCAATCCAGTGGTTGCAAGATGGGAGCTTTTACCAAGTGTTCCTTCAAAATATTAAAAGCTTACAAACACTCGTTAGTAAAGTCAAAGGGAACATCTTTTAATAACAAATTGCACAAAGGTTTAGTAATAACACTAAAACCTTTAATGAAACATCTATAAAAACCTGCGTGACCCAAAAATGACCTTACTCCTTTCACATTTTTCGGAGGAGGCAAAGATGATATTACCCGTATTTTTGCCTTATCCACCTCCATACCCCTTTCCGAAATCACATGGCCCAACACAATACCCTCTTGCACCACGAAATGACTTTTCTCCCAACTAAGCACCAAATTTTTCTCGACACATCTTTTTAAAACCTTTAGCAACTCGTCGAGACAAAATTCAAAACTAGTGCCAATAATTGAAAAGTCATCCATAAATACTTCAAGCGACTCTCCAACCATGTCCGAGAAAATACTCATCATACATCGTTGCAAAGTTGCCGGTGCATTACACAAGCCAAATGGCATTCGCCTAAAGGCAAAAGTGCCATATGGACAAGTGAAGGTCGTCTTGTGTTGATCATCCGGGTGAATTGCAATTTGATTGTAACCCGAGTACCCATCCAAAAAGCAGTAATATTTTTGACCCGATAATTTTTCAATGATTTGGTCAATGAAAGGTAGCGGGAAATGGTCCTTAGAAGTGGCGGCATTCAATTTACGGTAATCAATACAAACACGCCACCCGGTGACCGGTCGGGTGGCGATTTGTTCACCATTTTCATCTTTTACAACTTGAATGCCAGCCTTCTTAGGCACTACTTGGGTAGGACTTACCCAAGCACTATCCGAAATAGGATAGATAATTCCCGCATCTAACCCCTTAATTACCTCCTTTTTTACCACTTCTCATAGATTCGGGTTTAATCTCCTTTGTGCCTCCCTTGTTGGTTTTGCATCTTCGGTGGTGATGATTTTATGCATGACGATTGACGGACTAATTCCCTTTAAGTCGGCGATCATCCACCCTATAGCTCCTTTGTTCGCCTTCAAAACTTCCAATAGAGCTTTCTCTTGTGCCATCTCCAAATTAGAGGCAATAATGACCGGTAGAGTGTCATTATCCCCTAAGAATGCGTACTTCAAATGGCTTGGCAAGTCTTTTAACTCCAATTCCGGTGGTTCCTCCAATGATGGTTTGGTATCCGAATTGATTTCCACCGGCAAGCTTTCAAATTGATGGGTCCATGGCGGTCGACCCTTCTTCAATGCCATAGCATCTTGCTTCTCCTCTTCAACCCGTAATGCACAAACATGTACCTGTTCAGAAAAATCACAAATACAAGTTTCCACAATATCTTCATCATACTCATGCGGGTTGCATCCGTCGACTAAATCTGCCATAAAACACTCATCAACACCAATAGAGTTAGAATTGTTAGTAAAAACATTCAATCTCATTTTTCGATTTCCGAAAGTCATGTCGACCGTACCAAATCGACAATCAATCACGGCATGCGCGGTGCTAAAAATGGCAGACCCAAAATAACATTTTGTTGTTGTTTTGGGTTCGCGGATGAGTAGTCTAAGACTAAAAAGTCAACAGGGAAATAAAACTCATCGATTTTCACTATAACATCTTGAACCATCTCCCGAGGTAGCTTATGAGACAAATCGGCTAAAACAACCGTTGTCTCTACCCTTGCTAATGGACCAAAATCATATTGGTCGTATAAGCCCCCGGGTAAAATGCTCACTCCGGCTCCAAGATCTAACAACGCCTTTGACATTTGAAAATTACCAACTTGAATATTTATTAATGGCGTGCCCGGATCTTGGAGCTTAGGAGGAAGCTCCCCATTAAGTACCGCACTCACTTGCTCGGTTAAGTCAACCCGCTTAAGCATCTTTTTCTTTTGTTTCCTTTTTTGTGTGCACAATTCTTTTAAAAATTTAGCGTAAGCGGGCACTTGCTTTATTGCATCAAGTAACGGGAGATTGACTTTTACTTGTTTGAAAATATCCCACAATTCCTCTTTTTGGGGACCCCTTGTTGAAATAAAATATTTTCTACCCGGGTCAAGTAGAGCCGATGGAAATGGGAGTTGACTCGGCTCCCCTTCATCTTTTTTATCTTTTTGAATTTCACCCAACCCCGGTTTTTCAACATTAGCCTCTTTAGACACAATAGGTGGTGAAACTTCATCCTCTTCACTTTCATTACCCGTAATATCTTCAACCACCCCATCAACCAAATCCGGTGACAAATTTGCTTTAAATTCTTTACCACTTCTTAAAACACTAACATGGTTGATATTAACATTACGTGATGAGCTATGGGAAGGATTTACCTTAGTGTCGCTAAGAAGTTGGCCTTTGCTTTTCTTCAACTCCGCCACGTCGGTTGTTAATTGACCCATTTGAGTTGTTAGTGTTTGAATTCTTTTGTCACGAACCTCATCTTTTTGCATCCGGACTTCATCAAGTTGATACCTTTTTTGCATGTCTTGTTGCATTGCCCAAAGCATATCCATAACCTCATTCCCACTTGATGAAGTTTGACCCGAAGAGCCACCTTGACCACCCGATTGTTGAAATTGCCATTGGTAGCCAAAATTATTTCCACCCCGATAGTTGCCTTGATTATATTGTTGACGAGACATGAAATTACCTTGAGCTCCTTAGAAATTTGGGTTAGCTTGGTTTGTCGGGTTCCCGTAACGGAAGTTAGGATGATTTCTTAACCCGGGGTGGTATGTGTTCGAATTCATGTTAAAGTTTCGACCACCCCCTTGAATATCATTCACCTCTTCCACTTGCTCTTCAACCACTCCTACTAAACATACTTCCGCCGTGTGACCTATCTCATTACAATTAGTGCACACGTTGTACACTTGATTCGTGGTTTGAACACCTCCATTCTCTACTCCATGAACTTGTGGCCTTGTAATAACATGCCTTGCTCGTCTCGAAGATTGAGCCTTCCTTTTTGAAGTAACTGCCATTTGCTCTAAAAATTGCCAATCATCAAGCTCAAAATTTGTACTAAATGTACCGTTAGTGATTGACATTAAGTCGCGAGCATCCTCCGAACTCGACCCCTCGTGAAACGCATTCAATAACTCCCAAAGTTGTATACCGTGATGAGGGCAATTTTTCAACATCATGTTGAACCTGTCGAAAGCTTCATGAAACATTTCCCTCGATTGTTGTTGGAAGCTTCTCAAGCTTCTCCTTGCATCATTTGTCTTTTGAGAAGTGTAGAACTCTTCCAAGAAAATTTGTTGCATGTCGGCCCATGTATAAATTGATGCGGAGGGCAAAGTATGAAACCATCTTTTTGCTTTATCTTCCAAAGAGAATTGGAAGAGAACCAACTTGACATCGTCCGACGAAAACCCTTGACCTCCAATAGTGTTTCATATGGAGTCATATGTCTCCAAATGAAAGTAAGGTTCTTCTGTTGCTAACCCCTTAAACTTTGGCAAACTTTGGAGTGCAGTTGTTCTAACCTCAAAAGTCCTTCCGTCCGGGTGATGAGGAATCACTCCCGGAGAAGGATTGTTAGTGATAACGGGTCAGAAATGAGCTTCGATACCCTGCACCACCTCCCGGTGATGTCTTCGCGGAGCACCCAATGGTGCTCTTGGTTGACCCATTTGCCCTTGCATAGGCCCTTGAGGTGCAAATGGTGGTTGAAATTGATATTGTTGCATTGGTGGTTGTTAAAATCGGCCTTTGAAATTGAGGTTGTGTATTTTGTGGATGAACTTGATGTAAAGGCGTAGGACGTTGCAATTGTGGCCCTTGTGGCCGAATATGTTGTACCCCAGTCGGTAGCCTACCCATGTCTTGAATTTGTTGCAATGGTTGACTTTGTTGACCCGCTCCTCCTTGAGGTCCCAAATTACCTCCATCACCCCTATAATAAAATCCTTCTTGTTCGTATCCTCTAAAATCTTCTTCATAACCATCATCATACCCATCTCCTCCTATACCCGAAGATTGCACAAAAGGAAAAGATGAATAGTGAAAGCCCGATTGGTTCGGTGGTCGGTATGTAGATGTAGTATGAATAACGGTTGAACTTGGTGGTATTGAATAAGTAGAGGATGATTGACCCGAAGCTGGAAAGAAATGTGAAAGTGGTGGAATCGTAGTGGAGGGGCTATAGGTAAGGGTAGGTTCAACTTGGGTAGTAATAGGTGATGTAGTGTTGGTTGGTGTAACGTCATGTGGTGGAGTAGGATTGGTAGTGGAATTAGGAATGGTGGTATTTGGTGAAGGTTGTGTTGATGTAGGAATGAAAGTTGATGTTGTTTGACCCATAGTGGGTGGTACTTGTGTTTCTTCCATGATGTTTCTTAGTGTAATGGGTGAAGTGGGTGAACCAACGATCTTGTTTTCTCATAACAAAACTTTGTTTTGCCTCAAAGTTCTTTCAATTTCCGGATCAAACGATAGTGGTGATGACTTGTGAGAGCCCCTAGTATGCATACACCTGAAGTACCTGCACACTAAACACAACCAGCGTAAACTTGAAAATAACAAACAAAAACTACTAAATTGACACACGTTGCGCACTACTCCCCGGCAACGGCGCCAAAATTTGACGTGTTGTCGTAGTCACAAGCAAATTTAATCCAAATTACAACTAATAGATAGCAGTAAATGGGTATCGAACACAAGGAGTTTGTGGAAAGTGTGTTGATTATATAGCTTTGAGAATTAACTAAAATTAAACTAAAACGCATAAATTAAAATTCAAGAGTTGATTGTTTTGGTTTTAAGAACTAATTTACTAACTAATTGCAAATCAAGATTGAAGATTAAAATAGATTAAGAGAGAATGACCATCTTAGGTTCCGGTTTCCGTTAACAATTGTGCCTAAATTCAACTAGAAAGAGTTACATAAACATAACTCATGCATAAATGTTTGTTGTGATAAAAGGGAACTAAGTACTCGGATTAGATAAACGCGAGGTTGTTACCCGATGACCAATTAACCAATATCCAACCCTAACCTTTCCCGTGATATCTCGCTTCTCAACGACACCAAGAACGTACGGTTTAGACTAAGATCAAAACATCAATTAACAAATTACAATCAAACATTCATGCACCATAATAAACATAGCAAAACACACCAAGTTCATTATTCTAGAAATAAGGATAAACACACAAAAGTCATAAGAAACCTTCACCTAAGATGATCATCGAAAGTTTAGCCGGACATTGTTTGGTGGATCATCATAACATCAAGATTGAAGTTCACACGAATCAAAATACAAACCGAAATGTTAGAAATTGTTCACAAACACTATCCAAAGCTGAAAATCGCCCCTTGCACTCTGAGAAACGTCTCCAATGATGAGATAGGTGAAAAGGCACTTGAAAACGGATTAATAATGGGAAGTTACAAGTTTTGCGTCAGGGTCTACCGTAAATTACGGTACCACCGTAATTTACGGTAGCTTCCAGGTTGTTACGGTGAGAATCTACTAGATTACGGTGGCTGCTTAGACATTCAGGGGCTACCGTAAATTAAGGTAGCCACCGTAATTGACGGTGGACCCCTGAAATCTCCCTTTTGTTCTTCTTTCCAATTCATGTGTAATCCGCTCCAATCCATTCCCATCTAAAGCAGCGTTTTCCTTAATTTTAAGCTCCAAACGCACCTGAAACACAAACAACTGTAGTTATCTAATTCAAGACAATTACATGATTAAATGATGGATTAATTCATCTTTTAACACACTTAAGGGTTGTCCCATGGACCACCCGTCAACGTTACCCTCAACGTAGTGGTTTGAGTCAATAAGGATACAATCCCACTAGGTCGGAATATTGAAAGATAATTAAGTAAGTTACTAATGCAAAATGTGGTGGACCCCCCTAACGAGGCGGCGATCACCCTCAACCCGTTGGTCTGAGTCAGCAGGGATACAGTCCTCGCGGGGTTGGTTTAAAGTTTTAATAGTAGTTTGTGAATAAGGGATGCAAGCGTTTTCTTACTCTCAGTCGGGCCAGTCATTCTCGGCCAAACCATAGGGTAGTACTAAACTTGCACTAGGTTCTCGCAGGATCTATACACTGAACGAGACATAGAATTACCCAGTCCACCCTTCTAACCCCTTACAGGCAATTAACATGCTTTATATAGACCGTAAAGACATGAATATGTTGACTAAACGAACACATGAAGAATGAGTGAATAAATTCGCCTTCAATATAAAACACTAATTATTAAAGTCATTAATACATACCCAATTAAAAAGTACCCAAAGATTGGAAATCATAAAAGAAATACATAAAAGATATATCTTCACCGACTGATGTAAGAATTTAGCCAAGCATAGCCTTTGTTTGATAAAGATTCTTACGATCAATGTTGGATCCCGAGACTACACACACACTCTAAAGATGGAAAAATGGATGATGGTGGTGGATGATGGTGTTGTAGTGGTGGTGGAGTGGTGGCAAGTGAGAGAGAAGTGGTTTGTCAAAGGATGAGTTGAAGTGAAACCAAGAATCCCTGTTTATAGCTGAAAATAGAACATCCAACACGGCCCGTGCCCGCCTGGAACGGCCCCGTGGCCATCAGTCTCTCTCTTCTACATTAACTGTAGTGTCAGACTTGTACTAACACGGCCCCGTGTGTCAACGGCACGACCCGTGGCCAATGTACTTGCTGTACTTCTTCAGATTCTGGAAATCTAAGAGTTGACAACGCCCCGTGTTGAGCTTGAAATTTGTCTTTTGTTATTGTCTCTTTCTACTGCAGTGAATTCCCACCAGGCATGACCCGTGCTAGGTGAGCACGACCGCGTGCTAGAGCTTCTGTCTTTGTTATTTCTTGGGTTTGGATGTCGACGGGGGCTTGGCAAGTTGGTCAATCCTTCTTTATATCATTTTATGTTGGTTTTTTGTTGTCTTCTTGAAGTTTGGGGTTGTAGAGCTGCAGTAAGACTCACTGAACCTAAGATGAGAACCTTAGGTGAGGGAGGCATAAATTGTATATTCATTGGATATGCTGAACATTCTTCGGCTCATAAGTTTTATGTGACAAAACCAAATGATTATGTGTCTGTTCATACAGTAATTGAGTCAAGACATGGAGATTTTGGGAACGAGGATAGGTTCTCCTCGGTACCTAGACTTAAAGATATGCCTTAGAGTTTAAAAGATTTTGAAAGAAACTCTGTCAATACGAAAGATGTACCTTCTACTAGTACGGAACCCAGGAAAAGTACTAGGGTAAGGAAAGCCAAGAACTTTGGTGATGATTTCCAACTTTATTTGATTGAAGGATCAAGGGTAAAATTGAATATCAATATCAATATTGTTTCAATATTGAAGAAGATCCAAAAACTTTCAGTGAAGCAATGGCTTCAAGGGATGCTTCCTGGAAGTTGATTCAATCATGCAAAATAAGACCTGGAAGTTGACAGATGTACCTCCTGGATGTAAACCAATAGGATGTAAATGGATTTTCAAAAGGAAAATGAAAGTGGATGGAAGCATTGATAAATTTAAAGCCAGACTAGTGATACAAGGCTTTAGACAAAAAGAAGGAATTGACTTCTTTGACACATATGCTCTAGTAGCAAGAATATCCAAGATTAGGTTGTTGTTGGCTTTAGCAGTTATCCACAATCTTGTAATTCATCAAATGGATGTAAAGACTACATTCCTAAATGGTAAATTGGATGAAGAAATATATATGAGACAACTAGAAGGTTTCATTATGCCAGGAAATGAACATAAGGTTTGTAAGCTGGTTAAGTCTTTATATGGCTTGAAACAAGCTCCTAAACAGTGGCATCAAAAATTTGATGATTTGGTGTTGACAAATGGTTTTATACTTAATCAAGCTGAAAAATGTGTATATAGCAAATTTGACTCCTCCGGAAAAGGAGTTATAATTTGTCTATATGTTGATGACATATTGATATTTGGCACTGACTTAGGTCAAGTTGTTAAAACCAAAGAGTTTTTGTCATCAAAGTTCGCCATGAAAGATATGGGGGGGCTGAGGTGATTCTTGGTATAAAGATCACTCGAGGGAACAATGGTATATCAATCTCTCAATCGGATTATATTGAGAAGAGCTTGAAGAAATTCAATAGTTTAAATTGTTCTCTAGTCGGAAGTCCTATTGATCCTAACATTAGGCTTATGCCTAATCAAGGTAGCCCCATATCTCAACTTGAATATTCCAAAGCAATAGGATGTTTGATGTATGCTATGATCAGCACAAGGCCTGATATTGCTTATGCCATGGGAAACCTTAGTAGATATACAAGTAACCTAAGCACACATCATTGGCAGGCAATAAACAGATTGTTTAAGTACCTGAAAGGAACTATAAATTATAGTTTGTGCTATTCAGGTTTCCCCTCAGTACTTGAACGATTTACTGATGCAAGTTGGATAAACAATAAGGAAGATCATTCTTCCATAAGTGGATGGGTGCTCTTACTTGGTGGAGGTGCTATCTCATAGGCCTCAAAAAAAAAAAAAAAACTTGCATCACAAATTCAACAAAGGAATCTGAATTTGTAGCTTTAGCAGTAGCTGGTAAAGAAGCTGAATGGCTAATAAATTCGATCTATGAGATTCCTTTGTGGCCAAAACCGATATCACCTATATCTATCAGATGTGATAGTGCAGCTACTTTGACTAAGGCTTACAGCCAAGTGTATAATGGAAAGTCTAGACACCTAGGTGTTAGACATAGCATGGTTAGAGAATTAATCATGAATGGAGTGATATCTGTTGACTTTGTAAGATCTGAGTATAATATGGCTGATCATCTAACTAAACGGTTAGGAAGAGATCTCGTGAACAAATTGGCCAAAGGGATGGGTTTAAAGTCCATACTTTAATATCCTATGCTAAGACACCCAATTCCCATCTAATACAACATTAGATGTTGAATTCAATGTAGAAAGCTTGTCATAAAGATATTGGAACACAACATTAGAAGCATCCCAAGGTTTGTGTTCAGACTGCAAGATAAAGTAGATTGAAGTATAACTTCTTAATAGTTCTTTGATAAATTGCATTTGCATTTGCATGTGCAAGAATAAAGAAACTACCTATATGAGTATGAAGTTTAGCCGATTCAAGAAGCTGGGACTTGGCTTTGATATACTCTTTAAAGGATTCGACACAGGCTAGTAAAATATAGTGTCATGTAAGAACATATGGGTTGTAAACTTATGTGTATTTTACCTTCAAGTATTCAAATTGATAGCAAGGGTTCAATCCATAGCGATACCCCGATATTCGAATGTTTGGACCGTGTAATTTACTAAGATGAAAATTCAATCCTCAGGACATTTTCATTTATGCATGAGTTTGAATTCTTGGAGAAATCGAGTTGACGTAATCATGGATATCACTAAAATGGGGGAGGAATGTTGGTAATTTTAGTGATTATCGATTTCCGTAGTGGTATTGGATTAACTCGTTGAATAGTTATTCTCTTTATTATTTAATCGAGTTAGGTGATGTAGGAATGGCGGACTCGATAGTTTTAATGAGTTGGTGTGTGTAAGTGGTTTGGGCCTAATTACTTAAATGGGTTGTTAATCTTGATTTAACAAATGGATTTATTATTGGGCCTAGCTGAATTAAATCAACATTATAATGGATGAATTTGGGTTTTGGCTATTAGCCAACCATTTCGGAACGAACAGTGTGGTATTCTCCATGTGAATTACAAAAGTAATTCATATTATTTTTAACCATACTAGGTTATGGCCCCGTGTGACACACGGGTGTAACAATTAAAATTAAATAAAACTTAAAAATATAGGTAATTACAATTATACATTAACCAAACATGGAACGTTGATGAAAGCAAACCACAAGTTCAAATAAAATGTACGTAATTTAAAGTAGAGTAACTACATCTTAAATTTAGGAATCAAAAGTTTTTGCTTCTGATTATCCTTCTCTTCATCATTAGTTTTACTCTTTCTACTTTTTTTTGAAGATAGAGATGAGGAATCTTCCGATTAAGTCATACACCTCAAGGTTGCGTTTAGGAGGAAAAAGAGTCTTCCCAACACCATATTCACTATTAGAGTTGGGGTTGCATAATCTCCTATTAAAGATACAAAATTTTTTTATAAAAAAAGTGAGTAAATATTAATGAAATAAATTTAAATTATAATAAAAAAGAATGGAACATTATTTTAGAAGATATTACCTTCACATTATCTATACTCTTTGGTGCTAAATCAACCATAAGGACATTCATTGATTCATATTCCTCAAACTGTAATGTTAAAATCATGTAAATTCGTTTAAAGCAACTGTTGTGTTGATATTCCTCAACCTGTAATGTTGAATTATGGGATAAATAAACCTGTAAATCATTTTCAAGCAACTGTTGTGTTGATATTCCTAATAGTTTGACTACTTCACGGTCAAACAAAGTAAAAGACATAATTTTCGTGCAATCTTGAACTCTAGTGATACAAAATTTCCTTTTTAAAAAATAATTTGAAAACTTTAGGTGAACATTAAGTGATTCATGATTAAAGTTGAAAAGTAAAAAAATAATTTAGATGTAGATTACGTACTTGGGAATTGCAAATACTACTTCTTGCTTGCAGTTGGATATAATCACCTCAAAGTTCTCTTTGTTGGCCCAACACCACAGCGACTCATATGATCTAATCTTTTCTTTTATATAGCCATTTTGTAAACCATTAAGCCTGTGCTGGAATGTTAACAGAGGCTGCCTAAAATAAGATGATAAAACCGGCAACACCAAGATTGCGAAGCCTAGAAAGATTTTATTTTATTGAGCACATGAAATCTTATTTCCATCCACAAATAGTCATCGAGATGAATAAGCACCGGTTCATCATTTTTAGTCATGTTAGACGTAATCATTTTCATATGCTATTCCCAATCATCAAACATACCATTAGTACCAAGTTGAGCCTACATAAAAATATAAAATTCAAAATGAACGGATCGGTCTGGTTGGGTAGTCACCTAGTGGATCAATTCAAATCCAGGTTGAAAGGTTAGAGGTAGATCAATCGGGTGCGATTGACCCCTCACATGTCTTTTTTTTTTTTTGGTCTTTTTTTTTTCTTTTTAAAGTTCAAAAAGAACTAATATATTATGTATGATTACAAATCAAGATAAAAGATCTATTTTTTTTATAAAGCCATTTTGTAAGGATGTAAACACCTAATTAACCCAAACTGACCCTTTTACATGTTTGACCAATATCCTTTTAGCTAAAAATGTCACTCTACTCGTTTGATACATTAGCCATTAAAAATTATCTCAAAAATCGGTTGGAATTGTCCCCTATAGGAGCATGAGCTAGAAATATGAATGCAGTGCACCACCATAAAGTGTCACATCTTCCTAATACTCCTCCCTCGGCATAAGTTCTCTCTCAAAGTAGTTTTACAAATAAGGGGTTCAAATATACATTTTCACAAACTAGTCGTTTACCCGCGCGATGCGGCGGGAAACATATCACTTAGGTTGGTGATTTAGGGCTATGTACGGGGCGGTTTTTTTTATTCATAGCATTGGTGTGTCATGAGCTTTATAGATAATAATTAAATAATTAGAAAAATTCATACATTTGAAACGGTACAAGGAATCGGGTTTCATTAGACCCACTGAATCTTTTAATCAATATAAATTATTATAAATTACTTAAACACAACGCTCAGATAAAGTAGCCAAGAGTTTGTCTTTTAGTTGATTCTTTAATTACACCCTCTGCTTTTTACTATATTTACTATACAACCACTCAACTTTAATTTTTTTAATATACATGTTTATCCTCTCTACTTTAATTTTGTTATTATGCGTATTTAGTCCATCTACTTTTATTCTTTTTCATATTTTGCCTTTTAGTGGTTTCCCTTGCTAACGTGACGAACCAGACTGACTTTAACCGGACAATATCGTTACCGATGTCTATATTATTCTTATTAAAGTTTTCAATTTAGTAGTATGAGTGATTATAGTAAAGGGGAATGGGAGATAAGAAAACACATTTGGTGGCAGGTTATTTTAAAACAAGAATAACATTAGGACATAATAAAACAAACAAAAGTAAATAAATGTAGGAGTTAATTACGTAAACGAGCCATTTGGTATGTTAAAAGTAATAGGTTTGGAGCTTAACGTTGGGTAGTAAGAAGTTTAGGATTTATGGTTTTAGTTTTGTAACACTTATTACATCTAACACTAATGTTGGTTTATACTACTTTTATTTATTAATTTAAGAGTAAACTTCCGTTTTGCTCCCTGTGGTTTGGTCACTTTAACGGTTTTGCCCCAAACCTTTCAAAATAGCCATTTTACTCCCTGATCTATGAAGCTTATCTCTATTTCACTCCCTGCCTCTAACGCCATCCAACTCAACCGTTAAATCCTGGTCACATGCCCCTCACATGAGGGGCATTTTAGTCTTTTCCCAAATTTTAGATATTTTGTTATTATATATAATATAATACATATATAAAACAATATACACTATCATCTTTCTCTGCTCTGCTCCGTAAATCAGTCTCACCATCAACCTCCCCACCAACAACCACCATCCTGCACTACCACCATCATCTACCGACCACCGCTAACCGCCACCTGCCGACATCACCAACCACCCCACTAACCACTACATGCCGACACCACCCACTAACCACCACCTGTCGACACCAACACTACCCACCATCCCACTAACCACCACCTGCTGACACCACCCACAACCACCATCACCTGCCGACCACCATCACGACCGTCTCCGTTCGGTATTGTGTCACACCACCATTGCAGATCTAATCCCCACACCACCACCATCAAACTTCACTTCCAACACCCCCCACACAACCCCGACCTCTGTACGACTCTTATCTCTCCTCTCTCTAACAACCACCTCACAAGTTTGTTATCAGAACCGGCCACCTCACCGGAACCTAAATCCCCATCGTCATCATCAATGTGGTTCATGTGGAAACCCTAGCCGCCGCCCCTTACCCCTTTCCAGATCTGAACCGATTTATGTTCCAGTTTGAAGATTGAAGATGAAGTTTACCTAGTTTGGTGATATTAGCGGCGGATGACGATGGTCCAACAGGCACTTTTTGAACCGGAGACAAGATTAGTCGGAGTTTATGGGCAGCAGGTGGATACCACCAACACTTCTTCGATCTGTTCTGTAATCATCAATTCCAGTAGGCTGGTGGGATGGGCGGTGGTGGTGTCTCATGGCGGCGGTGGTGGTGGACATTACAGAAGTTAGAGAGATAGGGAGACACGACAATTGTTATATGGGTTGAAATGTTGAATGATTTTCTAGTTTATATAAATATATATACATATAAATTAATAAATAATTAATTATAGGAAAAGACTAAAATGCCCCTCATGTGAGGGATATGTGACCAGGATTTAACGGTTGAATTGGATGGCGTTAGGGGCGGGGAGTAAAATAGAGATAAGCTTCATAGATCAGGGAGTAAAATGGCTATTTGAAAGGTTTGGGGCAAAACCGTTAAAGTGACCAAACTACAAGGAGCAAAACGGAAGTTTAATCTTAATTTAAACATGATCATCTATACTTCAATCCGGCCTATTATTTTGACTTTTTGGGTAAACTTTATTATTGAAACGAAGACATCAGCAACTACAATGTCATTTTCTACTTATAAATTCCACCAACAAAATAGCCAATAGATTAAGATCTAAATTTTAGCACATGACAACCCATTAAAAATCCTGGTTTTTCATTAGGTTTATTTTTTAACCGGTAAATTTCTTTTATTCCCTACTGTCTATGGGACTCGAACCCAAGACCTCTCCTCCCAAAGTGTTTAAAGGTTTTACATTTGCTAATGGACCACTACCCCATTGGTGGTTTTTCAGTAAGTAATATGAATAATAATAACAATAATAACTGCAATAATACAGGGATTGGCCAACCTACTTTTTTGTAACTTGATTCTATATTCATCATTATGAAATGGCAATAATAAAAACAAACTTCAAATTAATCACAATGATAAAAATCTGCAAGTATTTTCATACTTATTGTTAATTAACCAAAATGAACAGCAGCACTAAACTAAAATAAAGCTGCCAACACAATATCAAACAACCATTTCTGAATCAATTCGTAAGTAAACCAAACAACTATTTCTTTCTCAGCTCAAAAGTCGAAAGACCACATAATATCAAACTTAAATAGAAAGTTAAGCAACCCAAAAGACAGTCTAAGTTTAGTTGTTAAAAACCCAAAAAGACGGACCAAATTAAAGAAAAAATAGAAAGAAAAAAATCTCATCCAGTCTGTGATGCTGATTGTCCTTTGGCCATTACAAGATCTTGAGTTGTGACCGATTTTCACTCTTCCATTTGTGTGCAATCCACCTCCCTTGAATGGTGTCGCTTTCTTGATGGATTTAGAGCCAAGCCAAGGACTACATCATCAGAATATTCATCCACAAGCTTCCATGTTTGTGTGAGTTACCATTCCTTACCATTGTGTAGTGTCAGAAACACCAGTGGCTACAGAAATGAGAAACTATTGTTCTCTGTAGTTGAAAAGAGGAAAAGGACACGTCCCACAAACTACCAAGTAGTAGTCTGATAAAGTATGAAGCTTAAAAAAACGCACCTCATAAGCAAAAATGACAGTAAAAAGCTATAAAGAAAAGTTTGGTGCCTTCGACATCTGAAAAACAAATAGCAAGTTAGCAACTACCGTCAAACATCATAACTTGCCATAATAGAGCCAGAATCAGAAGAAAGAAATGATTCTACAGATATCGGCTCTTACCAAGTTGCCAGATAAAGCTTGTTTAAACCCTATATCGCCGGAATCTCCACTTACAAAACCCTAGATTGCCTGAAATCAAGCACGCAGTCATGAATCTGAACCAAAACCTCATCAATTTTGACATCACTCTTTAACAGCTCCAACATCATACCACATCTACCATAGCCGCCACCGGATCTCTATGGTATCTTACACCTCCGCTTGAGATAGAACTGCTGCTGACTGAACTTGCGATGCTCAACTTTTTGAAATCAAAAGAGTTTACAAGATAACAATGTTGGTAGATCTGGTGTTGATATTATCGAGAAAGAGGTGAGAGAAGATAAGATATGATGGTTATTCAAATTTCAAAAATATATGTCCCCACTTTAATTGCATCCCGCCCATAAGATTTCAGGGTGTTTGAATTTTGAAAGCTATGAAATCAATTTGGCCGCCTAAAACATGTTGAAAAGTTGGTGTGCTTTGATGCTTTGTACAATAAGCTTTAAACGCTTGTACAATGGCAAATGACCATTCTTGCCCTTCCTATATGCTTATTAAAGTAATATAGATTTATATAGTGAGATGAGTACTTCAAATAATGCTTTTACTCATTCATTACAGTTTGCCATTTCCTATTACTTCAAATAATGCTTTTACTCATTCATTCAGGTGTGCCAGTTAGTTCATTAAAAATATTTATATTGAATCAATATTTGTTATCCAATGAGAGTAACCATATCATCACCATCCCAAACAACATCACTGTAACATAATTTCCCATTTTCCCATCAAAAATTATCACACATCCAACGCTTTCATCAGTAAACATAAAAGAAGATATATATTAGCTTACAGAATCGCTATATGAATTTTTTAGGAGTCCATTTATTTATTTATATTTTGTTGAAATGATCATAGGCTTATATAGAATGAATGAGACGAACAGGTTCGAGATCGTACCTCGCTAGCCAAACAGAATAGAGCAAGGCAGCCCTGCTAGAAAAAATAGAGTAAGCTTACAATTTCCAACAAAGATGAAGTAACGGCAGTAGTGGTAACTCCTCCGGTTCTCATGTTTGCCCAAACAGGTGCCCCAAACCCAACCTGAAACTTTGCCGGAGGAACTGACGGTGCGTGACTGATGTGCGTGCGGTGTTATATATTTTTATGTATATTTTTAGCCCTTTTTAACACATTAGTCAAGTTCTAAATTTATAAAACACGATATTTACTAACACCAAACACACATATGGGCAAGTGCACCCATCGTGAGCGTAATATAGTGTTGGTAAGATACCGAGGTCGTCCAAGAGCTTTTAATACCGGTTTATCCTCAACGTCTAATCAAATCAAAAGTTTAGAAAAAGATTTTAAACTAGAAAATAAAAACTAAAAATGCTGAAAATAGAAATAAAAATAAAACAGATAGACAAGATGAATCACTTGGATCTGACTCGCCTTTAGTGTAACCTTTGATTATTTTCGCACTTTTGCACTTTTGCACTTTTTAAGAGATTATCTTAGTTATAGTAGTAGACCCCTCTTTTGAAGGTGACGTTACCCTCAACCTAGTAGTTTGAGTCAGCAAGGATACAATCCTAAAGGGTTGGATTATTGAAAGATAATTAATTAAGTTATTAATGCGTAATGTGGTAGGCCCCTCTTTTGAAGGTGACGTTACCCTCGGCTAAGTAGTTTGAGTCAGCAGGGATACAATCCTAAGTAGCCAGGTAAAAGTTTTAATAGTAGCTTACATATGAGGGGGTCAAGGAGTTCGGACCCCCGCCATCCAATACCAGTGGGTATTGAAGGAGGTCCTACTAAAGTTGACCCAGGTCCTTGCAGTATCTATACACTGAACAAGGCAAGACTCTTACCAAACCATTCCCTTAACCCCCGACTAGGTAGCCAACATATCTCCATATAGACCGTGGAGATATGAATGGTGAAAATCTTTTATTTTATATAGACAGTAAAATAATGCCAAGACACCACGGACAAATGATAAGGAAGATTCACCTTCAACATAAGAAACTAGTTATTAAAGTCATTAATACATAACCAAATAAAAAGTGCGAAAAGATTAAAAATAAAAAGTATTACACTAAACACTTTGTCTTCACCAAGTGATGTAAGAGGCTTAAGCAAACATGGCCTTTGATTGTCAAGAACTCTTACGATCAATCTTGGATCCCGAGACTACTCACACACTCTATGATGGATGATGGATGATGGATGATGGTGGTGGATGTGGGTTGTGATGGTGGTGGTGGGTGGGTGAAGTGTGAGAGAGGTGGTTTTGGCAAGGGATGGTTCGCAAATGAGCCAAGCACCCCTATTTATAGCCTGCACAAAAGCCTGAACACGGCCCCGTGTCCACCTATCTTCTCTTTCTTCATTAATTACAGTTTGTCTACATTAGTTGACAACGCCCCCGTGTCCGCTGGGCACGACCCCGTGTGCAGAAGCGTATATGTACTATCAAGATTTGCCTAGATTCTGCGAATCTTAGAGTTGACCACGGCCCCGTGTCCGCTGGACACGCCCCCGTGGTGAGTGATAGAAGCTTCTATAACTTTGTCTTTTCTGCAGACACTTGGGCACGCCCCCGTGCTCATTGAGCACGTGGCGTGTTCAGCCTTCTGTTCTCTTGCTTTTGCTTGGGAGGATGCTGTCGAGGGGTCGAGCATGCCACGTTTATTCCTTTTCTTGTATTTATGTTAGATTTAGCTGCCTTTTTGCTTCTTTTGTTCATTTGAGCTCATTTAATCCTGAAAATACAAAAGGAAGACAAAAACACACTTTTTCCAACATTAGTACTAAAAAAGGGTTAGTTTTATGCCACATTTGATGTAATTTATATGTTGCATTTTGCACACATCAAATACCCCACACTTGAATCTTTGCTTGTCCTCAAGCAAAACTCTTTATAATGTGGCTTACACTCCCAAATGGAATGGGTAGAACATAAGGTTTTTGGGCTTGTCATAGAGTGTCAGGATTCCAAGATTCTTTATTAGGTTTTACTTTTATTTTATTTACAATCCTATTCGTCATGATTTATTTAGAACATTACATAAAATAAATTACTTATTAGGGCATAACATGCCTCTTTAAAATTCCATTTATATACAAGTTCACATACCTCACGGGAGATCACTCAACACTGGGCCGAAGATGTATTTTTGTGAAACACTCGAGAGCGGCATGGAATCTACTTCTACCATATGCTTGCCAAACAATCAATCCTCCTCCTTTTTAACTATATACCTTTGTAAATATCAAGAGGACTTTTGGGGGAAGGGTTAGGTTTGGGTTAAAGGTAGGTGGTTGGGTTAGTGGTTAGTAGAAAAGGGCGAAAGGCGTAAAAAGCGTCGGTTTTTGTAAGACTTTTTAATTTTATTTTTTTATAACTTTTTATTTTAATGAAGCATTTCTTTAAACAAAGTTCTTTTTGATGAACTTGTTTGTTTATTTCTTTTGGCTTCATCATCATTTTGTTTTTTTTTTTTTGTTTTTTTTTATAAGGAAGTCAAAAGAAAATCGAGCTTTATTACTAAAATAAAGGGTTTAAAATGAAAAAGGGTTTTGGTGGGTAAAGAGGGTGTTTGTTTTGGGTTAAGAAATGAAAAGGTTTAGGCTCAAAGGGGTTAACTAGGGGGATTTTGGGTAGGTGGTAAAAAAAAGAAAAATAATGGTGTTAAAATAAAAATGGTTAGTCCTAATGCCTCCATCATTTACTTACTTGGGTTTAAGTTGGTAAGGACCGGGAATGTATTGTCATGACAAGTTCAATAGTTGTAAGAACCAATCAGCTATTCACACAAGAAACGAAAAATGAGCATTTAGTTTAAAGATGTGTATTTGTATGCTCAATAAAGGCTCAAAACTCACTTTTTGTGGGAATGGGTTTTTATGTGATCAAGTATATATAATCAAATTTTAACTAGATTTGTCATGTCGTTTCATAATTTTTTTATGTTGGTTCTTTTTATCACGACGCTATCGGTTGTAAATTTGTAAAAATATAACCTTTTTAGAACTTGTAATTCCCGAATTAAACCAAGACAAGTTAGAAAATAAAAAGTTTTTGAAAAAATTTGGGGTGTTTAGCGGTTCCAATAGAGTTTTGTGTAAGGCTTGTAATTAGGACTTGCAAGATTCAAGGTTTTAGCATCCCCCACACTTAAATTACACATTGTCCTCAATGTGTCCCAAAAATAAGTTTTTAGGTTGATTAAATGTGTAAAAGTGTGTTTAAAAACAAAGTTTAATGTTACTGGGCATCTGGACACGGGCCCGTGGTGTCCGGGCATGGCCCCGTGTTAAGGTTGCCAGTAACAAAAATCATTAAAAAGAAACAGAAGCCTGGGCACGGGGGCGTGTTCGGCGAACACGCCCCGTGTCCAGTTACCTGAACTGGGCGGTTTTCTGCAGATGGTTTAGCACGGGGCCGTGTTGGCGGGACACGGCCCGTGCCGAACTTGCTGTAATGAAGAAAATTTTGCGGGAGGCTCTGTTTATGTGCATGGGGTGCTGTTTCAAGTTTCCCTTGGTATCCTTCACCATCCCGAGTGTGTTTTACCCATTACATCATCATCCAAACACCAATTTAATTAAACCATCATTTCATTAAAACTAACACATTACATAGGTCCTAGAAATTTAAAAACAAAGCAGAAAAATAAAAACTAAAGGTCCTAAGATAGGTAGGTCAAGTGATACATAAAATCATCCTAGGGAGTTCTACTTTTACGATAGGAATCAAAATTCCGAAAATAGCTTTCCGGTATTTAAAAGCTTCGCAGAACCCCGGACTGAGGGGTATTCCCTTGATGTTGTTAAAGCCCTTCTTCTATCTCTCTTGGAAGGAAGAAGGCGGGCCCATTCTCCTCAACATCTTGCGGAGGGGGAGTGACACCAACCGGAACCCCTTGTAGTATGTCTCGAGGGGGCTCCGAGTGTATGGTGTACCATTCGGCTGGTAAGATGACTTCCGGTACCACATTCCATGCCCTTTGGGTGATAATCGGTACCAAAGTAGGAGAAGCGAGAATGTTCAACCTTTGGTGCAAAAGGTTGACCTCTCAAAGACATCCCTCTAGCCCCACCGTCAAATGATTGATACGATTGACCAATGCTTCTTCCACTCCCGTCATCTCATCAATGGCCTCTCTTAAAGCGTAAACGTAGTTTACAAGAGAATCTTCAACCGTTGATGACCTTCTTCCTTGTCGGTTGTTCCTGGAGTGCGATGAAGATGTTCCGCTAGTTCTGCTCGCCATTCTAGGATGGTATGTGTGAAGATCCCAGCAAATCTTTGTCTTTGGAGTGGTCCAAATGAGCAGGAATCTTGCTGCCTTTATAGAAAACGACAGCACGCTGCACACGGCCCCGTGTCGGCTGGACACGGCCCCGTGTGCAGGCAAGATCCTGACACATTTTGTCCGTATTCTGACAAAAAGTCAGACGGGAATCTTTTGGTGGACACGGGGGCGTGCTGAACTGGACACGGCCCCGTGTCTAGAGGCTGTTTATGAAGTTTCGTCTATTTTTAAGGAATTTATCCGGATCGGGTGGTTCCTTACTGGATGGAACAACCCCAAAGTACCTGAGATACCTTAATTGCTCTAGATTTAGACGAGAACGCAAGAGGTTGTCGGTGAGGGTGATTCCTATGCTAAATGTAGGTGGACAAGTCCAGCCCTTTCCCGGGCTCTCGTTAAAGAAGGTGTATGCCGAATCGCTCAGGTCTATATATGCACCTATATATGCACCGAACGAAGTCGATGGGGAGTCCTTCACGGCACAATCGACACAGGGACGACTATCGCTCAAGTCTTCGCTAGAGTTAGAGGTGATATCGGGAACAACGAAGTTGTTTTTATCCGAATGCGATCTCAACAATTCTTCTTGGGTATCGTCTTGAGATGAATTAATGAAATCCATCTCAAGTTCTTTTATCCAACTAAGAATTAGATCTTCCAATTGAAATAATTCATCAAGAAGCATTTCTCCTAGAAGGGTCGATTGAGAGCATTCGAGGGAGAGATAAGGATTATTTTTACTTTCGCCCCTCTAAAGGCTACAGGAAAACAATGGGTCTATATAATGGGGCTTATAATTTAGAAAATAACATTCTAAATCTTTATGATTGCCACCACATATTTGACACCACGTACCATAAGAGGGCCGATAGTAAAAAAAATCAGTATCACTCATGTTTGTGTCAGAAATTACCAACCGTCGGGATCTTACGGTTCTGTTCTCAGTAACTGAAACTTGGGCACGGGGCGTGTTGAGTGGGCACGGCCCCATGTTCAGCTACTGTCTTACTTAAAACAGGATTTCCAGTACCAAAGATTGGGCACGTGGCGTGTTTAGCGGGCACGGCCCGTGCTGAGTTCTGCAGAAGCTGAAAATTACGAAAAAATCCTAAAAAATAGAAAAATAAGAAAAAACGATTAGGCCGTTGATTCCTAACTTTCTTAAAATCCTTGTGTCCCCGGCAACGGCGCCAAAAACTTGATGTGCGTGTGGTGTTATATATTTTTATGTATACTTTTAGCCTTTTTTAACACATTAGTCAAGTTCTAAATTTATAAAACACGATATTTACTAACACCAAACACACATTTGGGCAAGTGCACCCATCGTGAGCGTAATATTGTGTTGGTAAGATACCGAGGTCGTCCAAGGACACAAGAGCTTTTAATACCGGTTTATCCTCAACGTCTAATCAAATCAATAGTTTAGAAAAAGGTTTTAAACTAGAAAATAAAAACTAAAAATGTTGAAAATAGAAATAAAAATAAAACAGATAGACAAGATGAATCACTTGGATCCGACTCGCCTTTAGTGTAACCTTTGATTATTTTCGCACTTTTGCACTTTTTAAGAGATTATCTTAGTTATAGTAGTAGGCCCCTCTTTTGAAGGTGACGTTACCCTCAACCCAGTAGTTTGAGTTAGCAAAGATACAATCCTAAAAGGTTGGATTATTGAAAGATAATTAATTAAGTTATTAATGCGTAATGTGGTAGGCCCCTCTTTTGAAGGTGACGTTACCCTCGGCTAAGTAGTTTGAGTCAGCAGGGATACAATCCTAAGTAGCCGGGTTAAAGTTTTAATAGTAGCTTACATATGAGGGGGTCAAGGAGTTTGGACCCCCGCCATCCAATACCAGTGGGTATTGAAGGAGGTCCTACTAAAGTTGACCCAGGTCCTTGCAGGATCTATACACTGAACAATGCAAGACTCTTACCAAACCATTCCCTTAACCCCCGACCAGGTAGCCAACATATCTCCATATAGACCGTGGAGATATGAATGGTGAAAATCTTTTATTTTATATAGACAGTAAAATAATGCCAAGACACCACGAACAAATGATAAGGAAGATTCACCTTCAACATAAGAAACTAGTTATTAAAGTCATTAATACATAACCAAATAAAAAGTGCGAAAAGATTAAAAATAAAAAGTATTACACTAAACACTTGTCTTCACCAAGTGATGTAAGAGACATAGGCAAACATGGCCTTTGATTGTCAAGAACTCTTACGATCAATCTTGGATCCTGAGACTACTCACACTCTCTATGATGGATGATGGTGGTGGATGTGGGTTGTGATGGTGGTGGTGGGTGGGTGAAGTGTGAGAGAGGTGGTTTGCCAAGGGATGGTTTGCAGATGAGCCAAGCACCCCTATTTATAGTCTGCACAGAAGCCCGGACACGGCCCCGTGTCCATTGGGCACGGCCCTGTGTCCACCCATCTTCTCTTTCTTCATTCATTGCAGTTTGTCTGCATTAGTTGACCACGCCCCTCGTGTCCACTGGGCACGACCCTGTGTGCAAAAGCGTATCTGTACTATCAAGATTTGCCTAGATTCTACGAATCTTAGAGTTGACCACGTCCCCGTGTCCGCTGGACACGCCCCCGTGGTGGGTGATAGAAGCTTCTACAACTTTGTCTTTTCTGCAGACACTTGGGCATGCCCCCGTGCTCATTGAGCACGGGGCGTGTTCAGCCTTCTGTTCTCTTGCTTTTTCTTGGGAGGATGCTGTCGAGGGGTCGGGCATGCCACGTTTATTCCTTTTCTTGTATTTATGTTAGATTTAGCTGCCTTTTTGCTTCTTTTGAGCTCATTTAATCCTGAAAATACAAAAGGAGGACAAAAACACACTTTTTCCAACATTAGTACTAAAAAAGGGTTAGTTTTGTGCCACATTTGATGTAATTTATATGTTGCATTTTGCACACATCAGTGACGGCCGAATCTCCTTTTGATTCTCCGGCTCCAACCAGACTATAACTACTATGAAATTGTCCATTTGTGAATGTCAAAACAATTGTAAAACCGTTACTAAAAGCAAGAAATATAAACCATCTAACTTGAAATTTTTTATGCATCATGAACAAACGAAGAACAAAGAAACCTTACCTGAAACTTTGCCGACGGTGAGTGACGGACGGAAAGGATCCAAATTCCATGAATACAAATCGATGAAGAGGAAGATAAACATCAAAACATGAACAAATCAAACAAAACCCTAAGTTGAACATTATACCAAGAAGAAAGAAACATTACCTGAAACTTTGCCAGAGGGACTTACTGTGCGTGACGGCCGGAAGGGATCCAGATGTCTTAGGGTTTCCACATAGAAGAAAAGGGAAACCGATGGAAACTGGGCTTAGGAACCGGTTTTTAGAGATTATATAGGATCCATATGTTTGTTCATGGGTCAGGGTTTAGATCCGCATCTAATACCCATTTAATCAAAGGAGCCCTCATTGAGTGACACCTGTCCCAAAATTGGTTTCTTTTATTATAGTAGATAGATGATGCATCTTATTTTAATAGATAATAAATAAATTAGATGTTGGTTATTTTGGATGGAGATAACTGATCCTAAAATATTGGGATCATAACAGTTCTTCTCGATAACAAATATTTTACACACAACTAAGAATTATTCATTTTTTTGGTACGGTATTTTCACATCTCAAAGAAACAATCCTGTTCTTGAAAGAATTGAGTTTAATCCGTTCGAACTTTTGAGTATACCGATCAAATAGTTCGTTCTGATAGTTCTCATACGACTCTCAATTCAATCCAAGCAATTTTATTTTGATTCACTGTGGTCTCATAAATTCAACCAACAATTGGAACCCTCGGTTCCGTATCTAGTTTACAAGGTAAGTCACCTTGAACACGTAGATAAATGTTCCAAATGTTTTTTGGTTGTCTCTTTGTAATTTAAACCCCAAGGTATAGGTTGGGGTATTGCAAAAAGGCTTGAAGTCTTTTAGGGGCTTCTTTAGAGTTTTTTATGAATGCTATGAATAAAGGCTTGAAGTCCCCTCTGTTACACCCTAATTCGTAATATGACAAAAGTCGCAGCGGAGAATTCGTACCATAAAAATTTCTTTCGTTACAACACCTTGACGCACTTAAATTCATTTATAAGGTTAATTCTTTTTCAATAAATACATTTATTCTACTCATTTACAATAAGAAAACACAACCTAGCTTCACTCAGTTACGTACTCAACACCCCCGTACAATCTATCTTGTGACTCGATCCTTCATCGCTTTCCTTCAATATGCTAATCTGACTCGAACAACCTGCACTCACCAAATACATACAAGACATTAATATGTTATCAATATAAATGATTCTTAGACTTGGATTATTTCCGTTCCATTATGCCTTTACATTAAACGTTCCCTCTTTGTACCTCACCTCTGGTGAGTCTTCGATACTGTACCTGCATTACAGCTAAAACTCCGGGTACACGAATCACAACAAAAAAACTTAATCATACTGAATGACTTACGTACATACCTAGACTTCATGCATATTATCTCCATACATACATATGTACACAATAAATGACAACCTACTTGCATACCTACACATCAATACATCTTCATCATTCTGTACTTAACTACGTATACACATACCTACATCATTACGTACGGTCATGACACTACACAGATATGCATACATACATCCCTGCTTGAAATATACCAAACTCATACATGCCTACTCTCATACATACCCTCATATGTCCACGTACTCGATCACATCCTTATAACATGCATACGTACCTAGCTAAATACGTGCATACCCTTAAGATCATATAAACGTAAGTTAAATCAGGCGTACGTGGCTTAAAACGCCTTTAAACGAGTTCCCGATACCAAATAAGACAAAAAACAATTTCGCCAAACATTGCACCCGTCACGTCGCGCGACGGCCCGTCGCGTGACGCGACCCCCCCTGTTTTTCTAGCAAAGTTGCAGCTGATTGCTGCGTATTCCCAGCACCACTCGACTTTACGGAAACGAGCATAACTCTCTCGTTTTTTGTCCGTTTTACCCGATTCTTTTTCCTACGTGATCGTAATTTAATTCTCCATCACATGGAGTGAAAATCTAATATTTGGACTACCATAATCTATAACTTTTAAGCCTTCGGCTTATTACCCTTTTTTCCATATTTTGACCCGTTCATGCATTTAACAACATAACTTGTTGGTTTGACCTTAACTTCATATGAGTTAATAATTTCAAGGTCATTTGTCATAAAAGATTCATTCCCGGATACCTTACATCTTATTCCACCCGTTTTTGCTCAAAAGCTTATTTTGACCCGTTAAGGGTAATTGCGCATTAAAACGTTTATGACCTACAAAACCATACTCCCCACTTCCATACTTGACCAAAACATTACACTAATCGAATAACTTGTTTCTAAACTACTTTTAAGATCGTTTGCCCAAAATACCCATCAAGGGCATTTTGGTCAACTTTAATCCCATCATTTACGACGAAAGACTACGACACATATTTAACCTCAACCATCATGTTTAGTTAATTAAAACACCATATTACTTAATCGAACAAAGAAGTGATTACAGAAATCACTTACCTTATGCGTCCGTGCTCGTATCTGAATCCTTGCCTCTTCTTGACCCGTTAACACCTCATGCTTGAGCCCGTATCGACGTGATTCCTATACTTTCATTTCATCGAAATCACGCTCTTATTAGCATACTCATTTGTACACGTTAACAATCATATCAATCGCATAATCCACACTTAACTTCCCTTAGTCATTTCTAACAAGCATATTACATATAATCAACTTCATATCCTTTCCAACTCATGCAATTCATCATGTAATCACAAATAACGCATATTAACATAACATGTACCAAACGACTTCCTATAATCCTACCTTTACGACAACGAGTCAAATCATGTTTCTTATAGTTAGTTGACTTTCAAGAGTCAACTATCAACCATATTCAACTATCGACTTATAATTATATACTCGTAACATCATAATCGACTATACGGACGACACTATATACATTTTATCATACGCTTGATGTGCGTACCACCTTTTAAGCATAACGTACAACTAATTCATACATAAATCTTCTAGACTCATACACAACCCATCAAAACCTACTACTAATCATCATGTATCATTCCCAATTAAACATCAAACATATCATCATCATCATATTTCTTCCTAATTCCTCTAACAAGAATTCATCATACCCACATAATACATCAATCTTTCAACAAAACTTTGACATAGGTGGTAATTCTAGTCACTATTTTACCCTAACTAACGGGTTTCACCTCTAATCATCAAATTAACACAAACCATACGTACCCCATGTTCTATACGATGATTCTAACCCTTGTACATGATTAATTTCATATTAACTCACGGATTTGAACATAACCCACTTCACACATGATCACCAATCTTAGATTTAAGATATACCTTATGATCCCCTCGTGTTGGTGATCATTAATCCATGCTCGGTTATGGATTTAAGCTTCATCTTGCCCTCCGATTTGATGATCTTCATGATTAGGGTTTGTGGAGCTCTCATGGAGCTCCTGGCTCTTTCTCGAACACACACGATGTGTGTGTTTATTTGTGTGTTGATTTCTTTTAATTGGTAAATCAACTTTCATCTTATCCACTTTAACACCTCGAGTTTACTTCTAACACATATTTGGCACTACTTTTCTCTTTTGATAATTTTTACCATGCACTTAACTAGGTTAAACAGCCTAGTTATTTATTTCATAATATAACGCATAAGGACATATTTCGAATATATAACATTTGGATTTTGGGGCGTTACACCCTCTTATGAACACACCTTGACCAAGTGCCAACTCAGTAATGGTTTCTTGTTTATTGAATGGTACAAGACTCATATCTTCTTTATACTCGTATACATCATCATCATTAAATTCAAATCAAGAATACATCTTAGCCTGATGTCATGTTTTTAGGTCTCCAAATAGATGATGTCTCTTAATCAAGAGAATAAAAGTTTGGGAAGCAATCTCTATTCTCCTTTCTCTCATTCTCGCGTTTTCTCATTCTCTCATTCATAGCGCTTTAACACCATTCTCCCTCTTTTCAATCTAAGGCATCTCGAGTATCAATCAAATCAATCCTTCCAAACTAATGATTTCGATTTCGTTCTCTATTGTAAACCTAGATGTAAATCCACAATCTTCATCTTCATTCGCGAATATAAAAGGGAGGCAGAAGAAAAACCCTAGATCTAATTCTATGATTTACCTTGCTGATTCTTCTTTTGATCGATTCGTCTGCGGCTTTTCTTTCATGTATTGGCAATTCATCTTCAAGTCGGTAATTTTCTGTCCTGCATCATAGTTTGATGTTCTTCAATCAAATGTGGTAACTTAATGGTTCAATTGAGCGATGAGTGTGGGATATTTTAATGAGTTTATTAGAATTGTGGTTTAGATGGTATGATATATTAGGGAAGTTGATTATTGGGTGTTTTATCAGTTTACTTTTTAGGGTTTGCAAATCATGAACATTGGATCTTTGTTGATCATGATTTGAGGTTCAATAGCTTAATTGAATAAAGGTTTGTGTGGACTGAAATTGGTCTACCCCATTATACATTTCTAGTCAAATATACGAAGCTTTGAAAGTTTGATTTTATTTTGAGAATGTGTTTATTTCTATTAGAATGTTTGTGCCTTTTAGTTGGTTAATTACACACTTTGGAAAATAGAAGTCTTATCATTGTTCACATCTTTAAACCTGTATTAGAGTTTATTTAATAACATTTGAATTCATAACAAGGCTTGCAAATTAGAAATTATGTGTGATCTAAAGTTTGTTTTTACAATATTATGATCAAGCAACAATTGGTTTGATAAGAAAGGATTAGAATCCGACTACGATATTGTTTATCTTTAGTTTTTCTTTTGTATAAGATTGTTACTTAATTTTTTTAGCTTAACATGATATTTCCATAGTTGGAGCTAAGTGGTTCACTAATTTGTTTAGATGCATATAGAGGATCTCAAAGTCATTTTTGTACTTTTGTTGTTTTCTTAAAGTGTAATAAACATGCTCTTTTGATAGTTGAAGCTCTTTGGTCTTTTTCCTATACGTCGCGTATAGGCCTCTACGAGGCGTATACATGGGGAAGTTTGGTAAAAAAAACATTTTATCACTGGTTTGGGGGCTATATGCAGCCCAAACCAGGGGTAAAATTGTCTTTTTCCCCCTTTATATACGTCGCGTATAGGCCTAACAACAACGTATATAAAGGGTGGTTTTTTAAGAAACATTTTTATACATTATTTATCTCTTTAGCAAAGTTCTATAATAAGTACTTTAACAAAATAAATAAATAAAAAACATTGTTAAGTTTCGTATCGTATAGTATACGTCTCGTATAGCCCTCTTATAGGCCTATAGATGTAGTATTGTATCATATAGTGTAGTATAAGTCTCATATCAGCCTATAGGTGTACTATAGTATCATATCTTATAGTATTCTATAATATCGTATTGTATCGTACAGTTTTGTATCGTATTGTATCATATAGTGTAGTATAAGTCTCGTATAGGTTCCCTATAGGTCTTATATAGGCCTATAAGACTATAGAGGACCTAAACTACACCTATAGTGTTATATGGGTGTTGTGTCGTATCCTATAGTAACGCATTGTATTGTATCGTATCGTATCGTATAGTGTAGTATAAGTCTCGTATAGGTTCCCTATAGGTCTCGTATAGGCCTATAGGTCTATACAGGACCTAAACTGCACCAATAATCCTATATGGGTCTTATAATACACCTATAGGCCTATACGAGTGTTGTATCATATAATATAGTTTGGTATCTTATCATATAGGGTAGTATAAGCCTTGTACAGGTTCCCTATAGGTGTTGTATAGGCCTATGCGCCTATACGAGGCCTAAACTACACCTATAGTGTTATACATGTGTTGTATGGTATCCTATAGTAAAGTATCGTATTGTATTGTAACGTATCATATAGTGTAGTATAAGTCTTGTCTAGGTCCCCTATAGGTCTCGTATAGGCCTATACGCCTGTACGGGACCTAAACTACACTAATAATCTTATATGGGACCTATA